>PVIW01001217.1:166129-325696 GCA_004026585.1 Noctilio leporinus
GAGGAGTGGAAGGTTGGTTGGGAAGATGGTAGGGGGATGGACGGACAGGTAGATGAGTGGATAGATGGGTGGTGGATAGGTGGGCAGGTTGAGGGATAGATGGAGGAGTGGAAGGTTGGTTGGGAAGGTGGTAGGTGGATGGACGGACAGGTAGATGAGTGGATAGATGGGTGGTGGATAGGTGGGCAGGTTGAGGGATAGATGGAGGAGTGGAAGGTTGGTTGGGAAGATGGTAGGGGGATGGACAGACAGGTAGATGAGTGGATAGATGGGTGGTGGATAGGTGGGCGGGTTGAGGGATAGATGGAGGAGTGGAAGGTTGGTTGAGAAGGTGGGTGGATGGACATGCGGGTGGGCTGAAGGCACCAACTGCTTTATGACGGACGGCAGGCAGGGCTGATGTTCACCTTTCCTTTCCATTTCCAGCTTTATGTCCTTAGTCAAGGGCAATGTGTGTACCGGGGAAAAGTCTCCAACCTTGTGCCATATTTGAGAGATTTAGGTCTCAACTGCCCGACCTACCACAACCCAGCCGATTTCAGTAAGTAGAGCCTCGACCGGGGAGGAGAAGAAAGACTATTTATTTGTTGTTTGTTTGCCACTCGTGGTGGGTTTCCTCTTTTTATCTGTGGCTCCCCCTTTGGGAATTACTGCTTCACAGATGGCTAAGTGCCATCTGTGGTGAAACTTCTAAGAGCAGAGAAAAAGGGTTTATTTCCTTCCAGACAAAATATCCGAAAAGGATGACAAGTTTCAATGCACTGAGGATGCCAAGCACACCTCGGGGCACCCTGAGCACCCCTTTTGCCATGGGTGCTGCCACCCCTCTCATCACTCACACCTGACCCCACACGCAACATGCAGCTCTGCTTCCAGCTGCTACACGAGGCTTGGGGGGGGCCACAGCAGGCCTTCAGCGGACGCTGGACAGATGCCCAGGTTCACAGAGAATGAGCTGATTTTCGTTCCCGGGCTCCTGACATGAGAAATGGTCTTGCTGTAGGGTTGGGAACTGAAAGGACATCGGTTGCGAAATGCTTTGAGCACGTCACCATCCTCGTACTGCTTGCTTACAATCGGTTAAAAATATTCGGCTGGAGTCACGGCTCTGCCATTGCAAAAACGAAAGCGGCCCGCAGTCCCGGGGCCCGGCTGACCCTGTGCCCCTGTGTCTTGCACAGTCATGGAGGTGGCGTCCGGCGAGTATGGTGATCAGAACAGCCGCCTGGTGAGAGCCGTCCACGAGGGCATTTGCGACTCAGACTACCGGAAGGAGCCTGGGGGGGATGCCGAGGTGAACTCTTTCCTTTGGCACCGGCCCTCTGAAGAGGTAAAGCAGGCAAAACGATTAAAGGGGATGAGAAAGGTAATCCCACCCCCGGCCCCGGAGAGCGCGCACCGCACTTCACCCGCTGCGGACGGGCGCTGTGTCTTAGCTGCAAGGAAACGCGTCACCTCCTCTCCCTTCTTGGTGTATCCCCAGGACTCCACGTCCATGGAGGGGTGTCACAGCTTCTCTGCCAGCTGCCTCACCCAGTTCTGCATCCTCTTCAAAAGGACTTTCCTCAGTATCATGAGGGATTCGGTAAGCGTGTTTGCGGTGGTCTCTCTTGGCACTGAACCCGTCATGTTCAGTGTATCAGTCCCGACTGACCCTTCAGACGGTTGCTCCTCCATTCGCATCAGTCAGCTTTCACTCTGTGATGCCGCTGTGACAAACAGTCCCAAACGCCGGCAGCTATGATAGGAAATGCTTATGGCTGAGCTTTGTGACTCTGCCCCATGCTTTTTCTCCCCTGGGACTCAGGCTGGAGGAGGAACCGCTTCTTCCTAGAATGTGACAGGGAAAGTACAAGAGAGAAACGAAATGTAAAACTTCTGGTGGCAACGTGTCTCCCTTGTGCTCACATTCCTGTGGCCAGAGCAGGTCATGGGGCCAAGCATGACGTGAGGGAGAGTTTTCCTCTCTCAGGGAAGCACAGCCAGGCACAGGGCACTGGGGCTGTGCGAGGCTTGTTGGGAAAGAGGTGGTGAACAGCTGAGAACCATAGTGATGGCCACTTTATCATGAACAGCCTGACAGCCGCCCAGGAGGGGTTGAGTGCGCGTGGGGCCCCCGGGACCTGGTTTGAAAAATGGAGCTCTTCCAGGGTGGGTCTGTGGCATATCCACCCTTTGTCCCTTTCTCCACCATCATTGTCACTTCTGCTCAAGGAAGACAGACCTTGCTTGCCATTTTTGAACAATTCTGTTTTAACCTTACTCAGTACATGGCTGCCCTGGGTGTGTCCGTGTGTGTTAGCTTATGGAGGGAAGCTCATTTTTCTGGAGGACAAGGGGCAGGATGAAGCTTGAGGTCTGTGACAGATGATGCGTCCAGAGGCCTGGGCTCTGTAGTTCCATCCCTGCCTGACCCCCCGAATTCCAGCCATGTGAGTAACCGCCATGCCTGCCCCCAGGTCTTGACACACCTGCGGATCACCTCTCACATCGGCATCGGCCTGCTCATCGGCCTGCTCTACCTGGGGATTGGGAACGAAGCCAAGAAGGTCCTGAGCAACTCCGGCTTCCTCTTCTTCTCCATGCTGTTCCTCATGTTCGCAGCCCTCATGCCCACCGTGCTCACATGTGAGTGCCTGGCTGGCTACCCACCCACCTCTCCTCTGTCATCTGCCATTCCAACCCATGAGTCAGGGGCTGAGGTCATTGGCTCCGCCAAGAGATGAGTTTTCCAAACACCTAGTGTCTTGTTTTCTAAAGTACCATTTTCTCTGTGGACAGATGTAGGTATTGTTGTATTTTTCTGTTAGGTAAGACAATAGATACTGTGTTTAAGCCAAAGGAATAAATCACTAATGGAGAATTTTTATACATGGTGGACGGCTAATAAGAGATTTCTAAAAGGTTTTCTAACCTGGTCCGGCTGCCCTTGGACCTCGTGGGCTGACAGTATGGAAACCCGTTGCTCCCTCCCACCCATGACGCCTCCTCCCTAAGTGGCCTGGAACTTCCAAGACCAGCTTCGGAGGTCTTGCCCGCAGGAAGGAATCACATCGTTAGTTACTCAGTGAGAATAAGTCGAGTCATAAATGCGTGTATGAATCACAAATAATATTCAATGTATGCATAGATACCCCCCATTCGGTGACTCCTCGGATTATCAGAGTGGTCCGCAATTTTCCCAGGCTCGTGAATCGGTCCTGATCTTTTCCATCCAAACTCTGAGTGCGGTCGTATTGAAAGGCCCAGGCCAGGGGATCAGGATCGGTATTTAGCACACTGGGTACATCTGCTTGACCCCTCTTCCACCTTCCCACCCCCCAGTTCCCCTGGAGATGGGAGTATTCCTTCGGGAACACCTGAACTACTGGTACAGCCTGAAGGCCTACTACCTGGCCAAGACCATGGCTGACGTGCCCTTCCAGGTACGTATGCGAAGGGCACGCGTTTGAAGAGGGGCAGGAATGCTTCGTCACGCCCAGTGAAACGGGGTGGAAGGTCCCGTTTCCACGGGAGGGTGACGAACCCCATGTTTCCAGATCATGTTCCCGGTGGCCTACTGCAGCATCGTGTACTGGATGACGTCACAGCCATCCGACGCCGTGCGGTTCGTCCTGTTTGCCGCCCTGGGCACCATGACCTCACTAGTGGCGCAGTCCCTGGGCCTCCTGATCGGAGCTGCCTCCACGTCCCTGCAGGTACCAGCCCAGGAAGGGCCTCCCTGCTGCCCTGGTGGCAGCACTACCTGCTCCTCCTGGTTCTGCCCTTACTTCCTACATCAGCTTCACCAGGGCAGCCTCGGGGGCAGGACTCATACTGTCCCGCCCAGTCAGGAATGGCGCGGTGACAGCTGCAGGGGTCCTTACGTGGCACTTCGTGTATGCCAGGTGCTGTTCTCAGGGATTTCCACCTAATAGCACGTTTAGTCCCAAACACACCCCTGAGGTAGGTGCTGTGCTATCCCCATCTTACAGGTAGGGACACTAAGGCCGAGAGGGGCAGCATGGTTCCGTCAGGGTCTCAAAGCTGACTCAGAGGCCAAGCTCTCGATGCCTAGGTTTTGTTGATTCCGGGGGTCCACTCACCCATTCCTTAGGTCCCATCACATTCCCACCCCATCCAGATCTGTCCACGTGCCCCTTTCTGGACTCCTGGCACCACCCACCCACAACCTGCCAAACCCACGTGCGCTTGCCATTTCTGTACCCCCGTGGCTTCAGGGAGCTCAGGCCAGGCCTTTCCATAAAAGCAAAGCCCCCCAGCTAGTGGTTCAGTGGATAGGCGCCAGCCTGTGAACCCGAAGGTTGTTGGTTCGATTCCCAGCCAGGGCACATAACCAGGTTGCAAGCCAGGTCTCCAGCCAGGTCTGTAGCTGGAGGCAGGTGAAAGGCAACCCCACGTTGATGCTTCTCTCCCTTTCTTCCTCCCTCCCTGTCCTTCTCTCTGAAAAGAATGAATAAAATCTTAATTTAAAAAAAAAAAAAAAAAAAAAAAGCCAGAACTTGGGTAAATTATGAACATCCAAGAGCAGGCTTCTCACTTCCATCTGCTGCTTCTCCACCCCATCTGCCCCTGGAGTGACCCATCCATGCCACCTGGCCCTGGGGTGACCCATCCTAAAACCCAGTCCTTTCCCAGTGGTCCAGGTGGCTGTCCAGGAACATGGTCTCCAGGAGCCACCCTCAAGGAAGCTGGGCCATGATTGTAAGCTCTCTTCGTGTACCCCCAGGTGGCAACCTTTGTGGGCCCTGTGACGGCCATCCCCGTCCTCCTTTTCTCGGGATTCTTCGTCAGCTTTGACACCATCCCAACCTACCTTCAGTGGATGTCCTACATCTCCTACGTCAGGTACCATGTTGGAGGGAGGGGCGTCCTCTACCGCTTGGGAGCTTTACCATGACAGAGGGAAGGGGACTGTTGGTAAAGTGCAGGCACTCACAAAAGCCACACCTCGACTGTCAGCCAAATGCCAGCATGACTTCTGGATCGAAGAAGTTTGGTGCCTTTTATTTTTATCCCACTTCTGTGTGTCACGTCACCAACACACACACACACACACACACACACACACACACACACACACACACAGGATAAGATAAGTACTAGCCACTTGTATCCTGAAGAAGCCCAAATGGGCCTCTCTTCTGACCTTTTGAAGAGTTGTCTTCTGGGAAGGTTTCCACCTTTTCGGCATTTCATTCCTCTTTGAAACAAACCGTGCTCATAACACACTTCTGCCGATTGTGAATGCTAATGAGAAATCCCATTAAGCATCCTAGTGTCTTTGGACTCAAGCATCTGGCTGTCGACCACTGGATCGGACGGTACGGCCGCCCCAGTCCAGCGTGCCCTGGGGTCATTGGGCTGCGCCTGGCTTGTCTTTGGAGCGTTTCTGCCCGGCTGTAGTGGTTTCACAAGACACACAAATCCCAAGCCAGGACAGGCTTCTCTTTTCTGTCGGTTCAGGCCCAGATATATTGTTCTGGAAAACAAAGTCCTTGTACAGGGTTTCAGCGGTCAGCGTGCACCTGGGCCCAGAAATGTAAAACCTTGCCTTTTTCCTCCGAATTAGTGTTTTTGTTCTGATGCTGTAGGGTTGGCACAGAGCAAGGGATGGGGCAGAAGCAATTTGTTAGAGTGCTGTGTGGTGCCTGGAAAGCTATCAGGCCCTGTTTCATGTCTAACTTCTACAACGCATGTACCATCAGAAGTAACCAAGTGCTATTCAGCTCCTTGAAGCCCAGAACAAATACTGACGATTGGTTCGGGTTAGAGGGACCGGAACTGGAAATGTAGGGAAATGTAGCCAACTGTTTCCCTTGGGTCATATTGGGAGGATAGAAAGGATCTTTGGTGGGGGTGCCGACTGGGCACTGCGGAGAAGGTGGACAGTGTTTTGTTCTCAGCAAGTGGAGGCAGCGTCCGGGACAGCAGGGAAGTCACCAGGTCACCGGGGGCAGGTCCTTCCCTCACGCTGGGCTCTTTCCTCCACAGGTACGGCTTTGAGGGGGTCATCCTGTCCATCTATGGCCTGGACCGAGAGGACCTGCACTGCGACATTGATGAGACCTGTCACTTCCAGAAGTCGGAGGCCATTCTGCGAGAGCTGGACGTGGAGAATGCCAAGCTCTACCTGGACTTCATTGTCCTGGGCATCTTCTTCATCTTGTTGCGCCTCATCGCCTACTTTGTCCTGAGGTACAAAATCCGGGCAGAGAGGTAAAGCGCCTGCACGCCAGGAGAGAGGAAAACCAGACATTGCTGCCCAGGGCAGTGTGCAGACTCATGGCAGCCGGCCTGCGCCGGAGGACGCAGGGGCGACCGTGACCCCACCCCGCGCCACCACCTCGGGTGCCAAGTGTTTGACAGCTCCGCCCAGTGGGGTCAGGTCTCCCCGTTCCCCTTTCCAGCTTTAAGTAGGAAGAAGATGTAGAAAGAGTAATTTTCACGTGCAGAAGTGAAACCTCTGCAACTGGGGCAGAATTGAAACCTGCAAGAAAGCTGGTGACAAGAGGCTTCCTCGGTGGCGTTCTTCCTCACGACCAGGTGACTCTGGTCCCGGACGGAGGACGCAGGCAGCTTCTTAGCCGGCCCCTGCGCAGTTCCGTCCTGGAGGAGAAAGGCAAGGAGGGTAACGGCCCCACGTTGTGACTTGCTTTTCGTAGTTTGTGTCTTTCTACCGTTGGTCTTTTTCCCAAGGAGGAGTCGTTTTCCAAAAGCCAGAAATGGATGAATTTCATTCATATTAAGAAACTGTATCTTTTTTAGTACTCGTTGAAGAGAAGTGCTCAGGGTGAGCTGGCCTCATGGATGACCTTGCGAAAGGTGCGAATGCGGGTTCCAGGTGGAGAGGAGACTTTGGAACGGCGTGCGCTCAGCCGTGCAGGAGTTTAAAAAAATTAACCCGAAAGTTGGAAGGCACAAGATTGGCCAACTCTTTCAACGTCTTTTATTTTCCCTTTGCTTGTTATTTTAAGCAAAATATATTGTTTCTTTCTTTCTAACTTTCTGAGCACCTTAATTTTGCCTAAAAAAAAAAAAAAAAAAGAAAATCCTAGAAGATCCACCATGTTGAGCTCTTACAACCATCCAACAAGGCTGGGGGTAACCCCACCTCCCAGGCCGGTTCTGGGGCATCTCAGCTGGGCCACCTTTTTGGTGTTGGGTTTGTGCAGACCTCACAGTGCAAACCCCCTTCTTTCCAGTGATGTAATCACAGGAGTTAGTTTCTCTAGGGTAGGAACAGTGCTATTTTCAGGGTAAATAGTCTCTGACTTCCCAACAGGGTGCCCGCGTGCCTGTCAGCTATCATTCGGTGTATATATAGGGTAGGAGGTGAATCTGGCCCAAGAAGGGCCTCTGAAGGAAAATGGAATTGCTTTCCCCTTCTAGAAGATCACTGTCCTGGAATCAGGGTCCCGTAATGAAAGATTGTATGTTTGTGGGCAAAGTCACAAGCCTCTCTGACCCTCGGTTTCCTCTTCTGTAAGTAGAAGCGCTAGCCAGTCTTCAAGGCCATTCCAGCTCTGAAAGGTTCCTCGGTTCTAGTCCCAAAACTCTGATTTCCTACTCCAGAGAATGAAAAGCATTCAACTTTTACTTGCCCACACGTTTCATTTGCGAATTCTCGGAGGCAGCCTTTTTCACCCTTAGATCCTTTTTAGTAAACACAACAGAGGTATATTAAAGCGTAATTTTGGGTTTGCTTCTTCCACACAAATAGAGCACGCCTTCCAGAGGATGTTACATAACCAGGGTCTAACTTAGCCTTTGTGAAAAGTCTTTTAATTTCAAGATAGAGTGGCCTAAAAGACATCACGCCTAGGAAGACCCTTGTAGGAACAGCCTAGTGCAGAACGGAGCCGGGAAGAGGGGAAAACCATCCATCGCATCTCAGCATCACATTGGGCAAATTCAGGGCTGAAAGATCTCTTCCCCCCCGAGGTGAGCCCTTCTGGCTGTGGCTCTGTGACCCTCCTCAGGACACGCACACCTGAGTAGAGGTGACCCATCACCACATGGCAGCTTCATGCCATTCACTGGGTCCACGGTGTTGTGCCTCAGAAATTCCAGAAGGAAACAGTGAGGCTCCTTTAGATTAAAAAATCTCACCTCCCAGCCCACCTGCGCCCTGGGAAGGATGCTTTCTGGAGGTGTTCATGCTTCCTGCATGGCAGGTGTTCACTGTTAGCAGATCACATTCATTCACCCCTTCGTACATAAGGAACTGATTGAGGTCCCCGCCTTCCCAGGGGGGTCTTGGGGCACGTGAATGCTCTCGGCTGCAAGGGGGAACCCATGTGCACAGTAACCCAGAGAACCTTATAAGGATGCTAAGTAGAGTACAGCCGAGTGCGCTGTCAGCAGCAGGCTAGTTTGCCTTGGAAGACCTACGGCCATGTTGAGTGAGGAAGCATCCCCCCAGGACACTGCCTTCACCCCATTTCAACTGTCGGCCAGCGTGCCCTCCGTGAACATTCTCATTACACGCCCATCACAGCTTCTACTGCAATGCTGCCGTTCTGTGTGGATCTCTTGATATTTGCCCTCTGCTTTTGTTCGGGGGCAGCCTGAGAAAATACCTTATTCCAGTGGCCTAAGATAGCATCCCAGCAACTTACTGATTTATGTTTCTAAACAGTTGTGGTTAAGAGGTAGGTGGTGATGGGCAGGCCAGCTTCCCAGATCAGATGCTTTCCAGGAACTTCTGAGTGCAGCTCCTTCACCTCGCACCGCTTCTTGATTTAGAGAAGGAGGGACCACTGGCTAAGAGATGGGCAGCTGCTTGGATGCGGCCAGAGGGGCGGGTGGGGGTTAGGCGGGGGGCTCAGAGAATTTTGCTTTCAAATGAAACTTGTCAGAAGAGAAAGAGGCACTTGGGAGTCTAACCACTGGCCTGGCCCCAAGACAGCGTCAGGGCCTGGTCTCTGCTGACCTGTCGCCTTCTGGGAGCCCTTCACCTCTGTCCCCACAGAGTATCTGTGCCCTCCTTCTCTTTCACTTGCTGAGTATCAGCTAGAGAATCCAAGTCTTCTGAAGTTCCTGGGTGTGAAGTGGGAAGCTTGCCCCAGAAAGGGAAGGCAGCCCTCATGAACATTTACATGGAAGATGCTGGAATCACCTTGGGGGTGGGGCCATCGGGACCAGGAAATGGGACATAACAGCTTTTAGGTAGAAACATCCACCACATGTTCTTCCCACCGTGAGAAAGGCATGCCAGGAAGTCAGGGACAGGCCAGGTCCAGGAAGTGGAAATCACCTTGGTTGTGTCCCTGAGATAAACTTGAGCTCCACTGTATTGAGAGCATCCTTCCTTGGCGAGTGTTGAGGGCACCGTGCTGATGCGTTAGGAATTCCTCTGTTTGTTCCTCCCTTGAGTTTGGTGCTTCCCGGGGTGCTGTGCTCGGGGAGGGAGCCCAGAGGACGTGGGCCAGCCCTGCAGGGCAGGCAGGTAGGAGGGGCCCCATGACCGCACGGCCGTACTCATTCCGGGGACACAGGACACCCAGGCTGGCGGAGGGGCCGTAAGGTCGCAGTCCCCGGGCCAGGAAACAGGATTTGGAATTTGAGCCCCAGTCTGACCCCAAAATCCTTTTATTTTTGCTTTGCCACATCTCTTCCTATTCAAAGTGTACAAGTGTACGTGGAAGTGCATTGTAAGGTATAAAATGCAATACTAGCTTAGTGGCTATTCATTCTGGAATTCTAGCTCCAAACAGACAGCTGAGATGGATGGAGGCCATGCCTCTCCCCTCTGTGCCTTGCCTAGGGGTGCCACCTGCAGACTGGCTTGGGCAAAGGGGCCGGAGTACGTGTGCATGTGTGTGTGTGTGTGCGCACATGCGTGTGTATGTTGTATGTTATAGCACGTTCCTCTAACTATGACTCCAAGAAGGAAGGAAAGAATTCCCTCACTTCATGCCTGCCAGCAGATGGTAAAAGCCCAGTGAAAACCCACGAATTCATCCAATGCTCCCTAAGTGGCAATATGACAAAAAGTAAAACAAAACAGTTCAAAGTGTGGGGAAATGTTGCAGAGTATATGACTATAAAGTTAGATGCCTTCAAGAGATGAGCACTGCTAATAAAATACTTTATATACAGCTCTTTCTTGTGTTCACTGTTAAATGCTTCCAATTCAAAATGCCTTGCTTGAAGCTGGCTAGTGAAAATGCATTTTGAGGTTGCATTTTGACTACCTGTGCTGTATGCCTAGGAGGAGACGGGCTATATTACTTAGTGTTCTGGTCTAACCCTGATTGCAAATAATCGCCTCCTGCTCTTGGGAACTTGCATGTTTGATGCTGAACTGTCTTCAAGTTTTGTGGTTTGCCTCCATCCTCCCGGACTCCTTGCCCACCTTCTCCTGCCTTGTTAATGTTGGCCATGACCCCAAGATATGCCAAGGCTCCGGATGCAGGCGGCCCATTCCCACCCAGCCTTCCCTTCCAGCCTCTTCATCCTTGCAACGGTCTCTGAGAACGTGGGCTTTGGGCAGTGGCCCCCACAGGGGTCATGGCCCTAGGGGTCTGGGAAACCCACCCCTCAGGCTGTGGCCTCTGCAGGGGGCTACTCCAGGGCGAGCACCCACATGGGTTTGGTTCTCAGCGAGGCTGATCGACCCAGGGGGAACCTGGCATCACCAGCTGCGGGAGCTCCAGGTCCCTCAGCTTTGGCCGCAGCCTCTGGGGCGGTGCTGAGGGCCCAGCTTCCTTCCCACCTGGGACACGGCGCAGAGAGCAGGGCTGTACAAAGTCACAGAACTGATGGCCCCCTCTGTCCTCCTAAGTGACAGGGAGCATGCCCGCCCTTCTGGCTGTGGCTTGATTGTCTTAGAACTATGGCACACCCTTCCCAATCTCCTGTTCCCATGTTCAATCTTTGCTCAATGTTTTATGTCCTCCCTGAGCAAGACAACCTGGAATCTTCCTTCAACCTGTTGTCCCCTCCCCACCCCACCCAGCAAACCTGCTCTGCACCTGCACAAAAACCTGGGGGGCAAGCTAGGCTTAGGGACCCGATGCCACCCTGTCCTCAAATAGTCCCCTGGGGTCAGCGGCAGAAAACAATCCATATCCACTGGCCACCCCATTCTGGCCAGGAAGGGATTATCATGGGCAGGGACACAGCTCTGGGCCTTTTCCACCAGGTAGTAGCCATTGCAAAGCTGGAGAGAAAGAAACAGAAGCAGAAAAGCGCCCTTGTGCCACTGCCCCAGGTGGAGTCTGCGGTGGGGCCTGGGCCTTGCGGGGGCGGGTGGGGCCGCAGCCAGCTCCATGCGGTCCTTCCGCTGCTGGCAGGTGGACCCCCATGGCCACCACCTGCTGTCCAATCAAGGACACGGCCACAGGCATGTGTGAATGTCTCACTGGGCTTTGTGGCTTTAACCAGATCTTGGGAGCCCAAGCCACAAAAATTTAAAAACAGCACAACTTTAAATGGTTACATTCAGGGGACGTTTTCTCTCAGTGGGGCGCCGCTGTCCCTTAGCTGCGTCTAGAGCGAATGAGACTTGGCTGATCATCTGCGGCGCCTTCGGCCTGCACTTTGTGCCTGAGTTTAGGTGTGGCCCCAACACTGTATACCATTAAACCATATCCTCGTGTTCGCTGCTGCCAGAAGGTCCGATTTGGGGGAACTTGTAAACCACCTGCTGTGACCATTCACGATGGGGGTGACTCGTCACATGCAACAGGGACCCAGGTGAGCTGGGACAAGATGCTACAGAAAGCCCCGCAGGCAAGGGTAGGGGTGGTCAGGTGCGAGCCCCGCTGCTGGCCTGCTTGGTGCCCTTCTCAGGTCCTGTGAATGAGTGTCCCTTGAAGGACACTCAGGGAGCTCTTGCTGCCAGCGCCGGAGTGAACTACTGTCCTTGAGCTTCACCTGCCGTGGGGGCTGGTCTGCACCAGCCCTTCTAGCCGAACCCTGGCCCAGCCCTGGCCCAGCGCAGGGAGCTTTCGAGAAAACAGTCCGCTAAACGAGGCTTTGCTGGGGCACCAGGCACATCCATTCCCTCCCCTGTGGGGGCCCCCATGGGCCCTCAGCTGCTGTGCAAATGGGTCAGGCCTGGAGGGGAGGCAGGAAGGAAGTCCGGGGTCCAGTTGAAGGCTGAGCCCCTCTCTCCTCACCACGGCTTCCGCAGGCAGCCGGGTCTGAACGGCACGCTTGGTTCTTCTCAGTGTTTCAGTGGCCGTGGTGGCTCATCTGTTTTAATACCTTTCCATTGTCTACAATTCCATCATTGTGCGCCTTTGGGGGTCTCTTTTCCGCAACCTTTGGATCACAGGCTTAGTCATAAATATCTTTATGCCTCTGCTAACGAACTATGGGAGGAAAGGTCTGGTCATTCAAATTACTAATAAAACCGGCCAACAACCCCACACATGAGGTTACCCTGTTGATAGTCATGAGCCCCGTGAGAGCTGAGTGTCTCGGTAGAACACGCGTGTTTCGCAAGTTCATGTCCGTAACTGGCGCCCTTGTCCGTACTCGCGTCCTCCTGTGTAGCCGTGCGGTGCCCCGTCTAATCATGGTTGACTTTGTTGTGCATTGTTGCCTTTTGTTTCACGAGCAGCTCTTTTGACGTCTTTCCCTTGTTACTCCTTCCAAAGCAAGAGTCAATGCAAGTAACCTTTTTTAACCAGCGTGCAAACATGTGCGTGTACCTGTATAGCGAATGTGTAACTCTGTCAGCCCTGACTTTTATACTGCTGTCTGGGTCACTTGGAATTAGCCGTGTTACCCAGGAAATGCAGTGGCTTGCACGCTGTGAGAGGTTTGCACTGTTGTAGATAAACTTGACGTATATACGTACGTACATATATATATATATATATTTAAAAGTAACAGGGACTCCCTTGGGCGCTTGTTCTGTCCCTGGAGCACAGGCCTGGGCAGAGCCCCTGAGCCAACTCTGACTCTACCTAACACACCGCAGTCCCGCTTTGTATATTTCTGTAGAGTTACCTTCTTAGATTTGTACGTGCATTTTTTGCAGACTTGAACTTTGTTTTCTGGACTTAGATGCCATTTATGACAATGTGACATACACCAAATAAAATCGTTATTTTCAGATGTCATCTCCCTCTCTTTCTTGCTTTCAACACCATCGGCCCTCAAGCCTGCTGGGAGGATGGGCCTGGGTCTGGCACGGTACATGAGGCTCTTTCTCCTTTTCGTGGGGACACCTGCTTCCCTCCCCTGGGCCAAACGCAGGCGGTGCTCCAGACCAGGAGAAACAATGCCTTCCACTCCCGCTGCGTGGCACACCTTGGTGGAATGTTCCAGAACGCTTTCATGCAACCAATTCCTTTCTGATAGACCCTGTGGTCATTTCTCTGATTAACAGCCATGCTCCAAAAAACCCTGAAAATTTGGAAAACATCCTTATACAGATATCCTTACAACCTGCCATTGAAATCACAGAAACCCTTCTGGGTACAAGCAGAGGAAACCCAAAATGAAAAACAGGGGCACAGAGAAGTGTGTTGACTGAAGGTGGGAACCTGCAGACCTCACAGTGACCCTCCTCGCTCCCGTGTCCCCAAGGGGCTGTGGAGGCTGCCCCTCCCAGCACTGACATGCTGCCACTAGTCCCCTGGTTCCAGTTACCCCTGAAATTGGTGACTCTCGGGCCTGCAGGCTGCCTCGGGATGTTGCCAAGAAGATTTGCAGGGTGAATCCCACCCCACCCATGGGTGCTCATCGACGCTGACAACATCACCGTGGCCGGGACAATAAATGTAGTGGCTGGTGAGAAACCTCATTCTAGCAAGGATAATGGGATAAGCGGCTGTGCCTCTCGAAGAATTGACTGATTTCCCCAAGTACCTCCTCCCTGTCTTTGCTCTTTCCCAGGGGCGTGAGTAGCCACGAGGGAATCTGTGCTCAGTGCTGTGAGAGTTGACTCGTTTCTCCTGATTTCCCATCTCGTTGCCATAGCTGAGTGCAGGGGGACGAAGGAAAAGAGGCCCCTGCTTCTCCTTTGGCGGGGCTGGGGCGGGGTGGGGTGTGTGTGTGTGTGTGTACGTGTGTGTGTGTGTGTGTGTGTGTGTGTGTGTGTGAGAGCAGGAGCACAGGAAGAATCGGACCCTGTCCGAGGGCTCCCTCTGGTGGGCCCTGGGACTGTGCACCACCCTGCCGACCTGGGCAGCTGTGGGGCTGGATGGGGGAGAAAAGGTGGGTGTCTGTGCCCCACAAACCCAGGAGGGAAAGGCCACAGCAACCAGGCCAGTAAGGGCAAAGACAGCTGCCATGAGAGAAGCCGCCGGTAGTTCCTGCCCCCGAGTGTGGCCCAGGTAAGGTGAACTGAGCCCTTAGCCTGGGGCCACCTGGAAGCAATCAAGGTCCGGCGGAGGCCACCCGGCAGGACCAAGAGCATCAAGAATAAAATGAGCCAGTCCACACCTTGGCCCTTGGGGAAGCCCTGGAACTGAACTCTTGATTCTCAGCAGAAAGTCAGGCATTGTCTAAAGTCAGTGCATCAACAGAGACAAGCGTGTGCGCACGCACACACATGAAGAATTTACAGTGTACAACCCCCCGTAGTTTCAGTATCTCACAGAAACGTGCAGCCATGACCACTCTCTAATTCCAGAACATGTCATCACCCCCCTAAGAACTCCCCATCAGCAGTCACCCCCCGACCCCAGCCCTGGCAACCACTAATGTACTTCCCGTCTCTCTGGACTTGAATGTGTCATATAAATGGGACCACACACACGTGTGGTCTTGGTGTCTGGCTTCTTCCACTCAGCAGAAGGCATGGTTAGATTTCAAAAGCTGCACACAGCCTCAGGAAGAAAGGGAGCCACAGCTCAGAGAGGTTGAGAACCTCAACACCGAGGCATTAGGACCAAGGTTTGCGGGCTCAGACCTCCCGGGGCCTTTCCTGTTGTCACAGCCATTAAACGCCCTGTGACACAGCTATTGCAGTGGCCCCTAGGTTGCCAATGGGGACTTTGAGGCTTAGAGGGTCTCTAACTCTTTTCAACACACAACAGGCCTCTTTGATCAAGAATGAGGTCCAAAAGGGGACCTCCTAGCCTGTGGGAGACTCATCTGAACTTGGCCGTGGCCTGAGGCTCCGCCCACCCAGTCCTTCCTCCCCGTTCACGGTGTCAGGCCTACAGTGAAGTCGCCCCTGCCCTTTCTCCCCTGTAGGGCTCCCCAGGGAGACTGCTGCCCGTCTGACCCTATTCCGGCATCTAAGAATGGAGCAAAACGCCTTCTCTCTACGCCATTGAAATTCTAAGAATTCTTAGAATAGAAGGATGAATTTCAGTGAATGCCAACGTATCCTGAAACAATACCCAGCTGCCAGCCAACAGGGAAGGAACCATTGCCAAACAAGAAGGGTTGAAGCATCACTTTTATTTTATTTTATTTTTTTAAAGATTTTGTTTGTTTATTTTTAGAGAAAGGGGAAGGGAGAGAGAGAAAGAGAAGGAAACATCAGTATGTGGTTGCCTTTCACATGCCTCCATCCAGGGACCTAGCCTGCAACCCGGGCATGTGCCCTAACTGGGAATCAAACCGGGGACCTTGCGGTTCCTAGGCTGGTGCTCAGTCCACTGAGCTACCAGCCAGGGTTGCAGAAATGCTTTTAATGACCAATTGCACTTAAATCCAGGGGGAGGGGACAGACATATAAGCAGCACAGGAAGAAATGAACAGATTTAATGGCCACGGCGCACACGTGTATGCGGGAGGGGGTATTGTTTATCTCCCCTTTCACCAGCAATAAGGGGATCTGGCTTCTCCTGGGCAAGTCAATCATTCCATGGTTTTCTGGAAGATTCCAGAAATGTAAACCATGTTCAAGTCAATGAGGAAAGTAGCTGATATCAAAATTATAACTGGATCTTACAAAACCCAATTCACTATGCACCCTGACCCACGGGTGGATGAGAAGATTATAGGCACGTGGTCAGGAGGTGGGAGGTGTTTGGTGGGCTGCACAAAGGCCATATGATCCGTGGACAGTCGCTGACAGCAGAGTGCCCAGGGGGCCTGGAGCCCACCAATGATAACTGTACTACCTGCAGCCCAGCCAAAGTGGCCAGCACGTGCCAAGTTCGAACCTCAGCAAAGCTGTGTTCTAACACAGTCTTCTCCGTTTCCTCATTTGTAAAGTAAGAGTAAATACAAGATCACTCACAGCGCCATCTTGGTGCTGCAGAGGCTTTGTGGGACAGTCACAACCAGGGACCCGGGTCAGCTCGGCTTCTCAGCTGGGAGCTCCTGTGCTCCCTGCGGTCACAGCCTCTCAGCACCCACTTTGCTCTCCGGGTGCTGCCCTCACCGTGGGTGCTGCTGGCGCCAGGCCCACCTGGGAGGACCTCACCTAATCCCCGGGGCTCTGAGATTTCTCAACACTCCGCAGATGATTCCAATGCTCACTTCCACCTCCCTTGCACGAACCCCCCAAGCACTGGCTTTGGGGGTGGGGCCAGCATTTGCATCCACCAGCAGGCACCCAGGGCGCATGGGGCAGACAGCCAGAGCCCGCCTGGCATGGTCACCCCCATGACCCCTGCAGGAACAGCAGAGGGAAGTTTGGGAAGAGTCATCTGGACAGGATGATGAAGCCCCTCACTTCCCCCTATTTTTGGAGGAGCGGACCCTGTGCTAGGAAGTCTGAGTCTGCCTGGGGTCTCCCTGAGACCCCCAGGAAGCACACTGTCAGGGCAGGGGCCCTGAACAGCCCACAGAAGAATAGAAGCTGCCATCTGGGGTGGGGGAGCTAGGATTGTCCCCCTTGGTGGTGTCAGTGGCCTTGATGAAGGAACAGTGGCTCTGATCTGGCCACTGAGTGACAGGTGGCTGGTGACAGCAATGTCTGTGTGTGTCTGTGTGTGTATGTGTGTGGAGGGGGGTGATAGTGGCTCCCCTGGGCTCCATCTGAGAAGGGCTGGGTGCAGAAGCCTCGGGATCCTCCTGTGTCCCGGGTGGGGTTGTCCCTTGTCCCTGGCCCAGGCCCTGGCTCTCTCCTCACCCAGCGGGGCTATGCAGCCAAGTGCAGGAAGCAATGACGCCAAGTGTGTGCATCCTTCCCAGGCAATGAGGATCCTGGCAGCCCATGGCCTAAAACCAGGTAGCAATTGAACAGCCAGAGCACAGCTCGGGATACCTGGCTCACAGGGCAGTGATTCCTCATCCACAGGTCGGTGCACAGGGCCACCCAGGGCCACAGGAACACGAGCTGAGGACCTCTGGGGGTGCGTGGTGGGGGACAGGACACTGCCACACTCTGGGCACTATTTGTGCATCTCTGAACCAGTGCAGTGGTTTGGGGGAGCCACCAAGAACAGATATGGATTCAGGACAGTTCGAGAGGGAGGACAGGACAGGGTCCCTCAGGCTGGTTCCCTTGGGCTGGGTGAGGGCGGTCTCTGGGTTCAGCCCAGGCCAGGGACTTGTACCTGTGGGGTGATCTGTGGTGTCTGAGGGGACCTTACTCTTCCAACCACAGGTGACATGACAATCGTCCTCTGCTATGGGGTGAGAGCAAACTGGGACCACCATCCAGGGTGGGGAGAGTAAACAGTGAACCACCTGGGACATTGTCACAGCAAAGGAAGGGACAGGCCATCGTGGAGATGGGGCTGGCTCTGCAGGGGTGCGGGCAGGGCCCCAGGTGCAGATTCTGGGGTGGAACCCCACCCTTCCTACACAGTGGCAGACACGGGCGCAGGTGGGGATATGCGTGAGGGGTTGTTAAAACTTCACGAGAACTTGACATGAAACCTTTGAGGTGACCCCACTGCCTTTACGTACACAGAAGGAAAAAGGAAAAGGGCCTCCCGAGGTGAAGCACATGTTACGTTTGCAAATAAATACAAAAAAGTGCCGATGTGTAAGATGGGTCTTTTTCTCTTTCCTGGTTTTCTCTTCACCCGGAAAGACGTGAATAATTTTTTGAAACTTACGTTGAAGAGTGTTCGCTCCAACTTGCAGGAGGCAGTGACCACGCGGACGGCTGCCACCTTCCCTACCATGTCGGCACGACATCTGAGGTCCCCATGTGCCGTGGCTTCTTAGGGGCTGTTTTCTGCACCCGATCCCCAGGGCTGGGACGGAAGCCCTGCTCAGAGATGCTGTGACACCCCCTGCCACTATGACACCTGTGACATGCTGAGAAGGGAGTGGGCGCGGCTTGGCAGAAATAAAACACAGTGACAGAAAAGCTCAGGAGCGAAGGCCTGGCCTCGTGCTGGGTATGGAGTTTTATTTTTTAGGTCATCGGGCCCCAGGCATCAGGTGCCAGGCAGAGCCTGGCCTGGAGTAGGGCGACAAAAAAGCAGAGGTGAGTCAGGCCGGGCTCCAGAGTGTGGAAATTCACCTCCTGAGGCATCCGGGGGGCTGTGGGTGAGGCTTCAAAAGGTACATTCTGGAAACAAAGCACAGGGTGCATTACTGGGAGCCGGTCTCCTCCCCACCTGCAGCTGCCCACCTTCTTGGAGCCAAGTCAGGTTCCACGGTCGGCACCTTACGCTGCATCTCCCCCTAAGTCCCTGGGGACGTGCTGAGCCCCCAACTGGTGCCCCAGGCCCAGGGGTCCTGGCAGAGGGCAGGTGACACAAGAGCTGGGCCTCTGCAGGGCCACCCAGCCCCTCCTCCAAATTATCCTGGGACGAAGGTCAAGAGTGGCACTTGGGCGCTGGTTCCAGGAAGCTGTCCTCCTTAGAAGGTGAGCTGGCACCGGGGCCGCCAGATGGCTGACGGCGGCCTCCACACCCAGGATGTGTGAGGCGGGGCCGATGGAACAAGGACAGCAACCACCCGTGTGCCTGCCACCTGTTGCTGGAGGTGGACCCCCCCGGAGGTGGTCGCGCACCCACTGTCCCACCAGGGGAGGGTTGGGGAGGGGTGCCCTTGCCGCGGGGTGTGCAGAGACAGCAGAGCTCCAGGCCCAGTGCCGCCTCCTAGCTCATCTACTGTAGACCCGTGTCACACACGTCAACGATTTGTTTCCTGAACACGGCCTTCCCGCACCTACCTATTTTCCGTCTCTCTCCAGGATAGTTTCTAAACTAGTTCCCTCCACATATTGCTTCGGAAACAATGGCTTTCGTGTTTTGCATGAACTGCGCTGCACCAGGGCAGCCACGGGCAGGTTGGCTGCCCTGAGGATGAGGCTGCGCACGGACGGAGGCCACCCCCCCCCGACAAACAGCCATGGCGCTGGGTGTCCGGCCCGGCGCCCAGCGGTGGGTCCATGGCCGGCTTACCTGTGTCCTGCAGAGGCTTGAAGCACCAGGGCACCTGGGGGATGCTCGCGTCGAAGCAGCAGCCCTTGCTGTTACACTCCTCGGCGGTCACCTCGGGGTAACCGCAGTCCACCCTGTCCGTGGCCGGCACGGCGCACTGGTTCTCCGCTGCCCCAGACAGAGCCCAGTCAGCCGCCAGCGCCCTGCTGGCTTCCTTTTCCCATTTTGCACCCTCCCCCCTCCTGAATCCAAAGGCTCTGACACCCTTTCCCCACATCAGCTTGAGTCCTTTCCAAGTAAATATTTAAGAAGAAACATTCTGTAGGAGGGCTGGCCACCACCCTGGGTGCTTCCAGCGCCTTGTCAGGGCGCCAGCGAGGGCCTGTGTTCCCCGAGGCTGGCAGCGGCCCACGGGATCCGGGGTCCCCTGGACTCAAAAACAAACTTCCCTCTCCCTGTTTTATCTACAAAAGCTCCCCGGCCTTTTTGGTGAAGTGGAAAGTACAACAGGATGTATACATTCAACAGAGGAAGTCCCAGTGTGTGCTGAGCTTTTCACGTGTCTCCGCCCCGATCCTGGGCTTGTGGCCCCTTCCCCAGGAACCCTTTGGTCTCCAGGGTTCACTGACCAAGCAAGCCCCTTGGTCTGAAGTTAGCAGAAGTCCACGCGGCCCCATCACCTAACTGGAGTTCAGTTGAGGCGAATAGGAAACCCCTAAGTCCTCTTCCATGGCTGCCAGTCCACAATTCCTTAGCCCCGGGGTTCCCAGCCTCGGGCATCTGCGGGGCACCTAAGCTCCGCCCACTCCAGCCCAGAGGCGTTCTCACGGAATCGGTGCATCCTGGGCTCGGGGAGTCTAAGGGGCGCCCAGTTTGGGAACTGCTGCCTTTGACCCAGCTCAGTAGGTCACCGGACAAGAGCCGCACCCCAATTTCTTCAAGCGTGGGAGAATGAAACAGCGGCATCCCCCACCTGGAGGTGCCACGCAAGGGCTGAACAATCCAGGATTGCTCCGGGAGTCATCCCTGTCACCTGCCTTTCCTTTTTGTTTCTAGCCAAAAAGGTGATGGGACAGGAGGGCGGGGCACTGGCGGCCAGCCGGGCTACGGAGAGAAATGCGTGCGGGGAATGGCAATGATTAAATTAACGTGGGGGCTTGGTCACCTTCCTCAAGCCCACAGAAAGCCCCCACACCTGTATCTTTCAGGTCCCATCCCCACATCCTGGGTCCCCTGCTGCCACCAGGCCCCCGTTTCTCCAAGGAGGAAAGAGCAGGGAGAACAGTACTCACACAGGCCCACGTACTGCCCAGACAGACTGCGGGACATCAAGGCCAAGACCACCGCCAGCTGCCACAGCGCTCTGGCCTCCATGGTCACGACGGGTTTGGGGAGTCGGCCACTCAAAGCACACGCTGCATCGTCGGCCAGGAAGACTCCTTTATACCCCTGTGTTTGCACAGGCAGCTGGAGTCTGTTTGGGGACAGCCCTTCCCAGCGCACTGGCCCCACCCGCCAGGCCCAGGGCCTGATTGTAAAGACCCCAGCAACTCGGCTCCCTGCAGCGGAGAGGGTGGTGTCGACCCCACCAATGATGTCCAGGGTAACGCTCCTCTGTCAGGGAGCAGGGCTGTGTCCCCACCATGTCAGCCTGGCCAGCAGGAAAGAATAAAGGCCGGGCAAGGGGCTGGGCATCGGTACCAACAAGCCAGCCAGGAAGAGTCCAGAAGATTCCCTGGGCAATGACTGGAGTCCCTGAACCTCAGGGCAGCCCTGGGTCTTGAGAAGACAGGGAGCAAACCCAACGCAGGTCCATGTCGTGCCTGGAATTTCCCTTCCCTCTCACAGCTCCTTTCCTTTCTTTCTCTTTTTTCCAGCAAAAAAAAATAAAACTAAAAAATAAATAAATTTTTAACTGCACTTGAATACATGTATTCAGTAAATGTATTCAATACATTTTAATAATACATGCAGTTGGTTTTTGAAATCAGACGGTGCATAAGACCCTCTCCCACCTAGTGGGGTCCATGTTTAATACTTTCTTAGGTATTTTTCCAGAAGTGTTCTCTCTAGATCTAAGCATGGTTTTTTCACACCAGTGGGAGCTTACTATATGTACACCTTTATCCAGTTTGCACTTTCTTTAAATGAGGGCTATATCAGGGAAATTGTTTTATAACAGCAGATCTAAGTGAATTGAAAATATTTATACCCATTTCCCAGAGGAACAAACTGAGGCATTAAAGTGACTGCCCAAGGTTACTGTGGTAGATCTAGTGGAGCTGCGGTTCCATCCACCTTTGAGGACCCCAAAGTCTCAGCTGTATACCATGGCCCCCTCTCCGGTGCAGGCCTGCTGAGAGCAGAAGGGGACAGCGTTCTATTATTGTTACATCACTCTTCTACCTGTGGCATTTCACCTATCTGTTCGGCACCAATGTTACCCAGGAACCTGGGGTGGACTTTTAATGTCACCTCGGAAGCAAGTGTACCTGCCTGGTCAAACTTACCCCCTGGCTGGGGGGACGATGCTGAGGGGAACTGATAGCCCAAGGGTTTGTCCACAGAGTTGTCCTTCACCAGGTAACTGATGGGGACAGACTGTGTACACATCGGGGACAACAGGCATGGCCCACCTTGTGACTTCCCAGGCCCAGCCTCTTGTACTCAGGGAGCCCTGGATGAATGGGTTTGGGGGTGACACCCGCCATTGGTTTGCCAGCCCCTCCCAGGAGGGGGCAGACAAAGTCAGAAGAGCAGTTTCTGCATTGTTTGCAGGCGTCCCCTCTGTCCCAAAGGCAGGGTGCACCCCTGCTAACAGACTTGTGATTTTTCTGTTACGAAAACTAGCATCCTGAAGGCCCTGGCTGATGGCACAGTGGATAAAGTGCCCGTCTGTAAACCCAAAGATCGCTGGTTTGATTCCCAGCCAGGGTACATAACCAGGTCACAAGCCAGGTCTCCAGCCAGGTCTGTAGCTGGAGGCAGGTGAAAGGCAACTGTACGTTGATGTTTCTCTGCCTCTCTGCCTCTCTCCCTTCCTCTCTCTCTGGAAATAATATGTAAAATCTTAAAAGAAAAAGAAAAAAAGGAAGAAAGAAAGAAAGAAAGAAAGAAAAGTAGCATCCTGGGGATTCCTGGGAGCCCTCTCTGGCCAGACCCCCAGCCTACCTACTTCCAGAATACAGGCCAGACCAGGTTCCCCAAAATGCCAACACCCCAGAAACAACTGATGAGGGACAGTTAGTTGAAGGTGGCCTTGGCAGGAGCCACCCCACCGCTGCCCTGGTCTCCACCGGTGCTTTTCTTCTGATTTTAATTTTTTAAATCATAGTTGACATTGAATGCTATTTTGCATTGGTTTCAGGTATACAGCATAATGGTTAAGACAATCAAATACTTTACAAAGTGTCCCCCCTGATACTTCCGGTACCCATGTGACCCCATCCATAGTTAACTACGGTGTCATTGACCGTGTTCCCCGTTGCTGCACCTTACAAGCCTGTGACTCCTCTATAATATCAACCTCTCCTTAATCCCTTCACCTTTTTGCTCTCCACCAACCCCCCTCCTTCTGACAACCCTCAGTCCACTCTCTGTATCGATGAATCTGTTTTTGTTTGACTTGTTCATGTATATTGTTCTTTAGAGTCCATATGTAAGTGAAATCGTATGGTGTTTGCCTTTCTCTAACCAACTAATGTCACTGAGCGCAGTGCCCTCCAGGTCCCTCCATGCCGTCACAAACGGTACGATTTCAGTTTTCTTTAAAGCCGAGTAACAGCCACAGCTGTGTCACCCACGGGAGGCTGATGTCCGCAGCTGAGTCCTCTTACAATCAATCAATCGCCTGCGGCGGTCGCAGCCCTGGTTCAGAGACAGCTGGAATCCCCGGCACCTGGCCTGGTGTCTGCTTCGGTTGAACTCAGTTCCTCTGCACCCAGGGCTGGGGGCTCAGGAGGGAACGCGGCGGAGACAAATCCTGTTCTTAGAGTCCCTTCAGGAAGACTTGGCGTTTGGGAGGCGGGGAAGCAGAGAGAGCTGGTCTAGAGTCCTGGGCTCCATGACCTCAGGGACATCACTTTACTGCTTGTGCCTCAGGTCCTCAAGGGTCACATAGCTCCTAGTCCCCAGGGTCACCTGAGATGGTAACACAGAGCTGAGCTGGGTGCCAGGATGCCCACTGGTCACCTGTCTGGTGTGGTACAGCCGCAGCTACAAGGGCAGAGGAGAGTCCGACCCTCAAACCCCTAGATGGCTGCAGCATGCACCCCCAAGGCCTAGGGGGTGCCCTGGGGTCTGGACTGCCCTGGGGGCCTCCTGTGCAAGCCCCTCCCACCCGGAGCCCACGGTGGGATGGGTCCAGGAAGTAGACACATGGTACTGAGTGCTGGGCCCCTGGGCACATGTATGTAACAAGCCCGGATCCTGGGCCAGGCAAAGGCTGAGCTCTAGGGACCCCCAGGCATGGCCCTGACCTCAGAGACCTGGGAGGGAGAATGACCCTTCAGGTGTGAATTGTGCTACAACGTGATGTAAGAACTGGTACAATGCTACCCAGCAGACTTCTTCTCAGGGGGGAAACTTGAACTAGGTCTTGAAGGAAGACTAGGAGTTCACAGAGGGGTGAGGGTCAGAAGGGGGCGCAGGCAGAAAGTACTAACCCACCACCCCTCAGAAAACACGGAGCCCTACACATAAAACATGGGTCCTACACAGGGTTATATATTCCATGTCACCTCTCAGCTTCTGCTACGGTCACTAAGGCAGCAGGAGCCTGGTGGAGGAAGAAAGTAGGGTCATGTTCATCGACACCTCTGGGTGCCACACGCCTCCCAGGAGCCTCCTGCGGACCAGCTGTCACATCATCCTGCAGCTGTTCTGGCTATGAGCCTGTGTTCTGTGCAGTCCCTCCTGCCGGGCCCGTGCTGGGCCATCGGAACTTGACAGTAGCCATCAGGGAGGTGGCTGTCTTTTGGTGTGGTTTCCACTGAGAACAAATTGGGGAGGGGTTAGGTCCTGCAAGCGTGTCGCCCACCAACTGTGCAGGAGCGGGGTGGGGTGGGATGGGGGGACAAGGTCCCAGTGAATCAGGCCAGAGGCCATGGATCCAGGGATGCCCTTCATGGGCCCTGGTCTCCTGCCCCCAGCACTGGGACAGTCCCCGTCCCCCATACATGGTGGAGGGGAACATGGTGGATGGGCACGTGGTGGACACTTAACGGAAACTGATGTCTGGCTCAAGGTCTACGCAGGGTGGTTTCAGCCACAGGGACCTCTAGACCCAGAGCTCCTTTAGGTTGGAAACTATTGCATCCCCAGGTGTTGTCACAGCAAAGAAAGGTCACCAGGAATCAGTGGGCTGATGACCAGGATGCAAAGGTACAGAGATATGTCAGATACAAACAGAGCTGATATCTGGGGAGCAGATGTGCATGGGGACACCTGGCAACTCATTGACAGCCCCACCTTTGGGACCCAGCTGCAAGCCTCTGGAGCTCAGCTGGAAGGCAGGTCCTCGCAGTGCACCCAGGGGGACCTGCATGTGCCCTGCACTGAGCCTGTCCCAGCAGGACAGCCAGGGAGGGCGGAGACAGTCCCTGAGAGCCTGGTCCTCCCACCAGCCTGCCAAGCCCAGGGGGACAAGTCACCACGCTCTTGGGCTTCAGACTTCTTCCCTGTGATTCAAGCCACGGTCATTCAGTGACTTTCAAGGGTGCTGGGCAGCAGAGCTTCCTCCCCGAATACATGTCCTGCCTGCGACCGTGGTGCATGGCTTCTGTTGGGCATCAGTATTTCAGTCAAGATGAGAGCAGGCTGCAGGAGGGTGGCCCTCACGCCGGTCTCCCTGGGTCCTTATGGGAGGACAAGAGATGCAGAGGGAAGATGATGGGAACGCTGACCTACAGGAAGACCCGTGTGGCCTCCGGGGCCCTGATCTGCTGAGAGCCGGGAGTGGGGGGAGGCGGCAGGACCTTCCCCGGAGGCCCGCAGAGGAGCCCAGCCCTGCAGGACCCTTGACTTGCATTTGTCCCCAGAACTGGGAGAGAAGATTCCAGGTGTTTGAACTACCCAGCTGTGGTCCTGTGTCATGGCAGCCCCAGGAAACCAGTCCACCAAGGGACGTCCGGCTCTGAGAGTCTGTTTTAACTTGTATTTGCTCCGGTGAGAGAGAGGGAAGGCTTGGTAAAGATCTCAACAGCTCGTGTCACAGGGACCCTCCTCTGTCCTCCCTGACCCAGCTCCCTGGTGAGGGACAGGCACGCTGCACCCGGGCCCTGTCCATGCGGCGATCCACACTGTCCCCTGCCCCTCTGTGACTTGCTGGCCACCGTCAGTCATCCCTGCCCACGTCTCCGCAGGGATCTCCGCCTGGCCACTTCTTCCTGGTTCCTTCTCACTGGAGGTTAAGATAACACTGGTGGGAAGTGCGGACGGTCGCTTCCTGGTCAGGGCCTGGCCAGGCTCCACATCAGGAGGCCCAGGCAGGTGGCAGCCCATGCCAGGGGAGGCCCAACAGAGGTGGCTGTGTAAGGAGTTATCCAAACAAGGACACTTCCCAGAGTATCCGGGCACTATACCCAGTTATGCCAGGACCACAGCTGTGAACAGGGACGGTCCCAAGCCAGTGGGATGAGGCCCACCTGCCTCAACAGCCCCCCTCCCGCTGCCCCTTCCCTGGGTGGCAGTCACTTCAGGGCCCGATTTGAACACAGAGTGACTTTGATCCTGCAGTTCCCGCTCTACCCGCCTCCCACACCGGGAGCCGTTGTAACTGCATGTATTCCCTGGGTTCTGTGTTCACATAAAACCCGAGACAGAAGGTCTAGATTTGTTGCTGGTGTCAGATTAGAGAGGCAGCCAGGGTGGAATGTGCCAATGAACCTGGTCGGATCTACAGATTCCATGGGAATCTGCCTGAGATAAACACTTGCCCATCTGTGCGATAGTGACCAAGGGACAATGCCCTCAACAGACATCTGATGCTGCCACACCCACCGTGCAAGCTTCAGTCCGCAGTGGGACTCCTACAGGCCTGAGAGGCCCGGGAGTCTCCATTCCCCTGCTCCATGGGCCCTCGAGCTGGTCCTGGAGCAGCCCTACCCCATCAACCCCCAGTGAACCCATCCCCTGCTCCCACCTCGGTCTGTGGGTGATCTCTGGGTGAGCAAGGCTGCCCTGACAGCTGGGAGCCACCAATGGGCAGCTCACTGTGTGGGACTCCAGTGAGAGACCAAAGGGGAACAGTGTTCCTTTCCTGTCTGGGGGTGGGGCGGCCAGTGTGAGCGAAGGCCAGTTCTGTCGACAGCTTCTGTACTTTCCTGAAGCTCCTGAAAGAAAAACTGAGCGCGAGGAACCCATCATGGATGAGAAGACCATGTGTGGTAGGGGCAACAACGTTCCCCAAAGCAAACGACGTATGCAATGCCGTTTTCAATCAAAGTCCCAAAGGGGGATTTTTGTAAGATACCACAAATCAACCCTAAAATTTAAATGGAAAGGGCCAAGAACATCCAGTGAAACTTTAAAGAACAGGTAGTAATAAGAGGCAGAGAAGAACCAGAAGGTCTCTCTCCACTCAGGTGTTAAGACCTATTTTAAAATCTTTGTGTCACATAGGGAAGTATTGGTGCTGTAACGGAATCCTAGACAATGGAGCAGATTGGGAAGGTGGAGATGGGTCCCCTTATGCTGGCACCCCAGATAATGACAAAAATATACTTCGTCTCGGTGGGAAGAGAGGAGACAATCAGATAGATGGTGTCACAGCAGTCACCCATAAGAGAATGAGATAAATTTAGATTTCCAACTTCACAACAACAAGCATCTTTTAATTATCCATATTGAAAAAAGGTGAACTTAGGTCCCCAACTCACAGCCTGATAACAAGTGACCGGATGAAGGGAAGGCTAAAACTAAAAAGTAACCGTTAAAGCATTAAAAAGAAAATCCAGTCAACCAGCGCCAACCCAACCCTTCTGGAGATTGTCCTCCTGGACAATACATGAAAACATGACCTGTAGGCAAAGGAGAGTTGAAAAAGATGAAAACAAACCTTCTTGTACAGTCCTGGCAGGGAGCTGACCCTTGGGAGAAGGAAAAGGGAAGAATTTTCTCTCTTTTTAGATGTTTCCCTGAGCGCGGGCCAGGGTAAAACAGAAGCTGAAAAACCTTCATATTATGATACAATTTCTGATTCCTTACAAAAGACAACCAGCCAAATACTATTACACGCGTTTATGGATATGCAGGGGAATAAAATGCACTGACTTCAACACAACGGGGAGCTCTGCAGGGCTGCCCACACGGGGGAGGGAGACCTCTCCGCCCAGAGCGGGGTCCCTACAGAGCCAGCCCTCCAGGGCAGCTGCGTGCAGGACTCCGGCCGGTTTGGGCTAAAGGTGTCGTGTGGATATCTGTCCACTTGGCAGCATGCACATCTCTCGTGGGGAGCCTTTCTGTACTCCCCCACCTTTCACCGTGGGAAAGGGCGCCTTTTCCTGGATTCCAGCCCACCAGGGAATTGAGAGCAAAGGGTGCGTTTGCAAGGATGCCCACAGCCGCAGGCAAGAGCCTCCCCCGGCCAGTGCCCACGCCCCACGCCTGCTCTTCGTCATGAAGGTGCCCAGTGCTCAAGACTTAGAATAGCCCTGCTTCCCGTACCACACGGTAAGAAGCCCAATAACAAGGCCTATTAAGGGATTCTTCACACGTCCGGAGCACCCCATGAGCTCTTGCTTCTGAATGTCTTCAGGAGTTGTACCGGAGTGACATTTGCTAAGCTCCTGAAGGAGGAAACATACTGAACAAAGAACAATTAGTCAATATTTACAAAACATCTGCTGTGTGCACAGGCTTCGGCCCAGGCGCTGTGGGGGTTGCAGAGGAAGAAGATGACGTGGTCATCGGTCCCGTGGTCATCGGTCCCCTGGTCACCCTTGATGAGCACATTGTGGTCCTGGAGGGAACATCCTACCCTGAAACTCATCCACACTGTGGAATCCATGAGGCAGTCCCGTTGCTATAGCGACTGTCCTCTAGTAGGTCAACCCGTTAAGGTTGAGCAGGTGAATGGGCTAACTTCAAAAATGAAGTCCCAAGTAAACACGCAATCGCAGGGGAGGGAGAGGTCTGCGGGCATTGGAACGTTGATGTTAACCCATCACTCTTCCTCACAGAGGAAATCTTATAGGAACAGGCGACTCTGAATGGAACCAGATGGAAGTGACGTCAATGGGGCGGTGTTGCCTGAAACGTGAGAAACAGAGAAATAAATGAACGAAGATTCGAGAATGTACGTCTTTCTGGGGCATCAAGGCAGAGCACGACCGTTGGGAGACTCGGAGCACATGCGCTGGAGGAGACCCGGGACGGCCCGCCCGCGGGCAGGGGAATCCCCAGTGTCCAGCCTCCAGATGGAAACTGGTCCAGCACCAAGCACCGTGGTCCTGACATGGGCCCTTCACCTCCACTGGTAGTTTAACAGAGAAGAAAAACTTTGGACTCCTCGGACTTCCCATGACACAGAGTCAGAATAAAAGGTACTAACAATCTGATCAAAAGGCTCACTTTATAAGCACATTGCAGGCATCAGCAGTCCTGGCTCCTGCCTGTACAGGAAACGGCCGTGACTTTGGGTGACGCAGCTCACCCAACTGCAGGATTGGGCTGGCGCTGACCACTTCCAGGGTGCTGACGTCAAAGGGCCACATCGGGGACCAGCAAGGACCCTGCCTGCCCGTCCGCAGCTTCTGTCCCTGGTCTCCTTGTTCTGCTTCCCCTCCCCCCCCTATAAATTACCCTGCCTGCCCCGGTACGTTAACATGGGCTTTGAGACGGGAGTTCCCCAGCGTCCAGATGGCCAGCACCCGAATAAAACCAGGAAGGTAGAAAGGGGATGTCTGTAGGGTCTAGATGGAATTTAAGCTTTTGTGTCGTCAGGACACCGTGACACCCCACAATGGGTGTGGGGCTCAAGCAGTGAGAGACAGGGCCGCCCAGCGGGTCAAGTACCACCGTCATGCTACTAGTGGGTGCAGATACTGCTGTTACAGGAGATCCACGCACCAGGCCTGCTTCATGACGCTTGTGAGGATCTTAAGACACCAACTCAAAGACATTCTCCGTCCTTCAAGACTCCACTACAGCTCGACTTGGTCTAACGCACTGCCCAGCCTCCTGGACGGCCCCCCACACCAGGCTGGCTGCCCCGATGGGCGCCCAGCCCTCCCGACCTGCTGCTCAGTGCCCCTGCTCACGGGACGCCGCCCTCCACTCAGCTGCCTGGGACCCCAACTGCGAGAGGCAGGGTCCTTGCGGGGGGCTGATAGTGGGGGTGGGATGGGTCCATGAAGAGGAGGAAGGGTGCTGACCCTGGCCCAGGACAGGAATCCTATAACTGCACCCTGGGGGAGACGTTACTTAGGCGACAAACTGCATGGTTCTGGGCCAATGCCGACCAGCTACTAAATCGATGGAAAACCATCAGCGAAGAAGGCTGACCCCTTCCTATCGCTGCTCGTGTATAGATCCCTGGAAAAGCAAACTGCAGCAGACGGGCCGGCACCCTGCCCTGGCTTTATCGGCCGTAATGAGGATCATCTGGGACATAATTCAAGTCACCCAGGTGCCAAGGTACATTTTGCAGAACAACGGAGCCGTAAAGCAGACAAGTTCAGAGATTCTCGAGTTAATAAATAACTCCTGGGACTAACAGGAGATTTAAGTGTGATAGGGGCATAAAGCAGGCAGGGGAGGATGGTCCCCGAGCCTTTTGATTGTGAGCACTTTCCATAGTAAAAACCAAAAAACAAAGTTAGAACCCCAAACGTTTTCAGGAGCTAGAAAAGAATTTATACCCAAACTTTCAGGAGCTACAAAATAATTTACAGTAACTCTGTAGGGTATAAGGCAAAGTGCATTGATGCAAAAGTATTTAATTTTGGATAAGGGTTTCGATAAAAAGGCAATCATTTATATACCGTGATCCTTTTTTAAACATTGTGTTTACTTTCTGAAGAATCAGTGAGGGGGTCTATGAGATTTTAAAGTTAGGTCATCGGGTAACTTACCTGATGAAGGTCTGAAGATAAATTTCCAGTATGTTTACTTTAGTTTTATTTGCGTTGTTAGGTTCCTGTGTTTCTTCACCAGTGTTCCGTTCGCTTCCTGGTTGTTACCAATAATCATTATGATTAAAATTAGTCGGGATGCTGCTAAAGAGATAGAACTTGAAAACACGTGTGATCAAAAGTGGCCTAAGTACTAAGGTGCTGAGCTAAGAGCAGGGGCTGTGACCCGGCAAAATAGAAGTCAGGCCAAAGCGCTTTCACACGGAGGACACTTTAGAAGCCACAATTCACAACGGATATAACACAAATACCTGTGGGCCAAGAAAGGGCTGGGCAAAGGTATGACTTTACAAACTGGAAAGGTCAGGTGATGCGGGCAGAAACATAAACACAGCCGATGCGTTCTGGGAAAACGGGGCTGTGTCTGGGGGAACCATTTAGTTCTAGGACAATCATGTGACTAAAAAGATCAGTGAAAAAATAGAGACTTAACAATGTAATTCATACAGCACATTTTATGGGCATGTGGGTGTCAGACTTTAAGTCCTGACAAATTCTTCTTAGGTGTACCTGAAATATTCACAAAACTTAATCATGCATCTGTTCACAAAGAAAGCATTGCATTCCACAACGTAGAAATGTTACAATCGCCCTGCGATCAAGTACAACAAAGCCAGAAAATCATGACAACGTTTTTGAAAGTTTTTTGTACATGGGAATATATGTATCTTTTAGTAAACATTTGTGGCTAAAAGATGAGCGACAAACCAAAGTTAGAAACTTTCTTAAAATTCATGATAATCAAAACACCTTGTTTCTAAATCTGTGAAGACTCTTTATAATAGTGGTCACAGGAAAACATATAGTGTAAACACATATCAATAATAAATGCTAACTCAGAAAGCTAGGGAAGGAATAGAAATAAAAGCCAGAATAACACAGAGGTAAAGAAATTAATGAAGTTGCGAGGAGAGACATAGTAAAATGAAATAGTAAATTAAAACCTCAGTTCTTTAAAAACAAAAACAAAAAAGCTATGTACAAATAAGTAGCCAGCCTAAGCAAAAACAAAACAAAAACAAAAAACAAGGAGGAAAAAAAACCCCAAATATACAAAGGAGCAAATCTGTAAAAGTCTTCATGCCCAGAGGGGCTCACAGAGAAATTCTAACAATGCCCTAAATACCAAATTGTCCTAATGGTGCATAATTGTTCCAGAGGGTGGGAGTCGGGGGATACACAGAGTCATACTGAAAATTAATTTGAAATGTATCATATACTCAAAATATAAGACCTAAAGCTATAAAACTCTGAAAGAAAGTAGAAAAAAAATTTTGGCTTTAGATTAGATGAAGTTTTTTTTTTTTTTTTAAACTAGGATACATAAAGTGTGAATCATAGAAAAATTGGAAAAATTAGACTTTATCGAAATTACAAGCATTTAGTCTTTGAAAGACACTGTTAAGGAAATGAAAGGCAAGTTGCATACGGGGAGAAAATATTTGTACAACATATATCCAATGAAGGACTCATATTCAGAATTGATAAAGAACTCTTACGACTCAATACAGAGAAGGCCAAACATCTGATTAAAATGGTATAAAATATTTGAACGTTTTACCAGAGAAAAGGTCAGTTATAGACTCACCCTTTCGCTAATCAATCCACTCTCTTCACCATAGAAATACTGATCATGGTGATGGTTATACCTTAAGGATCTTTTAAATTTTTATTTACTTATTTACATTTTATTTATTTATTTTAAAAGATTTTATTTATTATTATTTCCAGAGAGAGGGGAAGGGAGAGAGGCAGGGAGGGAGAGAAACATTAATGTATGGTTGGTTGCTTTTCACCTGCCTCCAGCCATGGACCTGGCTGGAGACCTGGCTTGCAACCTGGTTATGTTGCCCTGGCTGGGAATCAAACCAGCGGCCTTTGGGTTCGCAGGTTGGCGCCTTATCCGCTGTGCTACCAGCCAGGTTAAGGATCTTTTTTTTAAATTAGCTTTATTGAGGTATAATTGAAAAACCATAAAAATGGCCTATTTTAAGTGAATCAGCTCAGTGAGTTTTGAAAAATGTATACAGTCAGTGCAGTCGTGCAAATGCTACTGCAGTGAACGTATAAAATATCTTCATCTTCAGCCCTCAGATTTTCTTATGTTCTTGTAGTCAGGGCCTTCCCCCAACCGTGGGCACCAGGAGACCCATGATTTGCTTTCTTTCGCTGTAGTTTTGCCTCCCCTGGAATTTCATAGAAGCTCAGTCACACAGCATGTGGCCCTTTGAGGTTCATCCAGGTCCATGGTCCCTTTTCCTTGCTGTGTAGTGCTCCGTGATTAGGGATATTTCACCACCCAAACTTGTATGTGGAAGCCTCCTGTGACTGTACTTGGAAGCAGGGCCTTCCTAGACACGGGATTAAGTGAGGTCATAGGCACAGGACCCTGATCTGATAGGGTTGGTGGCCTTTTAAGTAGAGGAAGAAAGACAAGGGCTCTCTTCCCTCTCCCTGTGCACGGAAGTCTCCAAGGGAGGACCCAGGAGAAGGCGGCCGGCTTCAACCCAGAGAAAGGGCTGCTTCCACCCCCACCACCCCAGGCTCAGCATTACATTCAGAATCTCAGCTTCGTGAGCCCTTATCAGTAAAGTCAGCCCCATCCAACTTCATACGTTTAGCAACTTGAAATCGTTAGGAGGTCAGTCTCTGGACTTCAAGAAGCTATGGGTAGATAGACACCAAATCGTCACCGCCTGAGGTGCCCAGTTAAGGGCAGGAGCCGGAGAAGTTGGTGCCTATGTTGGCCAGCAGAGGGCACTGCAGGACAGGCAGCTGCGTCAGCGGCCGAGGCCCTTGCTTCTCTAAGGGGTAAAACAACCTTAGATTCAAAGCCATGTGTCCCAGATGGGATAAATAGAAAGGTCCTTCCTTCCTCGAAGCCACATTTATAGCTGCAAAATTAAGGTGGAGCACTTAAGTGCTAAACTCTCTTTGGATCACAAGAAATACACGTGGAAGCTGTCACCTACGGGCCCTTGCACCCATGGCTCCTGCACACCTGTGTCTGAGCTGAGCTGGGGTCAGACCCTTTCAGGAGCCATGGAATGAGGCAACTCCTCTGCTCCCCATCCACCAGGGTAGCAGGAAAGCTGGGGAAACTCCCAAGGACGTAATGGGACCTCCCACACGGTCCCACGAATGCAGACAAGCCTTAAGGAGGGACAGAGAGGCTGGGAAAGGGTGGGGGGGGGCACCAGGGGCTGACAAAGCCCCATTTTGAGGGGACGTGGCCAGCTGGGGCAGACCCCTGGGGCTTTCCAATGAGGTGGCAGTCTCAGCATTCCGGCCTGTAAAGGGGATCACTGCCTGCTAGCGCCCCAGCTAATGGCCAGGGCCACAGAAGAACTCCAGGGAGGGGACTTGGCAGAGATTGGCCTTCCTACATGCGTAGGTGGGACCCTGGAGGGGCTGGTGGGTACTGAGACAAATGAGAGACCACATCGTCATCCTGATGCGGTAGCCTGGACTATTGGGAAGTGTATGTATGAATAACAACAATTAACCTTATGTTCTCATTAAGCACTCACAACATACCTGATACTGTTCATGAATTAACTCATTGAATCCTGACAAAAGCCTGTAAGAAAAGGTGTTATCAACACCTTCACTTTGCATATAAGCAAGATGAGCCCAGAACACCTAAGTAACTTGCCAAAGCTTGCACAGCTAGGAAGTGACTGATGCAGAAATTGCTACACATCGCAATGCAATGTGTCTATTTTGGAAATCTGAGACATATAATATTATTGCAACACCCTGATTCCATGGGGCCCCTTGGAGGTTCAGATGGTTCTATGGCCTTTCCATTTTTTTTTTAGGCAAAGGGTTGTCAACAGAGGGCTGGTCCCCTGAACCCTGAAGCAACAGCCAGAGGTATTTATGTATATGAGGGGGACCCCCCAAAACCAGAATTATCTTCTTGAGGGTGGACCCCTTGTAGTAGAGGTTTCCTCTGCTAGGTGAGTGTTCTAGGAACCCATCTGTATTCGTGTACCAGCTGGTGTAGTTGTGAGAAGCTGCGTTGGGCTGCAGTGAATTTTTTTAAAGACTTTTCAACGCATTTGCCCATTTCATGATGGGTGACCTATGAACACACCTGCCCGCACCACACTGAGTGTTGAGCAGTTGTTGACTCAAGATTGCATGGTCCCCATGTTCCACCCTCACTATTTACCTGATCTCACCCCAAGCAACGTTTTTGTGTGTGTCCCTGGATGAAAGAAGTTCTCAAAGGGAAACACTTTGCCAATGTGGGGGAGGTGAAACATAAAAACAGCAGAAGCACTGAAAGGCATTGAAACCCATGTGTGCAAAGACCGTTCTGCATAATGGAAAAAAAGTCTCAACAGGTGTATTGCATCAAATGGGGAGTACATCGAAGGTGGCTAAAGTTTAAACGTGTAAGAAAAATATGCTATTTTTCATAGATAAACTCCAGGGTGATTTGGGTCTCCCCCTTATACGTACCACATCTCCAAATACGTATAATGAATGTGTAATACCTGTAATGCGTATACAGCAGCTCCTTATTATTCACCGACTCGCTATTTTCAAATTTACCGACTCACTAACATTTAATTGCTCCTCGGTAGTCCTGTGCTCCTGCCTGTCTGTGGGCATTGGCATGAACAGAGAGTGAAACATGAGAACCGACAACGCGACCCTCCGTCTCCCGCCCTGTCTCTGCTCTCGGACTAAACGAGTGTCTTTTCGTGGCCTATTGAGTGTCTCCTTTTCGGCATTATTGTGCTTTTTGAGGATGATTTTGCCAGTTAAATGGTCCCCAAGCACACGGGCAAGGGCTCTCTGGTGCCCTAAGGGCCAGAAGGCTGTGACGTTTCTTAGGGAGAAAGCCAGGTCACTAGCCCAGCTCGCTTCAGAGTGAGCTGAGAGGCTGCTGGCTGTGAGCTCCACGCTGGTGAAGCCACAATAAATGCGAAGTAGGTTTCCTGCAAACAGAAACACACGGCAAGTAATGTCGTGGACGGGTTCGTAAGTGAGGTTGGTCAGACGCTCTCAGGAAGCTGAGGGCAATTTCCCCTGATCGCTGTGGTTCAGTATTTGCGAAATTGGAGCTGGTGACTTTCTAGAGTAAAACCACCTCCAGAAATGGGAAGGGGTTGCATACACTCAATACGCAGTGACTGTGCAATGCGTGTAACGAGCAAGTAGAGCCTTCCAGACCCATCTGTGCTCTGGACACAGTCACACTGCCCTTGGCCACGTGGAAGACGCTCTTCCACATGGAACCCAGGGTGGCCTTGCTCAGGGTCAGGACCAGAGAAACGGACAGAGCCCTCTGCCCCCACTGTCCCGGGAGGTGTACCACTGAGTGGGGCCCGCTAGGCACCAGGGAGCTCACAAACATTCATTTTCATCCCCCCCACACCCAGCTGGGGACGTAAGTGTGACCCACGCTTTACAAGCAGAACACCTGGAAATCTGGGAGGCAAGGCCACACACGTGGGATATCAACCCCCACGTGCACTGTGATGTCCATTCCACCGGTGCGCCGGCCGGTCCCCTGTCCCGTGATTGCTCCTCAAAGCACCTTCATTACCTGAACTCGCTGTCAAGGGCCTGGATGAACCTCAGGCACCAGGAGACCAGGGTAGTGGGGGCGCGGGGTCTCCTTCCTCCCTGCTTCCGACAGGAGCCTCTTCACCAAGCCTCACGCTCCTCCACCGTCCGCAGTGCACCTGCCAGAGCCCAGCAGTGACCATGGTGCCTCTGAAGAGACAGGGGACGGAGAACAGGAAAGCAGAGGCTGGCAGAAGAGAGCAGAGGGAACTCGTCACTGGAAGAAAAGTTGGGGAAGGGGCTAGACAGGAAGACAGGGAGGACAAAGATGGTTCAGCCTTCTGGTGAGAGAGGTTTCGCTTGTCACGAGCCATTGCTCTGGGGGCAGGGAGGACCCCTTGGTGGCCCACCGAAAGAAGGAGGAGGAGGGGACAGCGCCATTCCGGAGTAAACACCATTGAAACCACTCAAGACCCCACACTCAGTCCCCAGAACAGCAATGCAATGTGGGTGTCATGCGTCACTTGCGTCACTTGCGAGGGGGAAAGTGGGGTGGGGTGGGGCTAGAGAAGAGAATTTTGAGGAAACGCCTTCCGTGTGGGTACCCAGGGGTTCCTGCCAAGTGGCCCTCCCTCAGCCTGAGAACAAGAGGTCTTCGGGCCAGAAAATGCGGAGGGTGACAGCACCAGTCCCGGGAGCAGAACCGCCAGACTCTCAGTCCTGGGTACTGGGAGGAGTAACTCCTGCAGCTGTGCTGTGGGTGCGGCCGGCCTGGGGGCTCAGGAGCCAGGAAACTGCACCCAGGGGACAGATGGAAGAGGGACCCGGCTCCCTGTGATGAGCAAATCCACAAATGCCTGTGCCCACCTCCGCTGGCCGTTTGTCTTGAGTGTTCCTGGGGCCCCAGGCTCCAGCCACAGCCACCACTGACTGAGCTGCGGAGTGTGTAGTGAGCAAGACAAGGATATGATGGTGACGTGAGGCCCTGGGTGGCCTCCGTCTGGAAGCAGGAATCCCGAGAGGTGATGGGGACAAGCCCCTCCCTCGAAGAAACACTTTTCAAAACTCCCCCTTCCACTGCAAAGTCGGTGCCCCTAGGCCCTCTGCCACCCAGGAAGGCAGGTCTTGGATTTCCAAGGTGATGGGGTGACACGAGCTAGGCCAGTGGGCTCCCACTGGAGGAGGAGCCAGGAGCAGACAGAAGCTACAGACAGGCGGGCCTGGGGTCCTGCGCGCGGCTGTCCAGAGCTGACCCTCGCGTAGGCACCCGTCCTGCAGCCATGGGCTGCAAGGGCCTCGGGGAGAGCAGGCAGTGTCACCTTCCGGGCCCTCAGGTGGAGGAGGGAAACAGGGAAGCGAACTGCAGGGGTGTCTGGGGCTAACCCAGCGTCAGGCCCTCCCGGCATCCCTTAGGGGCAGGGGCGGGACACCCTGGCGCTCAGTTCAAGAGCTGGTGCTCTGTGATGCTTTCGGTAAAAGCGAAGTGATGTTGGGATTGCGATCTCAAATGGCATGTCACTTGCAAGAGGATTTAGGGCTGGAGGGGTGCAGGTGTTAGAAAGTGAGGCGGGTTCCCACGTTCGTTTGCAGCCGGGGTCACTGAGTGTATCAACCAATTGCTGCTCTTATGGTGAACGAGTGTTACAGCTACTTACACACGCACACAAAACTGTCGCCGACGCTGTGTTAAGGAAGCCAAAGCAAAACTAGTAGGTTTTAAGGGTTTTCTTTATTTCCAGACCCCGAGTGGTAAACCACGGACTAGGATAAAAAGCCACGAAGAAAACCCAGGACGTCAGGAGACACGCAGCACGGAACCGATGAGCTGGTGCCCTCTCGTTCCGTCTCGGCACGTCCGGGGGCTGTGGGTCCTCGGAAGCCAGGGCCTCCTAATAATGACAGTCTAGGAATTTAAAATTCAGGATGGTTAGTGGTGGCCCAGAGGCCCGAGCAGGTGGTGCTCTGGGCCACGTGACACCAACCCTTCGCCCGGCTGTGCCTGGTGAGGAAGGAGCTCCCCTCCTGGGACAAAAGCGCAGGGCTGGGGTGTCCTCTGGGGCAGGGGAGGGCATGTTCCAGGTAGACCCTTAGGTCACACTTGGAAAGTGCTAAGAGTGAAGGCTATGCCCTTTAAAGATCAGTGCCCTCCCCCCATTTTTAAGAAAATATCTGCTATTCCTTTATGTGGCCAAACACAGCGTCACCTGTGATGGAGGGGATGGGAGAGGGGCACTGGACACTCCCTGGACTGGCAAGAAAGCTGAACACAGTGGGTAGAAGCTGCTGTGCCTGGTCACACGGGAGAGGACAGGGAAGCCCACCAGAGCAGGGGCCACATGGGCTTTGTTCGGGGCCTGGCCCCCAGCGACCAACACAGCGGTGGCATTTGGGAGCATCCAAAAATGGCGAATGGCGACTGAACCACAGGGAACTGGGAGAGGCCACCAAGGTGGGCCCAGACCCAGAGGTACGGCTGACAACAGGACGCTTTCAAACGATCAGAAAGACAGGTGATGCTCTACGGCTTTGAACGTAGCTCAAGGCTGCTGCTGCTGGTGAGACCACCCTGGCGTGGTCTTCAGAGCTGTTCCCAGTAAAGGCAGGCTCACCCCTCCGGGTACCAGCTTCGTGAAATGGCCCCCGGGGTCCAGGAGCCCCGAGCTCCGTGGCCTTCAGGCGTGAAGTCCATCCCTCCGAGGACCCCTCCCTGCCCCCGGCTCCCACCACCCCTGAGAAATGAACCCTCCGTGCCCAGGACCCGGGCGGGGCCCCGCCCCCGGGGCAGTACCTTGCACAGGCTTCGGGAAGAAGCACCAGGGCACTTCAGGGACGGTGTCGGAGAAGCAGCACTTGCGGGCGGTGCACTCCTCGGGACTGATGCCCGGGTAGCCGCAGTTCCTGCGCGCTGAAACTTCCATGACGCACTCGTCCGACTCTGCTCACGGTCGCCAGGTTAGGGAGAGGAACAACGCGCAGCCTCCGTGAGGCCCACTCGAGTGACCCGAAGGCCTCCGTCCCCACCCTCCCCGGGGAAGCTCCCCAGCCGAGGTGTGACAGCCATGGAGGACGCACGCGTGGGCCCTGGTGACCGGCCACCCCTTCCTCCCATAGATGTCACAGGTCAGGCGACCTGGAGTCCTGGGGTCTCGAGAAAGTCATTTCTCCCCTCTGGACTTGACGTTCTCCTCTGTGGGCGGGGGTGGCCACCAGACCACAGCGAGAAAAGGCTGGCAAGTGCCCTTTAAGGGCTGCGGAGCACTTGGCCCAAGTACTGAAGCCCCGTGGCACTTCCCCCGAGGGAGGGTCCTGGCCAGGCAGCAGCCTCAGAGCCCCGAGCCTCCCAATCAGCACTGGGGGGTGTGGAGCAGAGGCCATGGGCACGGAGCTGCAGACCCACCAGTGTCCTTCGGCACCAACGTTTCTCCTGTGTCTGCCTTGGTTACATGCACTGACCTAGATAGAACTCACTCTCAGAAGGTAACCCTAGAAGTCCTAATTTTGTCAGACTGGAGATCTGGGAGCAGTCATGTGGATGCTGTCCTAGTAAATGCCCGCTTCTCCCCCAGAAGCTCCTTCAGGGGTCACGCCTTTACAGGTAGGAGAGGCCCAACTGTTGTTTTATCTTCAAATACAGAAAAACAGGTTCTGTACACACATGGGTTCCCACATATGTCCACCACAAGGGACACAAAGGCTGCACTTGGGCCTCCAGGTATGAACATGGGACTTGGGGGGGGGGGGTTGTTCTTTTCCCTTTGGTGGCCCTGAGCGCCTATCCCCAAGCACCGTTAGCCAGGTCCTGGGTACCTGTCCCCAAGCAGCCAGGAAGAGGGTGCAGCCGCCTGCAGGTTACCTTGCTTCGGGAGAGGCTCGAAGCACCAGGGCACGCCTGGGACAGTGGTGTCGAAGCAGCACCCCACTGAGAAACACTGGTTGCTGGTGATGCCGGGAAAGCCGCAGTTCTTTCTGTTCTGGGGGTCCATCCGCGAGCACCGGCAGGGCGCTGTGGAGAAACCCTGGGTCAGCACTCCCGGGGCACCCCCGGGATGCTGGCGGCGTCCATGCGGGGAAATGCAAAGACGTATCACCCGTATCGGCAGGTCTTTGCTGAAACTGTTCCATGAGTTAAATGAATAGATAGATAAATAAATAACCTTCTGGAAAGAGGTGGACAGATGGACCCAGGTAGAGGTCAAGATGAGAGATGATCAAGGCCAGGCTCCAAGGAGCCCCTGGTGGGGCGTCCTGCCCCGTCCCTCTCCTCAAGCTGGGCCCCCAGCACCTGTGGCCACCCCAGCCTTGTCCCGCAGGGAGGCCTTTCTGGGAGGTCACAGGGACCTGGGGTCTCCTCCCTGAGTAGCAGGAAAGCAAGTGTGAGTGCACGCAGGGGTGGCTGTGTGGCCGACACCGCAGATCTTAGGGTGCCTATCCAGCGCCCCCTCCCTCAGGTGAGCTCATCGTCCCTCCTCTTGTGAGAAACACCCAGGCATGGACACCCCCCAAGGGGAGCTGATGTCCCATGGAGTTGGGGGCACTAGAAGGTCCTCCGGCTGTGAACACTGAGCCCCGGAGGGTCCCTTGGGGGTACTTACAGGGTTTCTGAGCCCCCGCCAGGGCGCACAGACCCAGGACGAGGGCCGCTGCCAGGAGCCGGGCGCCTGCCATGTCGGAGCTCAGCCGGACCCACGGCCTCCTGCGGAATGCAGGGTTGCGGCTGCCCGAGGGTGTTTTTTATCATCTTCTCTCTGTTTGCTCAGCAAGCGGAAATAACCTTTCTCTCACCCCCGGCCCCCCGACACTTTGGATCCTTTGTTAGGAAAAGCGGCTGAGATGGCTGGGCCCCGCGGCAGCAGGCCACGCAGGCAGGCAGTTCCGGGCCAGGTGCCCCGCTCCCAGCCCAGCGTCACCCCTGCCCAGCCGAGGGCCAGCCTGTTCCGGGTGCCGACGTGGAGAGCTGGCCACACGCGTGTCTGGAGCGGGGTACCCACAGGGTCACACCCAGGAAGGGGTAAGCTGTGTCTTTCTCCAGATAAAGCAGGTGACTACCACAGGTTTGTTTTTTTTAATAATGGGCCGAGGGCAATTGGGGAAATGACCAGGCCTGCCCACGCTGTCGCAGAGGGAGGACCTCCTGCTTTAGGAATGGGAGGGTCTCCTCCAGGGCTGCCCAGGTTGGGGCTCTCCTGGCCCCTTGCCAGCATCTCCCTTCTCCACCAGGGGGAGGGGGCTGCCCTCTGTGGAGAGGAGTCCAACCAGGTGAAGGGCGAGGTCTGGGTGAGTGTGAAAATCAGTTCCTTGCGGCAACCCCCAAAATTGCTCCTTTCCTCTTCCACGGGAGCTCCCTGCATTTCCAGGAAACCGGCTGTGTCTGGGGAGAAGATGCTCTGGGTAGGGGAGTCCGAGGGTGAGACACAGAGAGGGAGGAGAGAAGCCGGATGGGAGACACCCCAACAGAAAAGGGGGAAGGATGTGGTGGGAAGGCCGGGAGGGGACCAATAAGTTCCCTACCACCAGCGGAATGACAAGGACGGCCAGTCTGCTCATCATCGGCTGAGCAGCCAGGGGTAGCAAAAGCTCATGAAATCCAAAACCCTGGGTCCTCAGGTCTAGAGAGCAGGGTCTGTCCTCCAGGGCTTCTGAGGGTCCAGCTGCAACATCTCCAGGCTAGGTACCAGGCTACCACTGCTGGGGGACCAATGGGACTCCATCTTTAAAAACCATGCCAGGTCGACCTTTCCTGCCCCATGTCCCTGTCACCCCCCTTAGTCACCATCAGGACCTAAGCCCTGGATCACCTGTTCCCTCCTGGCTCCTCACCCACTTTTGTCCTTTCTGCTTCCAACCCCCAGATCCCACGTCCCACTGTCCCCATCCGTGCCCTTCCAGACTTCCAGTTGAAACCACCTGATCTATGCCAAAGACAGAACATCATCCTCAACCTGAGTCTCCCACCCTCCGCTGGCCCTAACAGGAGCCTGTGTCTCCCCTGAGATGCTCCCTTGCGTCCGTCTCAGGCTCAGCACCACCCTCCCGGGCACCACTCACCCATGCAGTGCTTTTGTGCAAATTAGAAAAAGTCTCATTTCTTCAAGACAAGTTACTTCCACCTGTGAAGAAATCATTGCAATAGATGTGATGTCTGCAGTACGGGTGGTACCCCACACAGACGTGGAGCTGGGCACATGTCTGTGACTGTATTGTCTGTCTAAGCTCCCATTGCCTGGGCTCAGGAAGGTGGCTAGACATTGCCCTTGAGACCTGATGTCTATCTTCACACAAGAACCATGCTCCCTGGAGATGCAGGCTATCAACCTTGCCCCCCTGTTATCTATAACCCTTCATCCTATCACCTTTCTAGCCAGTTCTTATAAGTCTTAAAACATAAATTGAAGGCCCTGGCTGGTGGCACAGTGGATAAGGCACTGGCTTTCGAACCAAAAGTCGCTGGTTCGATTCCCAGCCAGGGCACATGACCAGGTTGCAAGCCAGGTCTCCAGCCAGGGCCGTAGCTGGAGGCAGGTGAAACGCAACCCTACACGGATGCCTCTCTCCTTCTCTGCCTCCCTCCCTTCCCCTCTCTCTAAAAATAATAAATAACATCTTTAAATTAAATAAAATAAATTGACTCTACAAGTAACTCAACAGACTAAAACTTAGCATTTGTTAAGGAAGACAACAAAATCCAGACACGTGATAAATTGACCACAAAACCCAAATTTACTCATTGCGTGAAGAAGCGTGACCCATCATTATTAGGAAAGTCAGTGAAGAGAAACAGACCCAGATTTTGCACTAAAATGTTGAAATACTTGAAGGGAAACACACCTGTAATGAGAAAACAAAATTTTTAAATCGGAATAAAAGGTGGAAACTAAACTTGAACCATGTGGAAAAATTTGTCTAGAATGACAAACTCACTGCATGGGCCTTAGATTAGGTGTTGCACAAGAAAAGGCTGGTTTACCTGAAGCCAGTGCGGTACCCACTCTCCAAACTGAAGCGTGCAGAGTAAAGGAACTAATAAAAAGTGAACATAAACCCTGGCTGGTAGCACAGTGGATAAGGTACCGGCCTGCGAACCCAAGGGTCGCAGGTTCGATTCCCAGCCAGGGCACATAACAAGGTTGCAAACCAGGTCTCTAGTCAGGTTTGCGGCTGGAGGCAGGTGAAAAGCAACCATACATTGATGTCTCTCTCCCTCTCTGCCTCTCTCTCTTCCCCCATTTCTAAAAATAATAAAATCTTTAAAAAAAAAAAAAAGGTATACAGAGATTTCAATCACATTTTTAGACAAACCAATGCTGAGCGAAGCTGTCCCTTACAAACCTGTTCTCCAAGCAACTTGGAAGGAAGTTCTGGAGGCTGCAGGTGTGGTGGTCCTCTGGTGCAGGGCACGGGCTCTGCAGATCACGGCAGCCGGGCACCACCCAGCTGGGTTTATCCAGTGATGGTTCCTATTTGGCCTCTGTCTCTCCAACCCAGCCTAGTTCTTGTGACGTTTCACCTTGTTCGCTGCAACGGCCTCTTAATCCGTCTTTCAGCCGCAAATGCTTTTGTCCCCCTCTGGACCAAAGATGAGTTAGTGCCTTGGTTATTTTTATGAAACGAAAATCTACATACCATCACTCTTCTGCCACTCCCTTGCCTCTCAGTGTGTAAGGTGAAAACCAGCGATGAGTTTCCTGAGTCTGCACCGCAAGACACTTTGTGAGCTGGGCCCACATACCCTCCCAGCCTCTTCTGCAGCCAGCTCCCCAGCCCCGCCACGGTGTAGGCGTATCACACCCCTCCGTACACACCCTGCTCTTCGAGCCTGTGCGTGTGTGCTCATCTCAGTGCTCTCCCTCCACTCTTCGTCTTGCTTCAGCTCTTAGGAGTCACTTCCTCCAGGAAGACTTCCTTTACTCCCCTCAGAGAGACAACAGGTACCCTTCACCCCTCTCACAAGCTCCCTTTGTTCATCTGATTCAAAGCATCAGCCGCACCTGCATTTTAAGTCCATTTTCACTTTTCTGGTTTCTTTATTCATTGTACCAAAGGTAACAGCTAATACTTAACCGCAGGCTAACTTGGCACCAGGTTGACGGATTTCACAGGCTACATGGTATTTAATCCTTGCAGCAACGCAAAGGAAGGGCTGGTGCTGTCACCCCCACCTGATGGTCTACACAGGTAAGAAATCTCGCTCACATATGTAACACAGTGAATAAGAGCAGGGTGAGACGCTGAGCCTGTGAGCGGGCCTGGGCCTCGTTCCCTCTGGTTCCAGAACCGGACCCAGCGTCCGCACAGTGCGGATTTCCTTAGCGAGGGGCCCCGAGTGGAGAAGTGGGTAACCCCCACCCCAGGAGCTGAGAAATGGGAACTCGCCACCTAGTGTGGCCTCTGCCCAAATTACCTTCGGAACCCATAAAATAATCCCTAGACAGAGGTGTATGAACGTAGTGCAGGCAAACCTCACATCTGTGGATGACAGTGTCCTTTTTGGTAAAGGGAGGGGGATGGGGGTTACTCAGTGTGCTCCAAGGTCTCACCTGCCTCCTGAAACCTGAGTCGGACAGGATCTCATTTTTACACGATGATCAGGGGGAGAAATGTGCTCATTACCAACATGTACATGCCTAGTGCCCCTCACTGTACAAGAGGAATGGGGGGCTGAACAACATGCATTTCAACGGCCTCCCCAGGACATTGGAACCATTTTCTGGTTTCTGCAGCTTGAATGGGGGAGCCAGTGGAGTGGTGAATAACAAGAGTGTTTGAAAGCCCAAGACCAAACATCTGCTTAAAAACGACCCAGGCCAAAGCTAGGAGAAGGCCCAAGCAGACGAACGAACGCTGAGGCCGATGTTGCCACGGAGTTGGGGAGGGAACGAAATTCAAAATTCCTTGATGCGTTCTAGTTGGGGTTACAATTGGACGGGTCTCATTCAAGCACGTTTTCGAACGTGTTGTGCAAGGTGCCTCCTCCTCGTACGTCTTTGAGAGAGTTTATTTAAGGCTGGCGTTCCTTCGAGGTGTCTCTTTGGGATCCGCGTGGGTATTTTGCTATGTATTACTTGACACCACGCTGAGACAAGTCACAATCTGGTGGCTCTGAAGACTTCAAAATATTTAAGTCATTTAGGTCACCACGGGTCACAGCAAACTGATCGGGGTTGGCCAACTGTGGCCTTGGACCCCATGCCCTGTTTATTTAAATAAAACTTTATGAGAACACAGCCATGCTGATTTATTGCCACCTTTGCCTACGGCTACTTTCAAACTGTGACGGCAGAGTCGATTCGTTGGGACAGAGATGGTATGGTGGACAAGTCCTAAAATATTTATCATCTGGCCCTTAGAGAAAAAAAGAAAATCTGCCTACCTCTTTTTTATCATCTTAAAACTCTCTAAACATAAACGTGAAAAATGTTTAAAAATGGTTGGGAGACTGTTCTCCATCATCTCTCACATCTGTGCATGCTTCACTTAGGTCCTTATGGTGTGGGGCCTAAAATCAGGGTTCAGTGCCTTGACATCTGTGGACCGAGAGGACTTGAGAGCAGCCTCACTGAAAGTCCCCCTCCCCACCTGCCCTCCCAGGTAAGCCCCCAGCCAAACAGCCCTCCTTATCCAGTGCCTACCGGCCAGCCACACAATTACTCCAGCAAGCCAGTTGAGTCCTGGGTGGGGGAAGCCATGGGCACCCCACCCTCCTGATGCAGCAAAGCCTCCTCCTGTAGTCCTGGGTGTTCACTCTGGTCCCGAGCGCTCCCCCGGTGGCCCCACACGGCCCGGGGTATCCTCCTAGCCCAGGCTGTGTGCGTGCAACTCAGAAGCAGGAGATGATCTCAGCTGTCCCGGGTTGGCCACCCTCATAACCCTGGATGGAAATAACCCTCGCCGGCATTGATGAGATGAGTTAGGAGGCTATCAGAACAGCCCTTGGACCCAAACTCTCTTGGCTAGGGCGGCTGTGGAGCAAACCAGCAGAGAAGACAGGTGTGACACCTGGGCCTGGAGCCGCGGGCAGGCAAGCTTTCTGCCCCTTAAATGCTCCAAGTCCCTGAAGAGGTTGGGGTTCCTCTCCTGCAGGGCAGCCCGCTGCTTGTGCCAGCACTTGTCTGAGCCCACCCGTGTCAGCCCAGGAGGACGTGGGGGCACAGACATGGTGACTCATGCTGCGGACTCCACTGGGAGCCATCAAGTCCGTCACCTCTGAACCAGGTCTCCTGTCTTCTGCCAGCAGCATCCACGGAACTGTTGGCTTGCAGCGGGGTAGGCACCGAGCTCTTCTGAGTTCTTGACGGTGATGAATTGAATTTTTTAAAAATCCCTTCATGCCCTGGCTGGAGGCTCAGTGGATAGGGGCTGGCCTGCAAACCCAAAGGTCGCAGGTTCGATTCCCAGTTGAGGCACATGGCCAGGTTGCAAGCCAGGTCCCCAGTCAGGTCTATACTGGAGGCAGGTGAAAGGTAACTACACGTTTGATGCTTCTTTCCCATTCTTCCTCCCTCCCTGCACTTCTCTCTGAAAATAATGAATAAAAAAATCTTAAAAATAGAACTTCTTCAATGTTTGCCTTTTGAATAGATGTGCCCTACTGATCAGGTCCGTTCAACCTCATTATACCTCATAAGTATATAAGTATGTGTAGTTCTGCCTAATTTAATCTGCTATTCCCAAAATGTCCAACTCAGTATAATATTAAGAACTGAGAACAATTAAGAACACATAATACAATGTACAGCTGGTGTACCATAGAATCGTACACCTAAAACCTATACAATTTTATTAACGAATACCATCTCAATAAATTCAATTTAAAAAATTTAAAAATAAAGCAAAACAAATACCTTTAAAATACTGTAATCTTATTTATCTTTCTGTTATTAAATATAATCTGTCTTCTTGGACTTTTAAATGGATGGCTATTAGATATCAAATATCTAATTGTTCTCTAATAGCCACTGATGTTTTCCTATCAGGCTCACAGTTATTGATTATTTCCATAACCCGCCCCTTCCATTCTCCCAAAGAAAGGCAAGGGTGTTTTCTTAAGTTAACAATATCCTTCTCTATGACCCTACAAATAGGATCTTAACCCACAACTTGGCTTCGGGAATTGGTTCGTGGCCTGGTCTTTAGTTCAACACTGCCTGAACAGAACCCTATTGTGTAGGAACTTATCTACAGCAATGGTAGCCTCCACGTACCTCACCCACGGCAGAACAAACAAGCTCACGGATCCAGCTGCCCGAGCCAGGGTTGATTAAATCAATCGACAGCCCATGGTGAAAGCATGAGGCAAGTTAACACTCCTCAGGGTGCAGGTAGGTGGAATGGCTACACCCCCAGAACCTGGGTCACGAGGTATTCTGTCCTGTCCCCATCTTGGCCTTTCCAGCCACATGGTAATAAGGACCAAGACTAGGGTTTGAGCCAGGGGCCACCAGAAGGTGGGTGGTGCCAGGGTCCCCACATGCTCAGGGTTTATTGGGGAGACAAAGCTGGCAATGCTGGCCCAGCTGTAACCCATGATGACCCACAGAGCAGCCCTGCTGTTAGCCTGTGTTTCTGGCCGGACACCTGGGGCCAAAATGGAACCATGAGAGCGGTCACCGATGACTGCCTGGATTAGGGATGACAGGTGACAGAACTGTCAGCCTAGACACGCACTGTCCTCTTCTGATGGGCAGCCTCCCCATCACTCCCCATCTATGATAACACCTCAGCTTCTTTCATTCTGTCGATCCGGTCAATGTCCTACCAGCTACTATCACCTACCCCTTAGAAGCTAGATTCCCGCTATCTGCACCTGATACATTTCCAAGTTCATGTACCCCATGTGTTTTCTCACCATGGGGTGCAGCATTGACTAGTCTCCAATAACAGCAAACCTCCTGACCCTGGCCTACTGGCGATGGACACGGATTAGGACGCTTTCATTGCAAGTAGCAGGTCCATGCTATTTGGGGCTGAATTGTGTCTCTCTCAAACTCATTGTTTGAGGTCCTGACCCCCACTATTTCAGAATGTGACCTTAGGTAAAGATAAGGCCTTTGGAAAGGTGATTAAGTAAAATGAGGTCTTTAGGGTGGGGCTTAATCCAATAGGACTGGGTCCTTATGAGAGGAGATTAGGACAAATATACACAGAAGGAGACCACAGGAGGACAACAGGGAGAAGAGAACCATCCACAAACTAGGGAGAGACTTTCTGGGGAGCCAGCCCTGCTGACACCTTGATCTTGGACGGCCAGCTGCCTTCTGCAAGAGAATGACTCTTACTGCCTCAGCCCCACAGTGCGTAGGATGGCTGAAGATGACTAATTCCCCAACTCCAGCTGAAGACAAGGAGGGTGTTATGATGGGTTTGGGGTGTCCGTGCAACTCCGGGGCCACAGCACAGCCAGCCTCAGGGTTCCGGACTTGCCACTTCCCTGGGCCCCTCTCGGGCATCCTTGCCTGTTCTGCTCCCTGTCCCCCAGGCTGCACGGCTGGCTGTGTGCCCTCGAGGTCCCTCCATTACACCCTCTGAGTGCCTTCCCGGCCTAATGCAGGTACCACTCTCTCCACACCACTTATCTACCAGAAAATCCCCGATTTTGCCCCATAAACAGGAATCTTGTCCCATGAGAGACTTCCTGAACTTTTGTCCGAAGCTCTTCGAGGACACAGGATATTCTAGAAAGTTCCACAATGTGACAGTTTCCAGGCCGGTGGGCAAAGGGCAGCGTGCGGGGTGTTGGGGGCAGTGGGGTATTGGACGGGACAGATGAGCATTTCAGCGTCCCGTCTGCTAAAAACCAAGAAAGCTTCCAACCGGCACATCACTCCATTGCGTTGTGCTAAAGTGAGAAGCCTGCTTCCAAAAACAAAATGAACAAAGCTTTGCACGACCGAGCCCTGTGTTCAAATACGAATGCCGTAAGGGTGATTTTTCACTCTGCGCACCAAAACCCAGTGCTTTTAGGTGCAAGAGAGCGCTGGCCCCCTCCTGACCTTTCATACAGGGGTCCTCAGTCTGTGCTCCAAGTTGGGTTCCTTAGGGGCTGTGTGTGCCTGTGTGTGCGTGTGTATGAGTGTGTGGAGGTGCCTGTGTGCCCCCTCCCCAAACTGTTAACTGCCCCGGGCCTTAGCAGGGCTGGCGTCTCTGAGGTCCGTGATCACCACGGCTGCCTCTCCCCGCTACCTACCCTTCCATACGCTGCAAGGACTTTGCTGCGACCCAGAGAAGTCGGCCACTGGTTACTTAAGACATTAGTCCTGCCCCCCACCCTCCCCCGACCTCTCCCGCCCATGTGCATGTGGCTGTAGAGGGGCTTGGGTGGGGTGCCCTAGGATAGCAACTCCCCCATCCAGGTCCCCACCCCCAGATGATCACCGTCAGGGGGCTTTGGGGCAGGCGGTGGGCGAGGGCTGCTGAGGGTGGAGGGTGGTCCTGGGCAGGTTCTGGTGTCTTTATATTCCCGAGCGTGAGGAGGAAACATTTCACTCTTCCGGGGCCTTTGTGGGTTTTCTTTCCATCCTCCTCCTCTCTTATCTCACCCCACCTGGCTCTGACCATGAGAAGGAAATGGCACGTCACCCAGGGCCCTCTGTCCCCTCAGGCCCAGCACCCACACACGCTGCCCCACCTGTCACGGTGCCCAGCACTCAGCAGACCCCACCGACCTCCAAAACTTGGGTGAGTGCTGTGGGTGCACTGGGCACGTGTGGGTGGCCTGATGAGGGATGCCACAGGGCCCCAATATCCTTCTTGGTTTTCCAGACCCTGCGGGAAGGCGCTCTTCTGCAGCACTGCCCTCGGGGGGCGCCTCACACTTGGAGCCTCACCCCGGTTTTCTGCTGCCCCCCCCATCGGTCGCTGTCCACTGTTGGAATTCTCCTGGATTTGTGTGCGTTTCTGGATGGACAGTGTGGCAGAGATCACCCACCTGTGGGTCCTGTGCAGTGCTGGGCCAGGACAGGACAGAGGACGTGTGTCCCGGCCCCCCGTGCTGAGGCAGGGACACCCCCACAGGAGTCCCCAGTCTCTCTCCTCCCAGACAGCCTGATATCCAGATGGTGGAGCCACACGATGGCCCGTTCTGGAGGTGGACACCAGAGGAGATGGACATGGAGCGTGGGCCACTGAGTCTCCCTGTGTAACCTGATCCAGGGCAGGGGTTGACACCGCCAACCGTGTACCCATTCAGCCCGTTCACTGGGCCAGGATCCAGGGAAACCAAAGGGAGGTAGGGGACCCACTGAGTCGCCTCCTTGTCACCTGGCCTCTAGGCCTGCAGTCTGACACCTTTTCCCGGAAGAAGACTGCAGGATGCCTCTGGTCACCGGAGGACTTAGTCTAGGAGTCCCCATCCACTGTGCCACAGCTCCCTGGAAAGTGTCCCTTCACCCACACTGCTTTCCACGTGACAAAAGGGACAGCATCTGCAGTGACAGGTCCCTGCCATGTGAGCCCCACGAGGGCCTCAGAGCCACAGGAAGGAACAATATGAGGTGTCGTCCTTTATCCCAGACCCCTCTCCCCACTTTCTCTTGATTGCATCTTTGAAGTTATTTGTAAGCCTCGATCCTGGGAGGATCTGTGACTCCAGTCTTCTCAGTTGGTCTGATCTGTGGGTCATTAAACACCTGTTCACACCTTGTCCTCGGTTATAAAATGGGAGTGAAGATAAGGAAGTAGTGTCATTTGCAATGGAGTCAGTTTTGAAAACCTAAAGTGAGGCTTTTGGATTCTCTCACACGCACCTCCCTTCACCTGCTCCCTCCTGATGCCAAGTCAGAGGTTCCCACTGAGGGTGGAGACGTTCTCATGGCTTACTGGGAAGTCAGGGTGTCACCCCAGGCGTGGTACAGAGAATAACTGCCTTCATTCTTCTAACAGATCAAGGATCCAGTCTGAAAGATCATCCTAAGGACTTTTACCATGGGTGAGTGTTTGCCCCTGCATGAGGGAGCAGGGCCACCGGGTGATTGTTCTGTGGTACAGCTAAATGAAGACCTGGGTAATATGCTCTCAGGGCACAGAATACCCAACAGGCAGTGCTTTAACCTTTGGGACACTTAGGTTGACTCAGCACGAAGTCTGGAGGTGGGTGGCGATGGCCCAAACCAGCAGCTCAGGGATGTCAAGGTTCTAGCTCTCTGGCTTTTCCTCATTATCACAGAATGGCTGCCTGGAGCACCACATCACACCTGCATACCATACAACATCCAAAGGTAGGCTCAGGTGCGGCCAGGGTGGCCAAGTGGAGCTCTCCTTTTACCAAGGAGCAAACGTTTTCTTCAGAAGCCCCCACGTCGATGCCCCTTCTGCCTCATGGGCCAGCATGGAGTCACACGGCCTCCTCTCTCTGTAAGTGAGCACTTTCCCTCATTTCTTTATAGGGAAGAAGTCAAGTAAGAAATAAGGGAAGGAAGGCTAGACATCCAGAACCAGGAAGCAGGTCTGTCACAAGAGGTCACTGGGGAAAGCAACCTCTTTAGCACTGGGTCTGGGGCAGGGGAGGTCCAAGGAAAGGAACCAGCTGCACTCCTGAGAAAACCCGAGCCCCACTCCACACACAACAGCCAAGGGACACCCGTGGACCCAAGGACTCCATTACTCAGCAGCACTGGGTGCCTGAGCCCCTCCCCATGGGGAGGATCAGGAAGGGGGTGGGCAAGGACAGACCCCGAGGTTTATTCTTAGGGACTGTTGCCTCCAGAGGCTACAACTAGAAGGCTCTGCATCTCACAAGGGGTTTGGACTAGGCAATGCTAGTTTCTTTTTACTTCAGCCTAGCAGGCAGAGGCTGGCAGAGAGATCAGGGCGGCGGGGTCGCAAAAGAGAAGCAAGGACTTCTCTGCAGCCCATTGCTCCTGGGCCCCATCAACAGCTGTCCAGGTTGTGCCCGGAGCAAGGACCCCGGAGAAGAGGAGCTAGTCTGGAGGGCGATAGACTTGTTTAGCTGAGCTCCTGGGGCAGGACCACGGTCCCCGCAGCACTGGGAGCTGGAACACATAAGGCTACCAGGTTAGCCGGATGTGCACGGCTGGCCCCTCTGGGTTGTCTGTTCAATGCCCGGGTATAGCTGGCAGGTTCTGTTGGCTCCCTGTCCTTCCGTGTTGCCTGTGGCAGTAATAATAAGGTGACATGGGCCCTTCAGATCCCTCTCTCTGGGGGTGCTATTTCTTTAAGGTATCAACTCCTGTCCTGCTCCGCAATTTTGTATTATTAACACTTTCAGACCCTGCTGTGGATTTTATCTCCCGAGCCAATTCCAGCAGGGGGAAGGGAAGAAACGGAAAGGTAGGTTTTTTTTTTTTGTTGTTGTTGTTGTTGTTTTGCATGGCAATGGGCCAACCACAATGAATTTTGCAAGTCCTTTTAATAGAGTTCGGTGTCTATTTTCATGACTCGACCAGGAGTTGGAGTTGTTTCTTCGGCCAGGAAAGGCCTTGTGCGTGTGCCCCCGCTGCTAACAGCTACGGGGGCAACTTCCACAGCCCTGTTGCCCCTCCATCCTCAAATCCACCCCCCCAGGATAGCATGGATTAATGTAGAATCCATGAAGGGAGCCGAAGGGGGAATCAGGGCACTTCTCTTTGAAAGGAAGGAAAATCGTTTATATTTGGAAAAAAGGGACTAAAAGCACAAACTAGCAGTCATCTATTTTCATTGTTAGGCCAATGTTGAGCATGAAAAATCAGGGCAGCCAAGTCGTGTAGTGAGTGAGCCAAGGCTGACGCACGTGTAGGAGCCTGGACACATGTGGCGGTGACAGGAAGGGCCATTCCAAATCCAGACGTGATCCCCACGGTGGGAGTGGCTAAAACACACACTCCTCTAAAAGGGGAAGGGTGGGGAGAGATGTGTTAGTGGGGAAAGGATGTTTTTCACTTTTGAATAATTGCAGAAGACTTGACTTGAATGTTTCAATGGGAAGGTTTTGTTGTTTGGGGTTGTTTTTTTTTTTAAGATTTTATTTATTATTTTTAGAGAGAGGGGAAGAGAGAGAGGCAGAGAGGGAGAGAGGCATCCATGTATGGTTGCCTTTCACCTGCCTCCAGCTACGGACCTGGCTGGAGACCTGGCTTGCCACCTAGTTGTGTGCCCTGGCTGGGAATCAAACCAATGACCTTTGGGTTTGCAGGCCAGCGCCTTATCCACGGTGCCACCAGCCAGGGTCAATGGGAAGGTTTTTACAGAAACCAGAAACTCTCTTTGTATCTGTCTTTCACTCCCATCCCAAGGATGCATGGCAAGGATGATTCCCTGCAAATTTAGTTAGAGATGCGAAGAAGAGAGACAGGGCTCCTTCCCAAACAATTGTCCATCCCTGCCTTTCCGTCCCCAGGCCTGAATCAGGCTGATTGAGGCTAATCCACTTCTCCCCATACACCGCTGGCCACTACTCTGGGTGAAAACACCGCTGGCCATGTGGACTCGTGATTTTTCTCACTACGTTTGTACCGTCAGCCCCATAGCATTTTCATGGACGTACCTTCTGGAAGATCGTTCTCCAAGTTCAAAGGATAGAAGCACCATGGGTAATCTGGGATGGTGTTGTCAAAACAGCAACCCTTTTGTTCACACTGGTAAGCCGTGATACCAGAATAGCCGCAATTTACTCTTTGTTTCAGGGTCATCGTACATGTCTCTGAAAGCGTGCGGGGCAAGAGGCAAAAGTAAGTCACCCATCGATGCTGACCCAGGACTCGGGGTCTGAGAGGGACACCCTGTCCTCATTTTCTCATGTGAAAACATGTAACCTCAGGGAACACAGAAGGTGCCCAAGATTTGTAAACTTTGCACCTACCTGAATAATTTATTCATTCACTCATTAATTCCAACAACCAATTACTGAACTTAGTTACACAATCAATATATACCCATCGAGGCCCATATGTGTGCTACAAACAGGGCCTAGCCTAGCAGAAATAGGCAGCTCAGGCCTCTCAGAAAGAGAGTGCATGCCGGGCCCTGTGGCAGGGGGTGGGGACCCGGAAATCAAAAATAGAGACATGTGCCCTGGCTGGTAGCACAGTGGATAAGGTGCCGGCCTGCGAACCCAAAAGTCGCTGGTTCGATTTCCCAGCCAGGGCACATAACCAGGTTGCAAACCAGGTTTCCAGTCAGGTCTGTGGCTGGAGGCAGGTGAAAGGCAACCATACATTGATTCTTCTCTCCCTCTCTGCCTCTTTCCCTTCCCCTCTCTCTGGAAATAATAAATAAAATGTTAAAAAAAAAAGAAGAGATTATCAGATTAAAAAAAAAAAAAAAAATAGAGACATGCTTGTTAAGAAACCAAAAGTCAAGGCCCTGGCTGGTAGCACAGGGGTTAAGGCACCGGCCTGCGAACCCAAAGGTCGCAGGTTCGATTCCCCAGCCAGGGCACATAACCAGGTTGCAAATCAGGTCTCCAGTCAGGTCTGTGGCTGGAGGCAGGTGAAAGGCAACCATACATTGATGTCTCTCTCCCTCTCTGCCTCTCTCCCTTCCCCTCTTTCTAAAAATAATGAAATAAAATCTTAAAAAAAAAAAAAAGAAAGACACCAAAAGTCAAACAGAGGAGAAAGCCTAGTATGTGTACAAAACAGCCAGTGTGACCATCTCAGTGTGTCCGGGGCAAGCATGGAAGGAACAACTGACAACAGGGCCGAACCAAGCAAGGAGTACTTCCTGTAAGAGGGGGTTGAGCACATGAGATGAGGCAATGGGTGTCCCAAACAGAAGGAGCCGTGAAGGGAGAGAGTGAGGTGGGCTCACGGAGGCGTTAAGTCCATTCGCAGGTGCAGTGCAGAGGTTGGGCAGGGCCTCTGGGCGGGGCTGAGGCCCAGGGTAAATGGTTTCAGCCCAAGGGCAACTGCTTCCCCCAGGGGATGATGCAATGACCCAAAACCAAGAATGCACAGGGTGGAAAGGCCACTCAACAGCTCCCATGTGGTCTGGATGCATGATCTACAGGGTCTGCAGGCCAGGGCTCTGAGAAGGCACACGTGGCAGGCTGAGGCAGGTAACGGGGGAGAAGTCTAGAAACTCTTCTCTATCTCTGCCTTGGAACTGGGGGCGTATGGGGGTGACAAGATCCCTTCTAGCACATGGGCTCTGAGGTGCTCATGGCTGGGTGACATGAGTGAGAAGACAAGGGGGGACAAGGAGCAAGGCTGTGGAGCATTGATATAGAAAAGGGACAGAGAGGGAAGGAGCCTGGACAGAGATGAGAAGGAGAGTCAGAGAAGCAGGTGGACCAAACTTCAGGGCAGAGGTGGCCACAGCTGGCCTTGACCAGGGACATCGAACCCTGTAAAAGACAGTCCCTCCAAAGACAGGTGGACGTGGGTCTCTTCCTAGACTGAGAGGACAGGACACCCACATTCCTTCGTGAAGCCCAGCATTCTAACAATATTGTCACTTGCAAATCACTTTTCACGAACATTGTCACATCGAACTTTCTTGGCAGCTCTCTAAAGTGGACTACTGATCACACTCTGAAGATAAAGGCACGCAAATACAAACAAATGCAAAGGAATCAATGGTGCCCTATCTCACTGGGTGACACCCGTGGACTAATATCGATGGCACGTGCACCAGGGGGACCGGTGGTTTGGGCCCCGCCGAGCATGGGACGCAGGAGAGCCCACGCACCTTCCAGAGAGGCTCTCGGGACGCCCACCCATAGAGCACACACTTGGACACCTGTGTAGCCTCCGAGCGGGTCTAGCGCTTGCGGTAGTTTGGCTGGGACATTTAGAAGCGCTGTTCTTGTTCCCTACATCAAAGCTGGCTCTGTGGAAGACAATAGGATAGCCCGGTATTCTAGCATCGGTGCTGGAAGACAGCGATCACCAGACAGCCCGCCTTCTCACAGCCGTCCTGAACGGTCTCCGTGGCCCTTTCCCTGGCGCTCTCACTACCTGCTTTGGCCTTCTAAAATCTTTCAAGGGCCCCCAGCAGCGCTTGGCTCAAACATACGTGCTGCGAAGCAAAGACCCCATTAAGCTACCTCTCTGTGGCCACCCAGAAGCAGGAGGAGCGCTGTCTTACCGGCCTGGCCCTGCGCCAGGGTGCTGAGAGCCAGCGAGAAGACCAGGAGCAGGACACAGATCACCTTGGGCTCCATGGCGGTCACAGCTTTCTCTTCTCTGCTCCCCCGGAGACTACGGTCAGGGGTGAGAATCTGTCAGAGCCCTCGACTTTAAACCCAGGCTCTGTTTGCCGAACGGGAGTTAGATAACATTTGCCTAAGGAGGGTCTCACGGTCCTTCACGCCAAGTAATCTGCACTGATTAAAAGGTGTTTCCTACGCATGGCGAGCCGCATGGATGAGTCGGCTGATAAGAGGACACGCCGAGTTGCGTGGTCATCTTGGTGAGGGATTTGAGGTCCAGAACGTCACGCTCTTATCTGTGGGAGTCTTCTCGGTCACAGCCTGGCCCGGGTCCTCGCTGTATTGGCTAATGTCAACATCGCCCTCCCTGGAAAGTGATTCATAGCGGGAGATGGCCCACAAAAGGTGCAGTTGTGTCAACAGCAGCTCACAGGGTCCCTGCCACACAATTCAGGGGGAGGCGGAAGCAGAGACGAGGTCCACCTGCCTAGCCTCGTCCTTTTGATGTGGGTAAGCAGCTGCTGTCAGCTGGTTTGAGACCCCAAGGCCGGAGCCGGATAAGGTGAGCAGGGGCATGACAGGCCGCCCCTGCCCAGGACTTGAACTTCACACCTCATTTCCACCCCCCTCTTCCCGTTGCTGTGTTGACCTGCGTGTGGTAAATGCACGTGAGAGCAGAGCACTGTTGTGTCCCCCACCAAGGACACGCCTGTGTGGAGGGGCCCACGGTCCAGCCGGCCTCAGCCTCGCACTCCCAGGAATGAGTGAGCGTTTTTACTCACTTATCTACATTTGTGATCTCGCTTTCCTTTTCTAAAAAATGAGGTTGTGCACACAGAGCAGACATGGAAGCTGATGAAGCGGAGGAGCTCTTCCCTCTAATGGGGTCTCTCTCCTCACGTCTTTGGGGTCTACTATGGCTCATGTCTCCCCAGGGAGGAACCCTTGGGCATGGTGTCCCAAGGGCCACCTCCCACCCAGCGCCCTGGGCCCCCTGTCCTGCTCTGGCTCTTCCACTTTCATGGCTCTTATTATCTTCGGACATGCAAAGCAATTCACCTGTGCTACAAGTATGTTTATTGCTTACTGCACCGCCCACGACAGGATGGAAGGGCCGCACTGCAGGAGCTCTGTCTGCTTTGTGCATTCAGGGGCCCTCAGCACCTAGCCATGGGAGAATCAAGCGACAAAGGAATATTTTTCTTCAGTGAGAGATTAGGCTTCAAGGAAAGTGAATCTCATCTGAGAGAAGTACTTACTTTTAGGGACCTGCAGCCCTTCCGGGTCAGAATAGTGCCACCGCATTCTTCCTCACTCTTGACCCAGCCAGCCCCTGCCCCTGCCCTAGCGAGGGCTGCCAGTCCTGAGCCAGGGCCACTTCACCTGCAGTACCTGGGGGAGGACCAGGGCCCAGAGAGGGCTCTGGGGGGTGGGCACTGCTTGCCAGAGGCAGTGGGGCCACCAGGGCTGGGTGATGCTCATGACGATGCAAAACCTCCAGGTTCATTTTTCCCATAAAGATCATCTTTGCAACATTATTTGCAATAGCTTCTTTTTAAAAATAAATACAGAATGCCCTGGCTAGTGTGGCTCAGTGGACTGAGCTTAGGCCTGTGAACCCAAGGGTTGCCAGTTTGATTCCCAGCCAGGGCATGCACCCAGGTTGCAAGCCAGGTCTTTAGCCAGGCCTGTAGCTGGAGGCAGGTGGTGAAAGGCAACCATACATGGATGCTTCTCTCCCTTTCTTCCCCCCCGCCACCCTTCTCTTTGTAATTAATGAATAAAATCTTTAAAACAAATAAAATAATAAAAGAGATAAAAATGAATAAAGAGAAAGAAGGAAGGAAGGAATGGGGGAAGGCAACATATTCATAAATTTTCACTATCAGAGGAAAGGGAAAAGAAGCTAAAGTGTATATCTGTGTATATTTACTCACATATACTGAGGTCTGTCAGGAAAAAGTCCAGCCATTGTTAATATAGTGAGATTGGTTTGCGAATATTGATGTAATCTGGCAGCCAAGGAAAGTAGACTGGAACACACATGTGTGAACAATGATGACTCCGCTGTACTAGTCGGTGAGGGCAGTAGACTCCATAGAGTGAGCCTGTGTACTGTGTGCCGTTGCGTTCAAAATGACTGAGCAAGTAGAGCAATGAATCTGCATCAGATTTTGCATTAAGCTTGAACATTTCTCCATGGAAACTTTTCAGATGATTCTGAAGGCCACAGCTACAGGCCACTGGTGATTGGCAGCTTCATCATGACAACGTGCCTGCTCATGGATCATGTCTCGTGTTGTTTTCTATCGAAACATCAAATCACCCAGGTGACTCAGCCCCTCTATGGTACAAATTTGGCAACTTGCAACTCCTGCCTTTTCCCAAAACTAAAATCACCTTTGAAAAGGAAGAGATTTCAAGTTGAGGCTCTGTAGCTCAGGGGTTAGAGCACTGGTCTTGCAAACCAGGGGTCATGAGTTGGAAAAGGAAGAGATTTCAGACCATTGATGAGATTCAGGGAAATACAATGGGCTGGCTGATGACAATTGGGAGAACTGTGTGAGGTCCCAAGATGCCTACTTTGAAGGGGACTGTGGTGTTTTTGTCCTATGTGCAATGTTTCTTGTATCTTCTTCAATAAATGTCCCTTTTATATTACTTGGCTGAATACCTTCTGTACAGATGTTTTAAATAAATATAAATATATACAGATGTTTTATATGTAGTTTTATATATGATAGTTTGCAGAAGATGAAAATAAATTAATTAATTAATAAAAATAATAAAAAGGATAAATATTGAAAACAAAGCTAAATGTAAAAGATAAGTTAAGAATGGTCCCCCCCAAAAAAAAAAAAAAAACAAGAATGGTTCTTAAACTATGGTTATCACTTATGATACAGATTTCTGAAATATGTTAAACAGTACAACTTACTCTTGGAATGGTACCTAGATGAAATGCAATGAGAACGCAGGCCGGAAGGGGCTTTCTGACCTCTGTGTGCTGGGAAGCAGGGAAGGAGAGAAGCAGGTTTGGGGAGGGCACAAAGAAGCCCTCAACTTATGTGTCATGTTTTCTTTCGTTGAGAAAATCCAAAGCAAGTATGGCGCGAAGGTTGGCATCTATCACATTAAGGGGGAAGGAGCCATAGATTCCCAGATGTTTGTTACGTAATTCTCTCTGTGTGTGAGCGCTGGTCTTTTTTAAAGCCCAGTTCCTACGTCCTTGGGGAAAAGTTGAGAGGCAACCTTCAAGTATCCGACTCAGCTCTCCCATGTGGGTGACATGCTGGGAGGCGCCGTGACACTAACACAAGATCTCATGACAACCTTACATGTCTTATATTTTAAAAAATGACAGGGAAGAGGATACACTGAGTTGAGTCCTGGTCCAACCTAACAAGTTGGTCACCTGTACAAAAATTTTAATGAGCAACTATTCGTGCTGGACTCCCCTCCCCGACTCAACACAGGGAAGCCTCCCTACTCAAGGTGGGCTGGCAGAATCCCACCCCCGGATCTTGAAGGACATGCTCCCTCCCAAACTGCACGGAGTCAAACCTGCATTCTAGAAAGTTCCCAGGTTCTTAACATGCTAACATGCTGGTAGGTGTGGGAGCCAGTGCTACAGCTGAAGAGGGTCCTGGCTCAGGGAGGCTTTGGTGTGGGAGTGAATCTATTCTCTGCACCTTTCTCAGCCATCCAGGAATGCCCAGAGGGTACTCCCACCTCTCAGGTGAGGGGCCACCAGCATCCTTCACAGGTGCTGCAGCTCCCCCAGCCTTCACAGGCCAGAGCTGACGAGGGACTCAGTCCTAAACAAGCATGGAGGCCAGGCCCTTTGAGGATGGGTCTAACAGCAAGGCCACAGTGCATTTAATGAGCCTTTCCCGGAAGGAGCGGGGCCATTTTCCAGGCCCAGGCATTACATTGTGTCCCCCACAGAGGGTGTCAAAGTCCTAGCCCCCAGGACTTGTGACGGTGACCTTATTTGGAAGTAGGGTCTTTGCAGATGATCCAGTTGAAATGAGGTCATGGGCTTGGGCCCTAATCTGACTGGTGTGTTTATAAAAAGAGGACGTTTGGTCACAGATGTGCACAGAAGGGACATGATGTAAAGACACAGAGAGGCAGCCATCCACAAGCCAAGGAACCCTGAGGCTACGGAAGCTAGGTGAGAAACACTGGGCAGAGGAACCCATCCTGGTGCCGCCTTGATCTAGAACTTTCACCTTCCGGGATTGTGAGATGATAACTTTCTGCTGTAGGTTCGGTTTGTCATGCTCTGTTGACAGCAGACCTAGGAAACTAATACAACCAGGGTGGCTGTGCGCCGGAGAAAGGAAAATGTCTCAACCTTCTGGAGGCCATTAAATATTAGCTCCAAACTGACGCTCATCTTCAGAGACCCAACCCCCACATGCTTCACCAAAAAGAGAAACTGAATTTCAGGTATGAGACAGAATCTTGGCCCAAGCCTGTCTCATCTGGACCCAGTGAGATCCCACCCATCCCGTGGGGATCGCCCTGGCCCAGAGTATATACACTTTGTAGCTACGTTGCTTCTCCGCTCTTTGGAGTGGGGACTATTACAGTGGAAGTCCCCCTTATTAAGACAGTGAACCCAAACCAGAGTCACAGTCCAAGAGGGACCTGCAGAAATCAGTGCCACCATCCAGGACAGGAGACTGCAGCACCAGCCAGTCATCATGCCTGTTGGCATCACCTGGTTGGCCCCATGAGTTGTGAAAATGACTTCAGAGCAGGGTCAGCACACTTTCATTGTAAATGTCCAGATGGTTGATGTGTCAGGCATTGTGGGCCACATTTGGTCTCTACCACATAATCTTTGTTATGTTTTTTCAATCTTTAAAAAATGTATAAATCATTCTTAGTTTGCAGGTTATCCTAAAACAGGCCACAGGAAAGATTTGGCCCACTGACTGTCATTTGTCAAACCCTGTGTATAAAGTATCATACATTTAATCAAGTGGTGATGACAATGGCATCTGGGGAACTGGAGGTGGTATCATTCCCAGGGTAAACTCCCTGGCATCTGATATGTTGTTATTGACCTAGAAAATGTTTGCTTCCCCCCATTCCTTTCAGGAAAGATCATCAGATGTATTTTGCCTTTATATGGCAGGTCAGTAATATATCTGTATGTTGTGGACTTGGGTTACATCAAGTTTGCATACTCAGGAGAGATCTTGAGCATTTTGCTAAACATTCTTCTGACCCCTTACATTATGAACATGATTTATGTAAACTGGATTTAGAACATAGAAAGTCAGATGTCTTAGGGAAGCACGTATGTGTCCGAGATTGGAGCTGCAGAAGTTCAGGGACCTGGCCTATTAATTAGTGGACCCATCTTCTCTAAAAGGAAAGACAAATTTCTGTACCTCTACCACTCACCCCAGCTGTCCTGGCCAATGGAAAATGGAGCCAACTCGATAAATATTAGAGCACATCAGGGCTCAGGTTCTACAGATATCAAGATTTGAGTCATTATCATCCCATAAGGTGAATAACCATATCTGGTTGAAGTGATAGCAGATGGTAATGGGTCATAAAATGGGAAGGGAGCTTATGGCCACTGACTTTGACCTCTTAGCCAACAACCACAGCAGTTGCTGTAGCAGCTATGTTTTACATAAATTAAAGAAAATAGCAATAAATACTTGACTAATTTCTGGAAATTTAGGTATTTCTAAGCCTTGGAGCAATAACAGAAATCATCTAAATGTATATAACACATGTAGGTAGAAAGCATACTTGGCTATGTAAAATATTTTAAACTTTGAATATAAAAATTTTTAACTGCAGAAGTTTATAGTATATATGATAAGCAAAGGTTTAAAAACCTTAAGCTATAAGAAGCTCACACAAGTTGAATTCTCTAACCCTGAATCTCCAATAGACAAAGAGGCAAAGAACATGAACATCAACTTCTTAGAATGCACTATGCACGTGCCTATAATTATATAGGAAAGATGAAAAGGAAAGTATTTGTAATGTACGAAACAATTTAAAATAATAACAATGTGCAAGCCAGTCAAGTTGTCAGGTTTTGGTTTTTCATCAGAAGGTCCAATGCTACCAAAAGTCAGGTGAAACAGAACCTGTACCCATGGTGCAATGGCTCACCTTTGTGGTAGTCAGCATGGTACTTTGCATCAGGGCCCTAGAAAGAGCACACCTTCCGACCCACTGTACCTACGCTGGGCAGGGAGCGTCCTGAAGAAAGAGTCCTAAACACAGGAAAATCATTTTGCATGAAGGACTCACCCAAAGAAATCTTAGCAACTGTACAAAATTGTAGACAACCCAAATTGCCGGTAACAGAAAATCAGTCACAAATGTTGGTTTGACGCTGAATAACGAACTATTCCACCAGCATCAGTAGCGTAGTCTTGTGGGATCTGTAACAGCCTGGAGGATGTTCATGCTCCAGTGTTAAATGAGGAAGAACAGGATAAAAGTTTACAAACAATTCAATAGAAGGAGAAGAGAGAAGCAGCACGAGTGCACAGCATTGAGGATGAAAGGATGCTGTTTTCCTTGGACTCCATTTTCCTCGTCATTGAAATGTTTCTGTGATGAGCAATCGCTGTTGACATTGAAAATACTGTATTTAAAAAAAAATTAAATGTAATGATTTTGCTGTCCCCAAACAGAAGGAAAGAGGAGCATTCCTGGTGGCCCCAATCAGTGAGTCATGGGTCCTCATGGAGCCCATATTTGACCTTGGAGGGGCTCCACTCAGGCCACGCCTTACTGACACGCCACCCCATGACCTGCTTCCTTCTACCTTCCCTGAAATTAAACACAGGAGTGGGGTTGATGTGAGCAGCCTGCTATCACTTAGATTTCAGCAACCCCACGATGGAGGCCGCCCATTCCCACCCAAGAGTCCTGGTCCCTCCCAGCAAGTCCCGGGCGCCCATGGTGGGGGACATCGGGCCCATGGGGCATGCCGGTGAGATGCGCACTTGCCCATGAGGGGAGCAGGACACTGCTGGGCCCAGAAGTGGTAAAACCAGGGGCCTCCCGAAGCCCCTGCACAATCCTCCCAACGCACCCCAGCTCCAGCATCAGCTTCCCCACCCTTCCCGCTCCTCGGTGTGGCGGAGTCAAGGCTCCAAAACCATTGTTCATTCCTAACAGTGGGTCCTGGGAATGTAAAACTAGGAGTGAGGGTTGGAGAAACGGATGCCTCATTCCTCACGGCCAAGCCATCTCTGCCGACCCCTGACTCTGCCGACCTACAGCTACTTAAACCTCCAACGCTCAGCTGGGCACCCACCCCGGAAACAAAGCCCTGTTACTCCCAGCAGGTGGGTGTGGAATTCATCAGCTCGCCCCGGCACGGGTTCCAGGAGGCCTGGGGTAAGTGTGGGCGCTGTACCTTCTTCCCTCCCTAATCTGTATGTCAGCCCTGCGGTGAGCAGAATGGCTGGCCCCGCCACCCCGGCTGCTGACAGGGGCCCTTCCTCCCTCCTGCGGGCCCTGACGGCAGTGTGCCTCTGGGCCTCGGCACTCACTTTTCCTGGCCAAGAGGGTCGGTCTAGCCCAAAGGCTCCTGTTCCCATGATCTGGCGTGTTCCCTCCTATGTCTACCCACCCTGCATGGAACCCTTTGAGGTGGCTCTTTGGTTGATTTCAACCCTTGTCTACCACAACATACATGCACGGGTACCTTTCTTATTCAGGCATGAGGATCTTCTCTCTGGCCTGGACCAACAGTGAGCAATCCTATTGAGAAAAGGACAAGAACTACATACAAGTAAGTTACCCAGGGACAGAGGCCGGGGAAGAAGAGGCCGGAGTCCCCGCTGGTTCAGTGATCAGTCAGACTGACCAATGGGGAGACTTGCAATGGCCAACTAAACAGAGGCTGTGAACTCATCATCTCTAAATGAAATGACAGCGGGCTGAAGGTGCACGGAAGGTGCGGGGAGGTCAGTCAGTTAACAGCTGCAGGAAAAAACAGCAGAACCCTGCTCGCGCTCCTGCGCGTGTGCTGCAACTTTGAATAAACTCCCAGGTGGCTTTTCTGAGATTAGGTAAAATAACCAGGTACCACCCACCCCCAGGAGCCTCCACTTCTTGCTGACACAGAACTTTCCAGACAGTTATGGCACCGATCTGAAGGAGCCAACACTTCCTCCTTCTAGATGCTACACCTGTCCCGGAACTGTTCCCTTCGCTTCCTCTCACCCTCTTAACTACAGCCAATGAATTTCTTCCATAGCAAGTGAAGTCTTTCTTTCCCAGACTGTTCCCATCAAAGCTCCAGTCAACTCCAGGACAGCAAGCATGCCTGTCCCTTCCTCCTGGCCCTGCTGCTGCTGTTGCTGGCTGGGAGGACATACCCCAGGCCCTGGTCCCTCCCTGGCCAGCATGTGGCTCAATAAACATTTGCTTTCAGAAAAGCTTTTGGCTGTGAAAAGGTTTTGTTTCCCGGGGCTTCCAGGGCTTTAATTCTGAGTTGGGAACCATGCATATGTACAAAGTCTAATGCACTAACTTGGGCATCTCCTGCCCAGTGACCACCCCTGGAGGTGGCAGTGCCTAGAGGTGGCCGCCTTTTTGGGGACTGATGAGAAAGAAGAGGGCACCTCTCAGGTGGAGGAGGTACCACGTCGGTTCACCAGCACTTCCAGGGAGCAGAGCAGCCTGCAAGTGACCCAGGCTGGTGTGAGGGGTGACAGTGTCCCCATCTCTCCCTGAAGGGCTCCTGCGGCACCCCCTTGCCAGGAAAGGAGGGAGGCCGGGAGCTTCGAGTTGGCACTGAAGATGGAAAGGAAAGAAAAGGGGGGAAACTCAAGAAATACTATGAGAGAAAATGTGTCTTAAGAGGCCACCTCCCCAGCTCTGCAAGTGTGATACCAATTCTTAGCGGGTGGATTTTAAAGCTTGTCACGATTGTTTTCTTTTCATTCTTCAAAAATGTGCCCCGTTTTGCAGTTTCTCACCCCTGAGTGATATTACTTGGACATTTTGCTGTGAACTTGGAGTCATATTTTTCCCCACGAGTTTGGTCACTCGAAGGCAGACCGGAAAACCAGGATAGCAGCGATGATGTAGCAATTTTCTTACGTTTTCTGTCCTTGTAAAGGAGGAAGTAGGGAGACTTTTCCAAACCCATCATGGTATTAAATGATAGATGTTTTCTTTAGGTTGATTCACCTCCTCTCAAACCAAATGTGGCTTATGAAATAACCGTTTGGACCCAGGTCCGTTGAGGTGGCATGTTGATCCCATTGTCCTCACTCATCCGTTGCACCTGTGTCACCGGCAGCTCCGGTTCCCCTGGGCTGGGGACCGGGCATCGCCAGTGAACTGAGTGAGAGAGTGACCCCCACCTCAGGGAGCTCACCGCTGAGACAGACACAGTAGAAACAAGTGATCGCCATGGAAGGGCCACTCCATATGTGTACACGCACGCAAACTAACGTGCACACGCATGCACACACACACACCCATGTCCTACAGGGGCCTGAAGGAGGACTCTTTCTTAGGAGCCCGCAGATTTGCAGGGAAACTTGGATTACTCGGGCCGCACACGAGAACCGGAATGCAGCACATCTCCAGAGGCCACCAGGGAGCCCGTGCACAGGCGGTGGTTCCAAGGGCTGAGCTCCGCTGGCCCCCACCTGGACACAGAAAGCAGGGTGTCCCGAGTCACCCAGACGGCAGCCAGCTCAGTGAGGGCTTCTTTTTCACACTGGGAGGGGAAAGGTGGCCCAAAAGGTAAATATGTCTGCATGGATGGGTTTGAAGCCAAAGCTGTTTGCTACCATGCAGCGGGAACTTCTCCTTTATCCCTCTGCTTCTATATTCTGGCCATGTCCCTGGGCCTCCTAGTGGCTGGGGGCTGGGTCACCACCGGGGATTTGCATCCACCCGTTTGAACTGGATGTGGCCCTAACCCATGATACCCTCCCCCGCCCCCGCCCCAGGCTGGCTGCTGTATTAGGAGTTCCTGCAGAGGGTACCAGCTTCGGGACTTTGACAGAGGACAATGGCCATTGCACCTGGCACTTCTTGGGTCCTGGGCTGGTGCCTGTGACAGGTGACAGGTCTGCACCCAGACCTCCGAGTTCCTCCCTGAATCACTCCAGTGGAGGAGACAGGCGTCAGCAGATGTCTCAGGTCCCAGCCGGATCACCTCTCGAAAGAGGAAGGCAAGTGACAGTTTTTATGGCCAACTAGAGCAGTTAAGTTGTTGACCAATTTTTAATACTCTTTTTCCCCAAACTTTCTATAATATCGTTAGGTCTTCCATAATCGATCCTTTAAAAAATGTTTACATAAGGCCATATCAAACACCAACGTACAGTACGAGAGAGAAAAAACATTTCCCATGGTCCTGTCCCGGCTATCTAGGCACAGGTGGACCCCCTCACTCACTAACTTGGGATATGGGTGCCCCAAAGTTGTTTCTTCAGGTCCAAGCCACCAGGGAGGCGCCCCATGCCCCCTGCTGCACGTGGCGCTGCTGCTTCTGCAGGCGCGCATTATGAGTGCGGCCGCCACCCAGGCTTCTCTGGCTCCCGGCCCGGCTGTGAGGTGTGAGGTCGGAGCCAGGCGGAGCCCACAGCCAAAGGGACAAACAGCTCCACCAGGACCCTGCCTTGAGCCGGCTGCTGTCTCCCCTGGGACCAAACGTTTCCGGAGGGAGGGGCTATGGGTGAACCACGCCTTTGGATGAGTCATGTCTCAGGTGGGTTTAAACTGGTGCCACATGTATATAGAGGAGTGTAGTTTAGCCATTAGCTCATTGCTTTACTGCCAACTGGTATAATGGGCTTGGTGCAAGTCCTGAATGTCCCACCAGCCTTGGGAAAGTCACTGTGCTACCATGGTGCCATGTCCCCATCTGCAGAATGGGACTGTGAGAATTCCTGCCTCACGTGGTTGTGGTGACAGTAAAACGAGGGAGTGTATGGAGCGTGTAAAGGGCCATGGCAGCCGGACCCCCGCACACACTGATTAAACTGCCTGCCTTTAGCATCACCCGGGACCCTTTGAAACAAGTTTGTAAGAGAGCAACCATTTCCTAACGGAATGCGGTAGTAATTAAAGACAAATAAAACCACAGTGGGCTAGAAATGCACATCTGAGGACCGCACAGTCAAGGTTTCGCAACTGAGGTGGTTGTCACGTGTAAGAGTTTCCACCTTTTCGCCACTGGGATGGTCAACACATGAGCTCACACAACTTTAAAGAGACCCAGGCAAAATCACTTAGAAGAAACAGAGTCTCGTCCCTCCCTGATACACACAGAGATCTGCGCGGTGACCCTGACAGGGTAAGGTGCATCCAAATAGAATTGCTAAATGGTTTTTCCTCCCTTTCTTCCTCCAGCCCCATCTCCGCCTCAGACTGCCCAGGAGGGTCCTGAGAGCCACTGCTAAGGATCCCACCCACCTTCCCCGCCATTGCCTCAAGGCAAAGGTGCCCGTTCACATTCCCATAAACTCAGGTGTGCGGTTAACAGGAGGGGAGACTAATCCTTCAGGTGCCTGGTAGGCCAACGGGACCCTGCAGAGAGGTAGGGCAGCCTAGGGCGACTGTCTCCTCTTTGCCACGGGACCTGCTGTGCGGGGAGAGGTGGTCCTGGCTTACCCACTGCTTTGTTCCTCACTCTGTTCTGAGTCTCAGGACAGATTATGAGGTGACTGATCTGCAGAGAAACCTGCTCTCACAGATAAATGCAAGAGCCACGATGCCCGTAGAAGAGAGCCAAGTAACTGAGCTTCTACAATCAGGCTTACGGTTTCCATTCACACATTCGGGCAGCTCTGAGTGACGAAGGCACACGTCCTGTGGAAGCGAGGGACAATGGTACATCAGGCACCGAGAGCTATAAAATCGAATAGGAATAAACTGTAAAGTGAATCATTTGGAGATCACGTTCCCACGTGCAGAAAGAGATCTTGGAAGCAGAGCATCTGGGCTTGGTTCTGGGGCCCAGGGGTAAAAATGTGCGCACAGGGACACCATGCGCAGTCCTGGGCTGGCCCTTCCTCTCCACAGGGCTAGAGGGCCGTCACTTTGCATGGGAGACTCGTGTGTGTGTGTGTGTGTGTGTGTGTGTGTATGTATGTGTGTGTGTGTGGTCACATGTGTTGAAGGACTGCTGTAGGGAACACCTAATCAACATTCGGGAAAGGGTAGTACTTTGGAGGCGTTCCTGTTTTTGTTTTCAATGAAGGTCAGCAAGGCACTTCAAGGTCATTTTAGTCCAACGCCCCAGCAGCTTGTCAGAGGCGTTAGAAGCAATTGTTCCAGGTGTCGGGATGCTCCTCCTTTCGGCTCTGCTGGTGGTGGTAGGAATCCAAGCACTGAAGGCAGTTGCTCGTGTCCAAAGTTTCCAGCCAGGAACCCGTGGAGGGACAGGGGTGTCTCCACGGTGGCAGGAACTCAGCATGGTGGCTCGCCCCCTCTCTCTTCAAGTTTTCAGGTCCCTCTAGAAATAAAAACATAGGAGTCATCTTTTTCAGCACACCGGAGGGTGGACTGGGCCCTTGCATTCTACCCTGATTGAGGCAGCTGCTGTTGTCTGTGACTACTGGGGACAGAGCTGGCCAGCTCTGCACGAATGCCAGATGAGTGTGACACGGCTCTCCAACCTCCTGCCAGCTGCTGCATTTGTCAGCACCAACCCAAGATGCTTCCCACAGTCTCCGCAGGAGCGTATCCCTAAGTCCTAGCCTGAGTCGGGCCAATTTTGTTTGAAGCCTCAATGGCAGGAAAAAACCACTGGATGAAATAAAGTCCCATGGGCTAAGACATGGGCAATTCCCCTGCAGATGTGTGAGAAGAGAAGTTTACCCTCTGTGACAGTATGGGTGGACCTAGAGAACATTATGCTTGGTGAAATAAGCCAGTCAGGGGAAGGCAAATACCATATGACTTCACTCGCATGTGGAATCTAGTGAACAAACTGAACTGTCAAAATAGAGACAGACCCACAAACAGTGTGCAGGATGACAGCAAAGGTAGGGGTGGAGGGATTGAGCAAAAAGGAGAAAGGAGTCATGGACATGGACAACAGTGGTGATTGTGGGGGTAATGGAAAAATTACAATTAAAAACATGCGTGAAGCCTGGCTGGTGTGGATAAGGCGTCGGCCTGCAAACCCAAGGGTCACTTGTTTGATTCCCAGCCAGGGCACATAACCAGGTTCAAACCAGGTCTCCAGCCAGGTCCCCAGCTGGAGGCAGGTGAAAGGCAGCCACACATTGATGTTTTTCTCCCATTCTTCCTCCCTCCCTGTCCTTCTTTCTGGAAATAATGTATAAAACCTTAAAAAAAAAGAAAAAGGAAAGAAAAGGAAAGAAAGAAAGAAGAAAGAAAGAAAGGAAGGAAGGAAGGAAGGAAGGAAGAAAAGAAAACATGACTGAGCTTTTGGAAGGCCCTTGTGCCCACATTCCAAAGGAACAGCTGGAAACGCAGACCCCTTGGAAGAGCCCTCCTGGGCAGGAAAGCCTTCCTGGGTCTTCCCCGGGGACACCTGAAAAGAGACTTGCAAAAGGATGAGGCTCACACGGGCCTGCAGCTGGCAGGAGGCTTCGAAGATGCTCTTGGGCATCAGGGGGGCCATGCACCTACCCCAGGTGAAATGGTTCCCCTGTTGCCATGGAGAGTGAAGCTCTTTCTAAACCTGATGAGAAGCTGCCTAACCCAAAGCTGTGTTTCAGAGTGTGCCCTGAAGACCCAGTGTACCCAGGCCACCAGGGCCCAGCCTACACTTGCTGACCATACCCTCTGGAGAAGGGTCCTGGGGTGTGTCAATGTCCACAAACAACCAGGGACAGTCCTGTGCACCCCCACGTTGGAGAACTGCCAGTCTGTGCAGCATGTGCTGGGCCTGGAGTTACTCTCCCGGGCCTTAAGCAGGTCCCCTCCTCTGTGAGAGGAGGCCAGTCCTAGGACCTGCCACCCAGAATGATGCTGGTGAGGGGGAGTGGGGTGGAATTCAGCCCCTTTATGTATTAATTTATTAAAGATTTTTATTGATTATTTTCAGAGAGAGGGGAAGGGAGGGAAAGAAACATCCATGTATGGTTGCCTTTCACCGGTTCCAGTTACAGACCTGGCTGGAGACCTGGCTGGAGACCTGGCTTGCAACCTAGTTATGTTGCCCTGGCTGGGAATCAAACCTTTGGGTTTGCAGGTGGCCCCTTTGAAAGGCTCCCCAGGCAACTTGGGAACCTTGCCCCACCCCCGGCCTCCTCCACGGCTTGAAGACTGGGGGCTGGTTTCTTCCACCGGCACCTGTTTCAAGTTCAACTTTCATGATCAGCAGCCTGACCACATGGACCCTCAGCCCCCACAGGCAGCGCTGTGGAGGGGGCACCTCCACGGCTTTGTGTGTGAATTCGGGCTCCTGCCTCCCTGCCCTCCACCCACTCTGCCCACACTGCTGTCCACACCCTAGGCCCCTGCTCACAGGCCATCAAGGCCACACAGTGAAGGGGCTGCCCTTTCTTCCATCTTCTCTGAGACGTGGTCAGAGGCTGATGGGTTGTGGCTGAATTTGTGCTAAAGAGCTTAGCCCTGGGCAGCCTGCCAATTAGCAGCAAAATAAGCACCAGCAGATGCTTCCAACCGCCGCCTTCCAGCAGCTCAGAGGCGGGAACTGTGCCCCACAGCCAGCGGGGAGGGAACCACACTGAGCCCAGGCCTGCGCCTGGCCTGGCGCAGAGGGACCCGTTAGGAACTTTCATTTAAAGCAAGAATTCTCTAGAAAGACATGGAAAGGGCCGCCTGAGGCACATTAGGAGTCTGATGTCCTTCTCGACCCATTGTTTCACTTGAGAAGGAGGCTTTAAAGGGGCAGGAGGAGGGGGTGACTGCTCAATGAGGGTTCACTTCGGGATGACGGTGTCTGGAGCCAGATAGAGGCAGTGGCCCCAGGACAATGAACATGCTAAACGCTGCTGGACTGTTCATGTAAAAGTGATTGGTTTGGGCCCTGGCTGGCATGGCTCCGTGGATTGAGGACCGGCCCACACACCCAAAGGTCACCGGTTCAATTCCCAGCCAGGGCACATACCCAGGTGGCAAGCCAGGTCTCCAGCCAGGTCCCCAGCTGGAGGTGGGTGGAAGGCAACCATACATGGATGTTTCCCTCCCTTTCTTCCTCCCTCCCTTCTCCTCTCTCTAAAAATAAGGAATAAAGCCTTTAAAAATAAATAGTTTTTTTTTAAGTGATTGATTTTTTGCTATGTAAATTTTGTCTCAAATTTTTTTTTTAAATGAACCAAAGTCATTGAAACTGGCCTAAAGTGTGGTGCGGGGCTCCGAGTCTGAGCTCCAGCCAGCAAACGGCTGCTGAGTGACCACGGGTGGAGGTCCTCCCTGCTGCCTCCCGCCTGCTTCCCAGGCCAGGTGCGACCTCCTCTCCTCTGCAGTTGGCTGTGGCACTCCCTCCCTCCCCCTGGGTACCCCTTCTTCCTGCCCACCCCCTCCTGGGCTTCCCTGCCAGCACGATGGACCTGTCTCCCTCCTGCGGACCCCTCCAGGGAGGCCTTCCCAACGCACAGGGCTGCCCAAGCCCTCCTGACCAGACGCTCTCCATCCCATCCCTGGCTCCTGGCAAGGTTCAGAGCCCTCGGTGGGCATTTGGGGGCCTCCCCCACCCATCTCCCCCTCACCCACTCTCTATTTCACACAGGCACCTGCCAGCTCCACTTGCCCCATGCCCAAGGTCCCTCCACTGCCTCTCCTCCCTTCCCTGATCAGCAGCGAGACAGCCTCATCCGTGTGCCCGCCCCCCAGGCCACACCCACCCAGAGTCTAGCGGTGGGTGAGCCTGCTCACATCTGATACCCCAAAGCCACAGAGTCCCTGCTGATGAGTCATCAGCTCACGGGCCCCTCCCTGGCTCTCCACAGCAGAACCGGGGTCGACACAGGTGAACGGAGAGGGACCAGCGTGAGCCGCTGGGCACGGCCCCCACCTCCATCTGCTCGTGGATCCAGTCCAGGAAGGAGACAATTCGGGTGTAGACCCCAGGCTTGTTCACGTCCGCGCAGCCGATGCCGAAGCTCGTAGCTCCTACCAACTTCCACACCATCCTCTCCTGGCACACCAGGGGTCCCCCGCTGTCTCCCTGGACAGCAAGGAAAGAGACTAACAGAGCAGGTGCCACCACAGCGGTCCCTCGTCCTCGTGCAGGTCTCCCCTGTCACCGCATCACAAACCCCAGCGCGAGGAAGGCTCTGCGTTCACCCCTGCAGCCCTTCCAGAACGGACTCAGCATTCCTGACAGTGGGTCCCTAATCCTGCGGGATGGTCCCCCCAGCCGTCCCCCTGCCAGGTTCTCCATGCATTGAACCCATGAAGGTCAAGGCAGCTGTGTCTCAGACGGAGGGGCTGCCTGGCCTTCCGGACTCAGGCAGAAGTGGGGTCTCACCCATGTGGCTTTGGAGGCCCACATTCATGGGCTCTCACCTGCCTCCCACCCCGTTGCCCCCTGCAAACTCTGAGAACTGGGGTTGGGAGGGAAGCATCCTCAAGACCCCCCCTTTCAGCTCAGAACCCAGGCAGGGTGAGAGCGCTGGACACACACGAGCTGGCCAGGAAGGGGCATGATATCTTGAGCAAACTCCTTCCCCACACCCTGTAAATTTGCTTTTTAGTCAGTCATGGGGAGTTGTTGGCAGTGGCCTGTCCCACGGGCTGGGTCACCGTAACAGAGCCTCGCCTTGCCCACAGCCATGGCCCCTGGGGGTCACCATGGGTCCCTACCTGGCAGCTGTCCACACCGCCTTTCAAGTAGCCGGCGCAGAGCATGGAGGGGGAGATGATGCCACCGTACACATCCCTATGGTTGCAGATCTTGTTGGAGAGCAAAGGCACAGCTGCGTGATTGAGGACTGGGGAGGCGTCACCTGTGTCAGAGGGGGATGGGGACGTGCAGTGAGGAATTCAGGGGACCGGGGGCAGACCACTGACACTTCAATGGTGGGGATGGCCACACTTGCACATGGACGGTGGTGGGTCTGCCATAGCACCAGCCAGCCCTAGGGCTCTTTCCCTAATGACGGGCCCTGCAGGCCCTGCTGCTTCATGTCAGAGCCACCCATTCCCTAAGTGAGAGAAGGTGGTGGCAACTGTCACCACCATGGACCTCCCCAGGGCCCACCCTCAGTCAAACCCTTGACCCACACCAGCCTGTTTGGTTCTTGGAGCAACCTGGGTCACAGAAGGGAAACTGAGGCTCAAGAAGGTCACACACAGCTCTTGGGGGAAGCTTGGGGTGATCAGAAGAAAAATGTCCTCCCCCAAAGCCTCCACATCCCAATCCCCAGAGCTGCCTATGGCCGTGTTGCTTTATGTGGCAAAGGGGATTGGGCAGATGTGATAAGACCTTGAGATGAGGACCTGATCCTGGGGTATCCAGGTGGACCCTAAATGTAATTACAAGGATCCCTGAAAATTTCAGAGGAGAATATGTGATGATGGAAACAAAGATCAGGGAGCAGAGAGATTGAAGATGCTGAGCAGCTGGCTGTGAAGACAGAGAAGGGGCCACAAGCCAAGGAATGCAGCCTCTAGAATCCAGAAAGGGCAGGGAACCAACCGCTCCTCCCCAGAGCCCCGAGAAGTGGCAGAGCCCCCCTGATATCTGGGTCCCGGCCCACCAAGACTGGCAGAGGGCTCTCGCACTACACAACCATGAGAAAATGCACTCATGTTGCCTTAAGCCACTGAGTCTGGGGCCATTTGTTGCAGCAGCAGCAGGAAACTGATGCTCCTCCCATGGGTCAGCTCCCACACCAACCCAACAAAACTGAAAGCCTCTAACTTAACCTGTATGCGAACTGAATTATCTTTATGCTTTACAGGCTGAAAGCAAGGACATACCCCCTCCTCATTCCTATAGCCTGTAGCTGCAGGGGCAGCTCCATTGCCACAGAAGCCTCATTTTTACTCACCTGTGGGTGTTACACTGTGGTTTTTGCACAGGTTCCCCCAATCTGCTCACACATCCACCAGCTCCACGGTGGGAACCACCTGGCCATGAGCTTGAGCTGAGAGGGTGGTACCTGCCCCTCGCCACACAAAGCTCCAGTACAAACAATAAAACCATCCTCTTCAGGCACCCCAAGTTCATGGACAACAACAGGAATAGGGTCATGGGTGGGGAGCACGAACAGACTCCCGGACCTTCCACCACCTGGTCATGTGAGGTGCTCAACACCGCTGTCTCCTCTTCCTCAAGATGGGCCGGAGCATGTGCTCCCCTCAGGGGCTGCTAGAAGCCCAGTGTCACATCATTCAGCTCTGCACCTGGTACCCAGGGACACTAAACATTTTGGGAGAAGCTTCCACTGTGGGCAGGAAGGCATAGCCAGTGATAGGGGTGAACCCTGCCCTGGGGAGGGACTGGCCTTTGGACGTGGGTACATGGACATGCAGGAGGGGATGGGCTCAGCTAGGAAGCTTCAGAGGAAAATCCTAAACCTCCTGCCTTGGGCTGAATTGTGCCCCCTAACCGTGTCCACCTGCAACCTCAGAATGTTTGGAATAGGGTCTTTGCAGGTGTAATTAAGGGAAGAAACTCAAGATGAAATCATTCTGGACCTGGGTGGGGCCTTAACTCCAAAGAGTGCTGTTCTGATAAGAGAAAGGAGGTGAGGATCTGAGACAGGGACACAGGGGGCCGGAGATGGGAACAGAGACTGGGGTGATGCCTCTACAATTCAAAGAGCACCGAGAAATGGCTGGTGCGGCCAGGACCTGGAGCGAAGCCAGCATCATCGTCCTCAGCAAGCCCCACAAAGGGAGCCAGCCCTGCTGCCCCTGGATTCCAGCCGCCTGGCCTCCGGGGCCAGAATGTCTGTTGTTTTAAGCCACCCTGTTGGTGGTAAACCTGGTTCAACAGCCGCAGGAAACTCATACTCTTCCTGTTAACAAGGACCGCAATCGATGGAAAATCCAAGAATTGTGACCATCTGTGTGGCCCCCACTGACGGAAGGGTGACACAGGTTTCATCCGCATGTATTTTTTGTTACCATCCCTAATCATATTATGATTATAGAATAAGGTCCTGTTGGTTTGCTTTTCCTACTTGAGCTTTGTAAGAGGAAGGAACACATCTACCCAAGTCACACAAGACAAAAACGCCTCACCAGTTACAAATCTGTCTTCCGAATAAACGTCGGGCGGGGTTTCCACTGGGCCACCCATGCACTTAGGTAACATGACAGGAGGAAGGGGGTAGAGGGATAGGTGCCCCTTGGCGTGTGGGTGGAAGTCCCCCATGGAAGTGTGTCCACCGTTCTCCTGCCTACTTGAGTTCTGTCCTGAAAGTCTGCAACGTCGTGACCCAAGACCAAATGGACCATGACTTACGACCCACAGCCCTCAGCTGACTTCGTGTTTGTAGCAGCAGCTGACTTGTACTCCCCAACAGGGGCGTGTGGGAACATGACGTTGGGGCCGGGGGTGGGGCAGGGGGGTGTGTCAATGTGGACATCTACCCTGACCCTCTCATTCTGGGCGCCCTGGGCTCAGAATCTTGATTTCCGAACACTGACCTCCTTCCTCGGTGGCCCCCCATCCTGAGGTCCAGCACATTTTTCCATCTGGAAAGTTCTCTTCGGAGTTGGGCAGACACACTGGTTGGATCATCTCTGTGTAAAGAGGAAACAACAGCTCTCAAATCTGGCCGGGGAAACAAGTCATCTCATCAGCGCTTACCTGTCTGAGGGGCACTAGCAAACTTCCAAAGAAAGGTCATGCCTTGGTCATGTGAAAGCTCTTAGCGGGGACCTTTTCCTCCCAGAGCCCTGTGACTTCAGAGCAACCCCAGACTGTGGCAGCTTCAGCGGTCGAGACCAGGGGTCAGCCTAGCTGCTGGAAAGGGCCAAATGTTCACTGCTGTCGGCTGCGCGGGTCAGGCGGGCTCCACCGCAACCCTCCAGGCTGCTACTGTGGCATAAACACAGCCAAGGCGGCATAAGCGTAGCCAAGGCAAATGCGTGTGGTTGTGTTCTAATGGAACTTTATTCATGAAACAGGTTAAGAGTTAAATGTGGCCCATGGGCCACAGTTTGCCCACTTCTGTCCAGACTGTGGGTACCTTGCTTTATAGAACACATGTCCACCAATGTCCCCATCTGTCCTGGAACACTTAGAGGCAACACATTTGCCTATCCTTGTGGGCTGCCCCATAAACCTGCACCAAAGTCAGTGTCATGGCTGTCACGGGACTTTCACGTGAAGACGGTCTGACATGTGCTAAGCTTCTCTAGGTATAACGATCATGAACAAGTAGAGGAAGACTAAGGGGAGCGTTCGTTTTAATTTTACTGATGAAGTACAAGTGTTGGCCCCTCACTTTGTATAATCAAATATCATGGATAATAATTAACCAACGAGCACCGCCATTTCAATTCCTCTTTGTTTCTCCAGAGCCTTTGTTTCGGAGTGTTATGTGCTGAGTCTATGTGGGCCATGGGGTGGGCACGCTGATGACTCTGCCAGTCAAGCCTGCCACTGGCCTTGTGCCAGGATTCTGCTCCAATCCGGGGCCTTGTCATCCGGCTCAGCCTGCCCTCCAAGCTGCTGTGACCCTTGGGAAGGAGGAGAGGCTATAACTGATGTTTTGCTTGCAGGTGCAAAAAGTTTGAACGTTCTAGCCTGTGTAGCTTTTGTTGTAACCCCCTAGGTCAGGTCTTGACATCTTCCGTAGAGAAACAGCCTGCTGAACTCAGTAGTTGATTGGGAAAGAATTTCTGAGTATTTGGAGAGCTGATGATGGCCAGTATCTTCTGGATCATAAGGAAAAGGTTACAGAAATCACTGTGCTACACCAGATGGCTGACCTGGGAAGTACTGTCTTTATTGACCAAGAGTGAAACCCAGGGCAGGTGGGTGGCATGACAGGGGACCTTACCACAATAGTACCAGACAAAAACTCTTCGTGTTCATAGGCCAGAAATCTCCTCTCACCATCTGGAGGCACCAGGTGGCCTGGCCTGGCCTGAACAAGTCCCTTTTATCTCCAGGTGGCACCCACAGGCAGAAAGTAGCACCAGTGGGAGCCCCAGGGGGACCAGACAAACCAACTGATCAAAGTAGAACCCCAAAGGCTCTAACATTAAATTATCATCAAGACATACACGGGGAACCTGAGCTGGGTGACCACCTGCTGGAATTAAAGAGGCATGCGAGGTCCAGTGCCTGTTAACACACTAGCCTAAAAGTTCCAAACGCAATGAAAGATTTCTCATCATACCAAGAACCAGGAGAATGTCCGCTTTAACGAGAAGAGAATCAACTGAAGCCGACACCGAAATGAGCCAGATGTTGGAATTACCGAATAAGGACCGTAACCCGGCTGTCATAACCATGCTGCAACAAGCAACTGCAAACTCTCTTGACACACGTGAAAGACGCAGAATGACAAAGCAACCCGGATGTACCGTTGAAGGTGAGTGGCGCTGCCAGCTTCATGAGGGCGATGTCATTGCCCAGCCTCTTCGGCTTGTACTTGCTGTGGTAGATAATTTTTTCCACCAGGTGGGAGGGGGCTGGACTGTCCGGCAGCGACACTAGGCCCACCTGGATGGTCCATGACTTGGGGAGGTACAGGCTGCAATGAGAAGGCTCAGAGGTAAAGCATGAAATGCCAGCCACTTCCACCCCTGGTCCTCGGGTGTCCCCAGATCCAGCACCAGGGAGACGGCTGATGCACCAGGGCCCTGCTTGCCTATGTTGGAACCTATCCCGGTCCCCACGCCCTGCGGAAGCACAGACCCACCCTACGCATTTCCTACAGTGGCCTCCCTCCCTGCACCGCAGAAGGAGGTAAAAATACCGGTAAAAATACCAGGGAGTAAAAATAACCAAGCATTTTCTGTGGTTTTCTTCTGTGCGAATGTCCCTTGAGAAGGAAAGAGACTGTTCCGGGGAGACTGCCCCCACCCACCCGCAGTCTCTCCCCTTCTCAGCACACCACGGTCCCCGCAATCCGCTACCGGGTGGTAGGTCCAAGACCTTGACTTTGGAGAGTTTTCTCGTGCATGAGAGCTTCCTTCCTGCTCTCTCTATCTTTTCTCCAGCAGCCAAGGGTCTAAGGTCTTGCGGCCAATGGTGATGGGTTCCTGGTGAGGAGGGCGGGTCCCTCCATGCAGACATTACTTGTGAGGATGTGGTCTATTGCCTGCCTCCTAGACCTGCTCCTGACCACCCAAATCCACCCTGTCCCAAAGTGGCCCAGACAGATGGGTCTGCAGGAGATGAGGACCATACCCAGGAGGTCAGGAGCACTCACTCATAGACACAGTGGGCAGCGGTGACAATCCACACCGGGGTGATGACGGAGCCCCCGCACAAGTGGTAGCCCTGGAACTGCAGGCTGGCCTGCCAGGGCCACTGCGAGAGTGAAGACATGTTTCCACCCACAATGCGGGAGCTGTAGCCCATCCTCAGACCGCAGGCTGCAGGGGAACAGGATTGGGGGCTGTCCCATAGACCCTTCCCCTGCCTGACATCCTGCCACCCGCGCAGAGCTCAGAGCCCGGGAACGGTGCTAGGAGGGGAAGCCCAGGTGCGGGGGTGGGGTGGGGGGGCAGCTCACCCAAGTCATGGGACAAGCAGGCTATTGTGTGAGTGGGTGGGAAGAGACCATCAGAGCAAATAGCCCAAAGCTGGCATGGTATCCCCCAGATACCCATGACCCCAGCATGAGGACAGCACCCCCAGAGTATGGGGACTTCCTGCAGCCCCCTCCTTACTGACACAGGTGCTGGCGCGCACCTGCCTGACTTCTCCAAACTCGGGCCCTGCCGCCCAGGTGCTCCCCCGCCTGCCTGCCTGAGGGTGGGCATTGGAGTGGCTGAGTAGCCTGTGCACAACTTTCCCTCGGCGGGTAGAGGGAGAACAAGCCACTCCAGTGACAGGACATCACGTACCATGGTCCCATTCACTGCTGGGAAGCCACTCCAGACTGTCTCCCCTACCAACAGGGCTGACCTGCCTCTGGGGGAGGGTCCCAAGGAGGAGGGGAGAGGACAGGAGTCTGAGAGCGAGCTCTGGCTCCCATTTGCCTACGCGTTTCTAAAACTCTTACCTGTGCACCTCAAGGTGACCACGCGACCCGAGGCACACCCTTCCCTAAAAGCGGAAAAAGAGTGGGATTCGTGACAAACACCCAAAGCCTGTGATGTGAACATTTTTCAACTTCCTCTTGGGGTAAAAGAAAAGGAAACTCGAGTCCCCTGCTTTTGAATACAGATTATAATTTTAGTTTATGTCACAGAATTTGCTTTAAAAAAAAAAACAAGCATGCAGCAACTGTGGAGTCCTGAGTAAGTGACAGGCTTTGCGGAGCTGGTGGCCGGAGCTACAGGTTGGGGTCTGTCGTGCACATGGGGGTATTCAGGCACCTGTTTGACCCAGTGTCTTTCACTGGCCCTGGGACACACACACCTGGGAGAGGACGCTGCCCAGAGCGGAAAGGTGACTATCCTGGAAATGATAGGCATTCCCCCTGCGTGGGTGGGAGCCCGGCACCTGCTTTTCTCATAATCCCCTCCTGGATCCTTGGGTAACTTCCTGCCATCAGAGCCCCAGTCCTGTCATGAGATGAGCTGTCCCCTATGGTTTGCCCATGTGTTGGGAGGTGGCTGTCCATTACGAGACGGACAAGCTGATGAGCGGTGGCTTCCCAGAGCCGAGAACACAGACCTCTTAGGGTTTGGTCAAGGTGCCAGGAAGAGCCCCTGGAACCTGGGTTCAGAGCCCCTGACTGTCTCTCCGCTCGCCAGGCAGGTGACCCCTTTCAGTCTCAGGTACCTGACCGCATTTTACCTCCCCCATGAGTTGTTGGGGAAAACATGAAAGGATTTTGTGAACAAAGACAGATACGTTTCCTTCTGAATCTTTCTTTCTAATATTTTCCCTTCCTGCTTCCTTTCTTCCAAACACCATGGCGTGTCTACTCGGTGAGATACAATACTGGGTTTAGGACGTGCAACCCATGATCACTCCTTTGCACGCCTTTCTCTGCCGGCCACACTGGCTGGTTTGGGGCCAGGTCTGGTTACCAGCTGGTGTGCCCACCCAGGCTAGGCACGGTGGCCAGGCCCCACCTTGCACTCTGGGGTCACTGTGGAGCTGTGCGCAGCCTTACACCTGCAGCAATGAATGACATGATGACGGCGCAGACTGCCTGGCGCTTACCTCATGTACACCGAGTGGTGCAGAGCGGTCACTTGGTCATCTGACAAGAGGTGATTGATGGAAACAAAGTCCTCTTGGAACTGCTCCTCCAGCAAGTTCACTCTTAGGGTGTCTGAGCTGACGTAGCTGCAAACACATGGAAACGCGACTGCAGCGTGAACTTGACTCCGTGCAGTCAAATCAGCCTGCGCTCTAGTCACAGCATTGAAGGTGTCCTGCTGAGGGGCATGACATTGGGTCCCCCCAAATCATCAGTGTGCTCAAGTCACACTATTACAGGCATACTAGGGGCTGTCACTGTGACCCGTGAAACCATCAATGGTTTGCTCTCGCCCATGTGTCACAGGCATTCTGAACCTGGTGGAGGCTGCAATGGTGGACCTGTCTGGCCCCCACCCCAGGGCTCCATCCATGAGCACACCTCTGGGTGCCCAGGCCGAAGGATCACTCTTGATTCAGCTGGCTAGGACCACCTTGCACAGCCAGCTGAACTGACCTCCTCTTGGCCTGCAGCAAGCCCTGGGGGCGACAGAACTAGGTGGGTGTTCTCAGGTGGGGACCAAAGTTGGGATGCTAAGCACCCCAAGAACAATAGCCTTGGGAAAATAATTTCCCAGCATGCCCAGAGTGAGCATGGGCCCCCATTAGAGAGACACCAGGAGCAAGCCAATGGTGAAAGTGTCAAGAAACAGGTCTCCTAGAGGACAATGGTAACGAAGGCCCAATTTTTTTAAAAATCAAGTGTTTCGAGAGTTATGAGATGGGAAGTGGTAAAGGAGAGCCACTTTCCTCTTCTTCTGTGGGATGAACAAACCACGAAGCAGCTGGCCTGCTGCACTAGCTAACACACCACCTTCCATCGGGGTCATGGCAATGGCCTCCCCAGCCTTCTCGGGAACTGCCCGGCCACTGAGAGGGCAGGAGCCCCATGAAGAGCCCACCAGACAGAGATCCTGATGCAGTGGGCTGGGCCACCTGCAGGCTGCGGAATGCACAGGGCCCCCCAATGCTGCAACCAGAGCCCCATCCATCATCCAGGTCTCCAAGTGCTGCAACACCCACAGGCCCCACAGGGCGTCTGTGCGCCAGGCTCACTTCTACACGCTCTGAGGTCACTGGGCCTCCGAGGACTCTTTGGACCTGGTACTGCTATGTTCCTCTTTTCTGAGGGACAAGCTGTGTAAGTGGCCTGAGTATATGCCCTGGGATTTGATCCCAGGAAGCCTGACCCGACGGCCTGTCTTCATTAATCACAGATACCTGACATGGAAAACAGCAGAGCAGACACCATCCAAGGGGGGCTCCAAAGAAAGAAGTAAGAGGAGTAACTAAAGGAGAACACAGAAGCAAACCCTGGAATTGAAGCCACAGGCAAGGAGGCAAAGGACATGTTGATAGGGATGAAGCTGGGCAATGGTGAAGGGTGCCCTCCCTGCAAAGGGGGCAGTTCAGGGTAGGAAGGACTGTCCCACCAGGCGGCTGGGGTGGACAGGGGCCCAAGGGCTGCCCAGGAAGGGCAGGTGGGCAGGGAGGGGGTGCCTGAGTCCTTGTGCAGAACAGAGAAGAGGCCTGGGGGCTGGAGACAGGAGTGGGTGCTCCACCAGGGGGAGGAGGGGAGGCATGATGGAGGAGGCCCCTGGTGAGCCCGAAAACGATGGTGTGGAGTGTGTGTGTGTGAGTGTATGCGCACACAGGTATCTGTAGCATGTAGGTGATGTGTGTGGTGTGTGCATGTGTGTATGATGCGACAGCGTGTGACTACGTGTGTGTGGTATATAATTATATGTATGCATGTGTGTGTGTGCATGTGTACACAAAACATGGTATGTGTATGATGTGTGTGCGGTGTGTTTGATGTGATGGATGTGATGAGTGGGTGCATGTATGCCTGTTGTGTGCAGGTAATGGGTGTGTATGCATATGTATAGTGTGCACAATGTGTGTGATGTGTGAGAGTGTCGTGTGAGTGTGTGACGTGCATCTGTGTTTGTCCTGAGGAGGAAGGTCTGCAGGATTCTCGCAGACACTTGAAAGGCAGTGTTGGCTGTTGTCACTGAGCTGGAATTGTGGCAGTTTCTGAGTCACAGCGGGAGGCAGAGGCTGGTCTCAGGGTGGAGGCCCTTTGGGGTTTCAGTGGCTTCAGAGAAAGGGGTGAAGAACACGCCTCTGATTTGAAGTCAGAGGACTTTAAATCAGGACTCAGAGCAGTGAGGCCTTACACCACCTGGTTCATTTCCTCAGAAACAAACAGGAGTGCGTTTTCAAGTCCACCCTGGTCACTGCGCTCCTGGGAGGCATGGGTAACACGGGTGCCTACCTGCTTTAACTCCTAATCAAGAGCAAAGAGGGAAGGGGGACATGGAAGATGGCAGAGGTCGTGAATCAGGAAGGGGCAGGAGAGAGGAGACCCCACATCAAGAAGATGGGTCATCCCGATGCCAAAACACACACGGACAAGAGCAAACACTGAAAAGTACAGATTTCACCACAGCAGCTCTTTCCCTTCCATGTTGCTAAGCAACTATGTTTGAACAACTGTATTTTCACCAAAGTGCTGACTGTTCACACCTGGTTCTCTGGGGCTCCTTGGGAAAGTGGGTGACAGAAGAAGATGTGACCACTGGGACCACGCAGGTGGTGTCCGGAGGCCCCTCGGCAGCGGTGGCCTGAGGAGCTCAGGGGCTTGTCCTCATCTGGGAAGCTCCTCATCTCGTGTGCACCTAGGTCTGTCCTGGCCCTGAGACACCTCCCAAGTGCCATTTCTTGTGTGGCCTTAAAGTGCGAGTGACGTCAAGTGTTGTGGGGTGGCAATTAGGACGCACTGTGACAAGTGGTGACACACCCAACTGAACATGCGCTGTCTCTCTTCTCCATGGTCACTAGTAATGTTTACCCATCGCCCGGAAATGCTCTTTAAATTACCTTGGAAACCCCAGCTGGGCACAGGCGACATTAGCGTGGTGACCTTTCCAGTCGTCCGAGCACATGGTCCTCCAGGCCGCCGCCGTGAACACCTGGAGCACGGCATTCTGACCGCTCACGCGGACTGGCCGGCACATGGGCACGACAATCCGTGAGTGGTCACTGGGACAGGGACTCCTTCGCAGCCAGCTCAGGCCCGCCTCTGCTGACTCCAGCCTGCTCCTCACCCACAGCGTGCCCCCTCGCAGGGCCCTCCTACTGCGGGGACCCCCGGAGCTTTCTTGGAGATCTCTTATTGTCCAGGGAGGCTCCCCAACCCTCTTTCAGCTTCATGGAACACCCCGCCCCTAACACCCAGCCCAGGATCTCCTGGGGCACCAGCTGGACTGCCGTTGAGGATATAACTTGGCTCTGGCATTGGCTTGAACCCATTTCACAGATGGGAAAGGCCAGGGCTGGGTAGTGCTGCCTCCCTCCTGTCAGGAGGGAAGAGGCAGGACCTTACCGCATCGGTACTCATCCTCCCCGGCTTTGCAGTCTGAGACGCCATCGCATCGCGCAGTCAGTTCAATACACTTAAAAGACGACCGGCATCTGTACTTCCCGGAGCAGTCGAAGTGGACTGAGGACAGGAGACAGCAGTGCTGTCTACCTGCCGCATGGCCCTGAGCTTGCCCCTCAGGGATGAGGCTGCATTGGCATGGCACCTGTGTCAGCAGCCCGGTTCCTGCCCCAGGGGATGGGGCTTCAGCTCACTCAGTGGCCTCGAGGCCCAACTGGAGGTGAATTTAGACCCTGAGTGGCTCCAGGTCAAGAGAGAACATGTGTGGCTGCAGACAGACCGAGGAGCCTGTTTGCCGAACAAGGAGCCCTGAGTGAGGACTCTCACCCCCCACCCATCTACCTCCTGCCACCTCTGACTCAGGCGCCAAGTGAAGGGACCGGGGACCACACACCCGAGCAGGTGCAGGATTACACCGATCTGTATTCCAGTTATTTGAAAGAGAAGATGAGGGATTGTTCTCTGTTAGAGACCATCCAACGGACTCACTGTCTCAGCAGCCACACGCACCTTCTTTTAAAAATAGCAGGCGTTCTTGGCCTGGCCTGAATGGCCTCCTTGTCTTCACCATCCATCCCTGTCCCCGCCTCTGCCCAGGGATCCTATTTCATCGGCTGCCTGTGGACACGTCTAACCGGGCAGCTTTGTGGTGACAAAGCCCTGAGCAGGGCCAGCAGCCCCCGCGGGGCCCAGGGTTGGCTTTACATTCACGCAAGCAAATAAAACTCAAAGCCAGCAAGCCTGAGGGGTACCTGCCTCCCGTCCTTAAGCCTGGGTGGTGGCCCCAGGCTGGTGCCTGGGAGCCCATGAAAGTTTAAGTGCCTGGAGAGGTAGTGGAGAGCTTACTAAATAATTCATCGTACTCACTGCCCAGACCAATGGCCAGAGCTAATATCAGTGCGATGACCCCAATGACGATGATTGGGAAGAACTTCAATGGCAGCAGTGACAGGATCTGTGCGGCCACAGCATCTGCATCTGAAAACCAAAAAATAAGGGGTGGGGTGGGGTGCGTCAAAAGCCACGGGGCCACAAATTTGGTAAAAGAGAAGTTAAAACGTAGCTCTTCCCTTTCCCTCTCTCTCATGCACAGAACGTTTCCTGCTCAAAGAAAGTGGTCTACATTTGCGTAAAGGCCCCCTGACAAGGGCACCGTCTCTAGAAGTCCCGTGCCACACTTGCCAACTCTGGCCCAGTTCTGCTCACCCCGGGTTAAGGGATGGTGTCACGGGTTGAATTGTGTGTCCCCAAACAGACATGTTGAAGTTCTAACCCCTAGCAGCCCAACATGTCATCTTATTTGGAAGTAGAGGCTTTCGAGGGGTCATGACATTCAAATGAGGTCATCGGATAGACTTTGATCTGTCTGGTGTCCTTGCAAAGAGGAGGAATTCGAGCACAGAGGTGGACACACATACATACACACACAGAGGATGACATGAAGAGACACAGGGAGCAGCCGTGTGAAGGTCAAGGCAGAAATCGGGGTGAGGCACCTACAAGCCAGAGAACACCAGAAGCCAGGAAGGGACAAGAAGAACTCCCTGCAGGTTTCAGGGGCAGCGTGGTCCTGTCAATGACTTGATTTCAGGTTCCTGGCTTCCAGAATGGGTGAGTTCTGTTGTCTTAAGCTACCTACTTTGTGGCACTTTGTTTCAGTGGCCCTGAGATACCAAAACAAAGGAGAAGTAGGGCGACAACTTTCAGGGACATGTTCTCATCGAGGAGGGTGGTGTATAAAATCCAAACAGGGTACTTTCAGGAGACAGAGAGCTGGGACCTCTAAGAAGGTCACCAGAAGATGCAGTAGATCATTCTTCATGGGTCTCGTGCGTAGAGGCACCTATGGCCTCGGTTCCAGGTCATCTTTTCAAGGAGGGAGGCAGAACAAACAGCCTTTGAAGATAGAGACAGAGCAAAATGTGTGCAGGTCTGCTTGAGGGGTCCATTATAAAGATTCGGGTTCCCTTCGCAGTGGGTTCCTCAACTGCAATGCAGACCCCCCCCTCCATGAGGCTTGGTGGGCAAGAGCAACAGCTCGAACAGGACGCATGTGCCACTTGCGCTGTGGGTCCTACAGTCTTTTCTGTCTGGCCAGGGGTCTCGTGTCTTCTGCCAGCACCCCTGGAACTGCGATCAGCTGACTCTCGAGCTTACACCAGACCCTCCCCAGTTCTCACCTAAAGTACCAGGCAGCGCGGGAGGAAAGGGGGTGTGAAGAGCATTAAGATACCCAGAAGCACAAGTCTCTCTGCGCAACCAGTAGAATTTCCACCAGCGCCCTTTACTTTCTGAAGAGCGGGCCGTTTCATGATCTCATCAGCCCTGAAAATACATCCGCGCCCAAGTTGTCTTCCCTTAAATTAGGAAGATTGGGATGGAAGGACAGAGAGCCTTGCAAGGGTCACCCCTCTGCTCAGGACAGAGACTGGCCCTGCCTCTGTTCTCTTGGTCTTGGAGACACTGAGCCGAGAGTTCGCCCACAGGAGAGCCCGCAAGCTCTCTCCATGTCTGTCTCTACCCGCACCTTCAGCTCCTGGCCATAGCGTGATCATTCAAGTCTGCCTTAAAAGGAAGGGAATTTAAATACAAATACATCGGGGGAAGAGGCGGGATAGGAGGAAAAGAGAAGAGTAAGCAAAGGAAAGAGAAGAAGTCAGAGAAATAGGGTAACGCACGCAGCGTACAATCGTCAGCAACGGCGAGGGAATGTGGAGTAAGAAAGAAAGACAGTTGGCGAGATGAGGAGACACAGTCAACCCTTTGCTTAGGTCTGGATGAGCAAACCATTTGCTCACAGTTGGGTCTCAGCACCTAGAACAGCAACCTGGCACCGGGTGGTTCTGGATACACATTAGTAAATTGGGTGGATGGATGGATGGATGGATGGATGGACGACATCACGATAATAAAGGCTGTTTGTCTCAGGGTTGGAGACCAATTTTCTTTCAAGGCACCAGGTGCATAATCTCGAATAAGCAGGGCTGATGCCACTTGCCCACCCTACCCCACCCCCCAGAAGCCTGTGCAAATTTAGTTAAGTCTCCCCCGTTGAGATGGATTCTCTCCATTCGCAATTTAAAACTCAGCAGGAACCCCAAGAATGACCTCATATCATTCCAGTTGTTCTCCAAGAATTAATCTAGGAAGCAATCTAGAGTCAAAGACTGTGGTTTGGTTAGAACCTCTGTATCAGCTCACATTAGCCCCGTCACTGCTCCGCCTTGGTGCCCTGTGGGTGCTCCCATGGCCCCACCCCCCTTATTCTGTCTTTGAGGGTGTGCTTGGAATAAAAAGCAAGATGCATAACACTCTCCAAAGAGTAATGCAAATGATAAACAAGCATTAAAAAACTCTTCAACCTCTCTACAGATGAAAAAGCACAAATTAGGCATAACTACCAATTGACATCCCAATACAGTATTGTTATCACTATTACTATCTCACTAGAGCCCAAAGTGAAAGACCATGGGTGTCCCCTTACAGCCAATAGGAGTTTGCATTGTGTAAACTTTTTGACAGTCAAATTTGAAATCTGTACCAAAAGCAAACCCACTCCTAGGAATTTATCCTAAGATGTCATCATAGATATACACAAATATCTACCAACAAGGATCCTTAGAAGAGTGACATTGATCATATTGCTACATGGGAAACAGCCTAGATGACCAGCAGAAGAAACGGGTGAAATAAAAAACAGTATAAAGATAACAAATGATAGAGTGGGGGGAGGGGTGTGTGTGTCAGTAAACCTTTTCTGCAAAGGACCAGATAGTAAATATTGAAAGTTTTGTGGGCCATATGGCCTCTGTCGCAGCTGTACTATGGCATGAAAGCAGCCATCGACAATATGAGAATAAATGGATGTGTTCCAATAAAACTTAAGTTATAAAAACAGGCAGAGTGCCAGATTTGGCCGATGGGGCCATAGTTTGGAAAACCCTAAAGAATATTTAATTATTAAATGCCATGGAAAAATTAACATGACGCCGTTTAGTTTTTTTTTAAGCTTCAAAGTGATACAAACAGTGTATGTCACTTCCAAGAGGAAAGGTAGATATGGTGACAGGAAAAAAGGTAAATAATCAACATAAAGTACTAATAGAGTTATCCCTGAGTAATTAATTGTACAATTGTGGACAATTAAAAATAAACCTTTTTGATTAACTGTAGTTTCCAAATTTCTAGAATGAGCAATACATTGCTTTATTTAAAAAGTTTTAAACAGCTTTTTTTCCCTTCCCACTAGTGGGAGTTAATCATGAAAAAATAATAAATTAGCATAGAGAAAAATGTATAATGCTCTTCATGTTCATATTATTTATAATATAAAAATATTAGAAACAATTACATGTCAAATGGTGATAAATGGTTATGTAAATTACACATATATATTTGATGGAATAATGATATTTATAAAACGATGTTTATACAAACCAAGTAGCACATGGAAAACTGCCTGCCTCTGTCAGTACCATGAATGGATGCACATTTACAAGCAATGACAAGAAAAAGAAAATGGCTGCAGATATAAAAACCAGGTAAAATTTGGGGGTCAGGGGATTGCAGGGTACTTTTAAAATGTATATTTATATTAATTTTGGAAAAGTATATTTAAATTGTTTAATTTTTACAAAAAATATCTGCCCCCATCTCCCATCTTCTCCTCTCCCTGACCCCCAACCCAACATCAATTGTGAATTAAAGGAATCATTAGAGTTACCCCTACTCATGCTTTCCAGCACCCCAGCCAGAGTCCCTAGAGTCCCCCTTCCCAAGAGCCAGCACTCCTGACGGAGTCCGGGACCAGCGAGCCCCAGCCCCCTGGGACAAGTCCTCATAGACCCTAACCCAAAACGTCCTAGCTGGATAGGCATTAGGGGTCCATTGTTCCTCCCAACATTTGCAACCTGTTTACAAAACCAACTCTGTCGCCTGCTATTGGATTTTGATCTAAGCATCTAATCCTTCCAGGGAAGCCCAGCTTATCATCGGTTTTCTGGAAGGGCTGGGGAGCAAGGGGGTCTCAGGTCTCCCTGGAGGGTTCAGGGACTCTGGCCAGGACCTATCCCCAAGCACCCGGGGCAGCAAGGGCCTCCATTTCTGAGACTCTTCATCCAGAGAATACAAACACCCGTGTCTGAGGGGACAGCAAGGGGCTGACCAAATGTGCCCCCCCCCGGTGCCCTTCTCCATAAACCAAAAGGACTCCTGGTCGTTATTTCCTCAGAAGGAGCCTCAGCCCTCACCCACATTTGTCACTAGATGCGGGGCGGGGGTGGGGGGACATGCAGAAATCACCCTGGTTCCACCTACCTGGGGCCACAGGACTTATTTTCAGATCATCAAGGCCAAAAAGGGATCTGAAGGAGAAGGGGGCTTCAGCCTCAGGCGGGTCATTCTCCCCCATGGTGACTATTTCAGGGCCTCTGAGGTTCGGTTCCACCTCCACCTCCACCTCCTTCACCGGGAAGAACAGAAAATGTTGGCTTCCCTAGTTATAGTCTGAGCATCAGCTGCATCTTCGTTGTGTTAAATCTTTGACATCTGACAATCCATGGTGAGCAACTGCGGTACTGATTAATGAAAACTATTTGTCTGGTGAGAACACCTTTTTTCCCCTAACTCACGACAGATAACAGAGACACTTCCAGAGTTAGCAAAAAACTATGAACGCTGCTAAAATAATGGCTTTCCCAGCATTTGTTCAACCCACCTCAAAATCGACTGCGTACAATACACATCTTTAGAAGCACACCTCCCTTCTGCCAGCGAGAAGTCACCATTCCATGATTTTACAGAAGATGCATGACTTTCAAAGCACATTCCTTCTCTACACTTCTCCTCTTTTTTTTGTTCATAAACTCGACCCTTTGCCTGTCTGTCATGTGATACACCTACCATAAACATAATAAGAAGTTTTGATACTCACATAATGTCTGAGGCCCTCAAATGTCAATGGCGCCCGCGAGGGGACAGGCACCCTCAGTATTTGTAGCTTTCCTGGCTCACACAGCTGTGACCTAGTTAAGGGTGAAACTATCTGGGCCCTTGGGGTGCCTGGTCCCCGCCCCACACTCACAGCAAAGGGAGGGGTGGCTGGGGACCGCTGGCCAGAGCTACACTGGGGCTCTGTTTCCTTCAGGAGAATTCCTCGTATCGCAAGGTGCCCAAGGCCAGGCCCTCTGGAAGTCATTCCCAGTAACTCTAAGAGGGACGGAGGGAGCGAGGAACTGGCCGGATGTCTGAGCTGCATCCCAGGTCACTCTCCGTGGGAGCTGAGCAGACATAACTTGTCTAGGGGTCCGCTTCCCCACACTAAAATCCCAGGCCCGACAGGCCCAGAGACGTGGACACGTAGAGTGCCATTTTTATTTTCTTCATGTTTGCCTGTTGTAATGTTCCAAGTTAAAGAGGGATCTACGGAGCCATTTAAAACAGAGTTTGTCTTCATGCTGTTTTACGTGATCATCGGACAATCTAAGCAAGAGTTGCCTACTAAAAACGTTGATTTCATTCCCGTCGTAAGAGTAGCTTTGAAGAGCCTTAGAAAGACCTTAGGAAGCTACTACATTCAGTCAGCACTTTTGACCTGGATTCTTGCTGATACTGGCTGACGAACTGTCAGTGTGAAGCCAGTGAGACAGCTGGACTTATAACTAGAATAAGGCCAGAAGATAAAATGGTTCCTGAACCGTGGAGCCTCGGGAAGGAAGTCCCTCCCCAACAGCCATCGCTGGCAGCTTTCACACGTTGATAAATGTTGAGGGGCCATCGGTTAGTGGAATCTTCTCTCCCCACCCGCCACGTTACTCACCATGTCTGGAGCCGCCATCCTGAAAAGCAGCAAAGATTTCCTTTTTCATTATAAAAGCCAGCTGGATGGGGAGCAGGCCAGCAGCAGTTCAGCCCAGTTGGGAAATATTTCCACCAAGTCACTTAGCCTTGTCGACTCGGTCATCACAGCAAATGGCATGATTGTGTGCCACTGTGTAACCCTACCTGCGTGTGGTGTGTGGTATCAGGTAGCCATTGGGAGCAGGACGCTGGGACCAGGGAGGGGAAAATGTGGCTGCCCTTTAATTAGTAAGTAAGGTAAGCAAACCTTTGCAGAAACTTCACCAAAGAGAGAGAGGCACTTCTTGTACTTAAAACAGCAGGTGGGTCCTCCCCAGGGCTCAACCAGCAAACCAAGAGGGCGGGAGGAGGGGTGTCTCTGTTCCTCCATGTGACTGAGCCCAAGTGCAGGCTTGCAGCTGCTCTGAAGACAAAAGGCAGGGATACCACCGAGTTCTCACAGCCAACACGCTACAGAGACACTGCACGCTCCATTCTTCAGGGGCTTCTGCGTCCCAAGGGGTTTTCTGCACACAATGCAGCTTGAAGATGGTTTATCAGGCGAAAAACAGCCCCTTTGGAAGGCAGGTAGCTGTGAACCGGGCATTCATTTACTCAGCACATATTCATGGGCCATCTGCCATGGGCCAGGCATCCATCCAGACTCAGAGCAGGTGGAAGAGGGAGCAAAGCATTCACCTGTGGTCTCAGGTGGTGACAAATGCTAGGAAGGGATGAGGCGGGGAGAGGCTTAGGGAGGGATGGGGGAGAGTGGGGGGCGGAAGGCTTCTAGAAGAAGTAACCTTTCTGGCAAGGCCTTGGCAATGGGCCAAAGTGGGGTGGTTGTTTCAAGTGCGGGACCATCAACACCAAAGACCCTGAAAAGATGAGCTGAGGTGACAAAGACCATATGCCTGGAGAGGCTGATGAGTAGAACGTGGAGGGCTCAGGCCACTAGAAGGAAAGACTCGGGTGGGTTTCTGCTCAGCTATTGTCCATGTGCATGTGCAGTGAGTGCACAGGTGAGGGAGGCGGGGATGGACACACAGAGAGTCCAGAGGAGGCACCTGAAAACCCCGGCCACCATGGTTGTGACAGGGCCGCAGGCGCCAAGTAGCGCAGCTGAAGAAGGAGGCTGGACTTGGGGCTGTGTTGAAGGTAGAGTTGGCGGAATTTGCTGATGGCAACAACAGCCAAAAAGACAGAGCCAGCCAATCGTGGTTCATATTCAGTCTCGTTTTCCCTGCCTCCAGCAGCTGCCCAGGCACCTAGCCACGCCTTCTGGATTTAACACAGATTGTCCTTCAAGCTCAGAATCCCTTCTTCACATCTTCTGTAACTATTTGCTCCCTCCCCTGAACCAACACTTGCCCGCAAACACAGGGACAGGAAACTGAGTGCCTTATCTGGCGTTGCTTTTACTTGAGTGGCAGGAACTCTCACGGTGCCTGGCACAGCTGCAAGTGTGTGACAGGGCTCATGTCCATCGCCAAGCTGGTCATGAGCCAAGGTGGACTCACAGTACGGGGTCCACAAGCAGAAAACCAAAAACCATCACAAGGTCACATGAACATGGGCTAACATTTGTTCATACTTCGGGATGAGTGTCAGACTAAGTCAAAGGTGGGGATCACTTACCAGGGGTCCCAGGAGGAGGACCCGTGCAAGTGACTCCCCCCACCAGAAATCAGCCTCTCAGAACATCTACCTACAAATCAACTTCATCAGGCTCATCTGATTTTTCTGTGACTTTCCAGGTCTTAGCACTGAACGTTCCCATCCCAGGAACCCTCTCCGTCTCAGGTACACGGGGACAGCTGGTCACCCCCAGTGTCAGAATTATTTTGGCCCCATAAATGAGTTGGGAAGTATTTCCCAATTCTCTGAATTTTTGTAAGATTGGTATAACTTCTTTCTTCAAGGTCTGAAAAGATTTACCAGTGAAGTCATCTGGGCCTAGAATTGTCTTTGTTTGGATGCTTTAAATTATGAATTTACTTGACTTAACAGATATAGGAGTATCCTTCTTGTATCTGCTTTATTAAGTTGTTTTTCAAAGAATGTGACCATTTTATCTAAGTTGTCAAATTTCCTGGCATAAAATTGCCAGGTTTTCTTTATTTTCTTTTAATTCTATTACCTAAATTTCTGCGTATAGGCCTTGCCGTATTTATTAGATTATTCTTAGGGGTTGGGTCATTTTTTGATGCCACTTAAATTATATATATTTTAAATTTCACTCTACTGACACTAAAACCTAACAAAGAAATTACAAGAAAGGAAAATGACAGACCAAGCTAATTCACAAACATCAACAAAAAAATTCTAAACAAAGTATTAACAAATTGAATCCAGTAATCCATGACAAGGATAACATATTATGACCAAGCAGGTTTTATCTTAGGAAGACAAGGTTGATTTAATATTCAAAAGTCAATTGGTGTATGTTACCTTATTCACTGAATAAAGAAAGAAACCAATATGATCATCCCAATAGATGCAGAAAAAGCATTTGATAAAAAATTCTGTCTCCACTAATGAACCTTTGAAAGAAACACCTTAGCAAACTTGAAATGAAAATGAATTTCTTTAATCTGTTAAAGGGTAACTGTATAAAAAGGCACTTTTATTCAACATTGCACCAGAGGTCTTTGAAAAATAATATGTTAAGAAGAGAAAATAAAGTTTATGAATATCAGAAAGGGAGGGGGAAATTGTCGTTACTTGAAAATTACATAATTGTGTACATAGAAAACCCAAAAGAATCTACAAGATATTAGAATTAATAAGTGATGTGAGCCAGATTATTACATGGCCATCAATATATAAAAGTTAACTGTGTTTCTATGTACTGGTAACACAAATGGAAATAGAAAACATTTTTAAACAATAGCATCAAAAACAGGAATAAATACATAGGAGTAAAGTTAGTGACAGAAGTATAAGACACTGCAAACTACAAAACATTTTTAAGAGAAATGAAATAGAAAGATATACCATATTCATGGATTGAAAGACTCAATATTGTTCATTGGATCTATAAATTCAGCATAATCCCAAATAATAGCCCAGCAGGTCTTTTGTTGGTGGAAGTTAGCACACTGCTTTTTATTGTCCTAGTATTTCTTCCTTTTCCTTTTTAAAAATCAATTTTACTGAGGTAAATGTTCACACTATAAAATGCACTCTTAAGTTCAGTAAGGCTTAGGGTCACCACCAAATCAGGTTATGGAAAATTTTCATCACCTCCCAAAAATCTCAGACGCTAGCCTTGGGCAACCATTGTCTATTTGTATAAATTAATGTTTACCTTTTGTAGAATTTTAATTCAATAAAATTATACAGTACCTATAGTCATGTATGTGCCTTCTTTCAGGCAACATAATGTTCTTTTAAATTCACCTATGTTTTACATGATTCAGTGGTGTGTTTGTTTTTACTGATGAATGTTACTCATTGGTGGAAAATGCATAATTTATGTATCTGTTCACCAGTTAATGACTCTTTCCAGTTTGGCTCTCCTGTGAATAACACTACCATGGACATTCATATGAGTCTTTGTACGGGCATACATCTTCAGTTCGCCTTGGTAAGCAGCTAAGAGTGAATTGGTCACATTGAAAACGTATGTTTAACTTCAAAAGAAACTGTCAAAATGTTTTCTAAAATTGTTGGACAATTTGGCATTTCCACCAGCAATGTATGAGTGTTCCAACTACTTCACAGCCTTGTGGACACTTGGTGGTGTCAGTCTTCCCAATTTTAGCTCTTCTAATAAGTGTGTTGTGGTATCACATTATGGTATCAATTAACATTTTTCGGATGACTAATAATGTTGAATATCTTCACATCCTTATTAGCCATTCATGAATCTTCTTTTTTCAAGTGTCCATTTATATCTTTTGCCCATTTTTAAACTGGATTTTTCCTTATTAATGATTATAACAACCCATAAACACACAATAAATACATATTTGCATTATGTTGTATTATATTCTAAATAAGCTGGGTACCAGTCTTTCGTAAGATATGTATTTGGTGATATTTTCTCCCAGTCTGTGGCTTTATTTGTGTGTGTGTGTGTGTGTGTGTGTGTGTGCGCGTGCACCTTTTAAGGAGTAGAAGTTTTCTATTTTGATGAAATCCAATTAAATTTTTTATGATTTATGCTTTTTACATCCTGAGGAAGTTTTGCAAACTCCCACACAGCAAAGTTTGTAAAAAGAAAACTTGGTTTCTTTGGCGTTGGCAAAGCTTTTCTTTTAGAAGTTTTAGCTTCTACATTTAGGTCTACCACACATTTTGAGTTAATTTTTGTGCATGATATGAAGAATTGACGTTCACACTTTTCCCACATTGGTATGAACTTTTCCAGCATCACTTGTTAAATGTATTAACCTTTCTCCTACTGAATTACATTGACCCCTTTGGTGAGCATCAGTTGACCACATACATGAATCTTTTTACACTCTCCAATAGCTCATTATGGCAATCTGATTTTTATATTCATATGAACATGCAAGGGGCCCAAAGGAGCTAAAGCAACCTTGAAGAAGACAAAATCAGAGGGCTTAGTAACTAAAGCAGTATGGTATGAACATAAAAATAAAACAAAAGAGACCCTGGCTGGTAGCACAGTGGATAAGGCACCAGCCTGTGAACCCAAAGGCCGCAGGTTCAATTCCCAGCCAGGGCAACATAACTAGGTTGCAAGCCAGGTCTCCAGCTGGAGGCAGGTGAAAAGCAACCATACATTGATGTCTCTCTCCCTCTCTGCCTCTCTCTCTTGCCCTCTTTCTAAAATTAATAAAATAAAATCTTTAAAAAAAAAAGGATATCTTAAATTTTTTTAAATAAATAAATAAAATAAAATAAAACAAAAGAACATAAGAGAGTCAAAAAAAAAAAAAACTAATAGGTAGGTAGAGTGAGGCAAAAGTAGGTTTCCAGTTGTACATATGAAAAATAACATAATAATACAAGAATAAACTCTATGTTTTGTGTACTCACAACTGTACACCTACTTTTGCCCACCCCTGTACATATAGTCACCTGAATGACAGCAAACATTCTACTGTAATTCATCGGCAGATGATGGTCTTTGAATAAAGTCGTGGGGAAATACATGGACCTTGTCCCTATCTCACGCCATACAGAGAGTTAATTCAAATGGATCATAAAAGATAAATGTGAACGATAAAAGTGGTAAAGCTTCCAAAAGAAAATATGGGAGACCTCCTTCATCAATGTTGGATTAACAATGATTTTTTTAACAGGATACTGAAAGATCTAACCATAAAAGAAAAGGTTGATAAATTAATTTTTATTCAAATTGAGAACTTTCGTTTTATCCAAGGACATTCAGAGATTAAAAAGGCAAGCCACAACCTGGACAAAGTTATTACCATTAACTGCATTCAACAAAAGACATATTTGGAGTTCCCACAAATTAATAATAAAAACCAAACAATCCAGTTTTTACAGGGCTAAAGATTTAAACAGGATTTTCCCCAAAAGAGTTATTTAGATGGCCAATAGCCTGTCCTGTGGTGCTCAGTGTCACTGCTGTTCAGGGAACTATAAATTAGAACCGCAGTGAGATACCACTCCACACTCACAGATTGGCTAAAACTAAAAAGACTAACAGTATTACATGTGGACAAGGATGTAGAGTAGCAGGAATGTTCACTCACAGCTAATAAGAGAGCAAATGAACAACTGCTTTGCAAAACTATTCTCCAGTTTCTAATGCAGTGTGCCCATATCCTGTGAGCCAAAGATCTCACCCCTAGATAGATACCCAACAGAAATGTACGTGGGGCACCAACCGCCATATGCGAGAATGACCTCAGCAGCAAAACAACAAAAAACCACCCTGGTCGGTGTGGCTCTGTGGATCAAGCACTGGCCTGCAAACCAAAGGGCCACAGGTTCAATTCCCAGTCGGGGCACTTGCCTGAGTTGCAGGCCAGGTCCCCAGCTGGGGGCGTGCAAGAGGCAACCATACGTTGATGCTTCTCTCCCTCCCTTTCTCCCTCACTCCCCCTCTCTCTAAAGATAAATAAACTATTTTTTAAAAATAACTGAAAACCACGCAAAAGTACATAGACAGAGAAATGAATTATGATATATTCGTCCCATAGAACATACCCAGCAATGCGGTGCGCTAACTAGGGCTGCAAGCAATAACGTGTATTAACTGCCCACGTGTAATTTTGGACAAAAGAAACCAGACACAAAAGAGCACAGGCTGTATGGTTGTATTTGTATAAGATTCAAAAATAGGCTAACTTGATGCACAAGTTAGGAGAAGGGTTACCTTTTAGGAGACAAAGAAATAACTAGGAAGCTGGGCGGGGACTGGGCGGGGCAGGGCAGCGCCTAATGTCCTGGCCAAGTTCTAGGGCAGTTGTTCAGCCTTGGAGCTATTGGTAGGCTGAGCAGGACCCTTCTCTGCTCTTGTGTGCCCTGCAAAGTCCTGGCCTCAACTGCTAGATGCCAGTAGCAAACACCCCCTCCTCCCCGGGACAACCAAAAATGTCTCCAGACATCTCCGTGGGCCCTGGGGGAGGGCGGCCAGAATGCTCCAGGTTGAAGCCCACCGTTTTATTTGCTGGTCCTGGGGGAGTCAGGTGTGTGTGCTCACTTTACGAGAAAGTTCATTGAGCTTTCAATTCAGCAACTTTCCTGCCCACGTAAAAACTTTTTTAAAAGGTTGTAAAACCAAAGAAAGAAGCCAATGAGTAACTAAAAGAACCAAAAATGTTAGAGTGAGCATGGAAAACAGGTACAGTGCAGTGTCCTGTTGTGTCTGCGTATCAGAAAACAGATCCAGGGTATTCGGGGATTCTGCAGGCAGCGGGCCCCAGTGGGGAACCCTCATCCCCATCTCCCACTGCCTCGTCCCTCCTCCTCCACCATCTCATGCAGCCCAGGTCAGGGCAAAGGCGGGGTCTACGCAGGGGCCTCTGGAACCGAGCCCTGCGGTGGAAGTCGAGTTGATGGATGCCGCTCCCCGGCATCTGCAAAGAGAATTCTGAAAACCAGTATCTCGTGCAAACAGGATATTAGCGTTTGTCAGAAAGATCAAAAAGGCTTGAGGTTTTTCTTCACAGCCTCAGCCTCTCCCTCTGGCTTCACCTACTCAGTTCAGCGTGCAGGCAGGAAGAGATGGCAGCTGGGGAGACGCAGGTCTACGCAAAGGTCAACAGCAAGCTCAAGGGCCGAAATGCCGCCTCGCTCCTGGACCCCCTTCTGGGGATGGGCTTCCCGGCACACACCGCGTGAGTACTGCCCGAGGCACCTGCCCCTGCCCCAAGCCTGGCCCTGCCGAGGTCCCCACAGCAAAACTGCAGGAGGCTCAGAGCCCCTACTTCCTGTTTGCAGGGCGAGACACTATCTCTGCGCCTGGTCCTTTTCTGCTGGGTATAAATGATATTCGATCCGGACAAACGGCTGGCGGGGTGGGGTGGGGTGGGGGCTGGACTGGGGCAAGTTAGAAGTCGTGCGTTACAGCAGCACCCTATTTCTCAGGGCTTGGAGGGGCTGGGGCCTGGTGGCGCCCTCTTTGCCAGGCAACTCGGTGACACCGAGGTGACATTTCAAGTTCTCACTTGAAAGACCCCAAAGCCCAGTGAGCCTCTGATTCTCCTGATAGGAGAAAGTCTCCACATGGTGCAGGAATATCACTGGGCCCTAGGAAAAGCGTCTTGGATGTCCGTTAATGAAACAAAATGGTTAGGAAACTACTGGGTTAGTTAGCACAGTCCTCCTTGCCCAAGGAAAGAGTCCACAGGGAGAAAGTTTTAACCTTGAGAGTTCCCTCCTCTCAGAGGGGGGAGAAATCCCCAAGGCAATGAGCTATGATGCTGACCCTGGGTTACAGCTCCCATAGGAAACAGATTTCTTACAGCCGGGCCTTTTGAACGTTCACCCACATGGGAAGTGTGTCAGAAGCGCCCTTAGGATTGGGGAGGGGACAAACTTTCCTTAAACATTGTACCAAAATCCCAACCAAACTGGGTGAGTGATGTGGAAGCCAGAGCCCTTTCTCCTGCAACCCAGACAGGACTTTGTCCTCACATTCTGTTCACGGTAAACCCGAGGCCCGTGAAACAGGAAAGAGAAGCCAGCAGGAGCGGAGTGTGTGCCGTGCGCCACACCCCGACCTGAGCACCTTCCGCTGGGCACAGGCGGGGACACTGAGGCCAGAGAAGGCAGGCGGAGGTAGGGAAAGACCCGAACCCCACTCTCTGAAGCACCTGTAAAGCCCACGTTTTGTCACTCCTGGCCTGCAGCATACGCAGGCTCAAAACACCTAATTGAAACAGGGGGCACATGTTGGAGGTAGGAAACACGGGTTTAGCTTCTCACTAGGCTGAAGCACCCCAGCAAGGCTCTGCGCCACGGCCTCTCTGTTGGGATCTGGCCAGGGGGTGCATCCCGTCGGTGCGGACCACAGAGCAGCACTGGGCCACATCCTCCTGAGCTCCTCCTTGCCCTCAGCCCCTTCGGGCTGAACCCCTGAACGAATCTCCTTGGCCACATTCCATGCTGTTCAGTTTGGCCCTATTTCAACTCATGTGTGTCTGTTCTGGTTCCAATGCTGGGTGAGACACAGGCCTCAGGGACCCACAGAGGGGCGAAGGGACACAAGCTGATTGAGATAATTAACACGGTGACCATGTGCACGGTGGGAAACAGAGGGGCTGCACATCCACCCTGTTGGGAGGTGTGGGGAGGGCTTCCTGGAGGAGGGGGGTTTGAAACAAGCCTGGGAGAACCATGGGCAGGCTGGCTCAAGGACACATGTGGCAGGGAGGCATGTGCAAGCCGGATCTGAGAGTGGGTCCTCCTGGCCCCCGGGCAGGGCGCCTGGGGCATGATGGGGGAGACGGGACTGCAGGCATGGCTGCGTCTCAGGGCATGAGCCCTGGCTCCAGGCCAAGGATTGGAAATGGGAACCCTGAAAGGAAAATGAGCTGGTCTGCATTTTCCCAAACCACAGTGAGACCATGGGGAGGACAAGCCTAGGTGCTGCCTCCAGCTGGGAAGTGAACAGCCGGGCGGGACCCTGGCGGGGTGGGGTCCAACTGAAGGCCTGATGAGTGGCAGGGCCGCCCGTGCCTCTCACCCTTTCCCAAAACATGGAGGAGAGGGTTCTGAATGCTGCTTGTGCTCTGCTTTGCTGCAGGCTGAAGGCGTTGGCAGCTACTGGGAGAAAGACGGTGGAGGAGGCAGCAGAGTGGTGAGTGGGGCGGTCTTGGCACTCTGAGCCCGGAATTGCGTGGCACTGCCTGGTGGGGCGGGCCCCCTCCAGGCCCGCCACCCAGCACTGAGGGAAAGGAATAAAGAGCCCTCATTGGAAGTGAAAAACAAGAGAGAGAACTTCAAACCAGGTTTTCTTCCCTTAAATGTCGGATGTAATCCAAACATGGCTGTCCAAGAAGAAAAATAGTCTCATAGTTTGTTGAACACAGGGAAGAGCCCCTTTGCTGATATAAACTAGAAGCTGCCACTTTCTTGGGCTGCCTTTGATGGGGACAGAAGGTACCGGGGTCAACATGCACCCTAAGGCATAGAGTGGCACAGCGCTAAGGGGTGCCATGTGGTTGGGGGCCGGGTGAGGAGCTCCAGTTCCAGGCAGCTGCACCACCCACCAGCTCTGTGACTTGGCCCACCGCCCACAGCTCTGGGCCTCAGTCATCTGGGAATTTGGAAAGAGCACCCCGTTCCTCTCTGAAACCCAGGCCTGCCCAAATGTGCCATGATGCCATCATTCCGCCCCTAGGCCGGAAGTCCTCTCTCACTCTGCCCTGAAACAACCATAGTGAAACCCAAATGATAAAAGCCAGGTCCCGCCAGGCAGGATGGTAGACACTGACAGGGGGCCTCTGAGGGTCCAGCATGTCCTCAGTGAGAACGCCCTTTCTCCTCCAGAAACTAGGCCAGGGGCAAAGACTGCGGCCCCTCCAAGGGACAGAGAGAAACTCCAGGAATCCGGGCTGGGCTAGCTCTAGTCAGCTGCAAAATTTGAATTGGAAACCACACGCATTGCCCTGAGGGCCCTGGTTGGTCCCTCAGCCACTAAGACTAGAAGTTCTACCAAGGAACTAGGAGACCTTAGGATCCCCTCATCGCTCCGTAGAGTGGGCCCAACCTCACTAATAATCAGGGAGGTGCAAATTAAGATACCATTTAAAAACAATCCGCTCCTTCAAGTGTTGGTAAGGGGTGGGGAAAGGTGGGCTCTTCCTTCCTGGTTTCATTCTGGGGTGTCTGGCTGTAATCAGGGGTACCTATCAACACTGAAACTGAGTGTAGCCACCCAGGAAAACATGCACAAAAACCTTAATTACAGCGTTAAAAAGAAAGCAATTTGCCCTGGCTGGTGGCTCAGTGGATAGGCACCCAAAGGTTGCTGGTTCGATTCCCAGCCAGGGCACATAACCAGGTTGCAGGCCAGGGCTCCAGCCAGGTCTGTAGCTGGAGGCAGGTGAAAGGCACCAACCATACATTGATGTCTCTCTCCCTTTCTTCTTCCCTCCCTGCCCTTCTCTCTAAAAATGATGAAGAAAATATTTTTAAAAATTCATAAATAAAAAGAAAGAAATTTAGATGCACACCAATAGAATGAACGTATCGAAGATTACATATATGCTTGATGGGGTGTCATACAGCCCGAGAAAGTTCCTGCTTAACCAGGTGCATATTTATTAACATGGGGGAGTCCAGAAAACATTGTTGAGTTAAAAAATGCAAGTTACTGCCCTGGCTGGTGTGGCTCAGTTGGTTGGTTGTCATTCCACAAAGCAAAAGGTCACCAGTTCAATTCCCAGTGAGGGCATGAGCCTGAGCTGCAGGCTCAGTCCCCAGTCAGGACGGGTACAAGAGGCAACAGATGGATGTTTCTTTCTCACATCAGTGTTTCTTTCTCTCTCTCTCTTTCTTCCTCCCTTCCCCTCCCTCTAAAAATAAATAAATAAAATCTTAAAAAATAAGAGTTGCAGAATAATTTGAACAATGGCTTATGATTTATATAAAACAAGCACAAGTGCTACTTAATAAATTTATTACTTAAGTGTCAAGAAGAAAATGAAGCAGCTTACTCATTGAGGCTGCTTCTAGAAGAGGGAAGTGAGCCGGGGGAAAGGGGATGGATGCCTCTGTTGGTATTTATTATTATTATTACTTTAATTTAACTTCGTTGTTGTTGTATTACATCCATCCCCTTTTTGCTCCCCTCTGTCCTTTTCCCCACCCACCCACACCTCCACAAAGTTAATCCCACATGCTGTCCATGACCATGGTTCTTCCATGCTAGGTTCTTGTCTAAACTGCTCCCCTTCTTTGCCTCTTCCTCCCCCTCCCCCCAACCCCTGCCAGCTGAAGGCCTATTCACTGTATTCATATATCTGGTTCTGTTTTGCTTGTTGTTTGTTTTGTTCATTATTGTCCTATAATAGGTGAGATCATATGGTATTTGACTGGCTCTTTTCACTAAGCATAATTCTTTCTAGTTCCATCCATGTTGTTGCAAAAAATTAGGAGTTCCTTTTTATTTTCTGCTGTGTAGTATTCCATTGTGTAAATGTACCAAAGTTTTTTGATCCGATCATCCACTGAAGGGCACTTAGGCTGTTTCCAGCACTTGGCTATTGTAAATAGTGCTGCTATGAACATAGGTGTACATAGGTTCTTATGAATTGGTGTTTCAGGATTCTTTGGGTATAGCCCTAGTAGTGGAATTGCTGGATCAAAAGGCAGTTCCATTTTTAGTTTAATAAGGAAACTCCATACTGTTTTTCCACAGTGGTTGTACCAGCCTGCATTCCCACCAACAGTGCACCAGGGTTCCCTTTGCCCCACATCCTCGCCAACACTTGTTGTTTGTTGATTTATTGATGATTGCCATTCTGACAGGTGTGAGGTGGTATCTTATTGTGGTTTTAATTTGCATCTCTCTGATGGCTATTGATGTTAAGCATTCTTTCATATGCCTCTGGGCCCTTTGTATGTCCTCCTCAGTGAGTTGTCTGTTCAGGTCCTTTGCTCATTTTTCAGTTGGGCTGTCTGTCTCCCTGGTGTTGAGTTACATTAGTTGTTTATTTATTTTGGAGCTCAAACCCTTGTCTGACGTATCATTGGCAATTATGTTTTTCCATATAGTTGGTTCCCTTTGAATTTTGCTGGTGTTTTCTTTAGCTGAACAGAAACTTTTCAACTTGATATAGTCCCATTTGTTGATTTATTATTTTATTTCCTTTGTCCTTGGTGAAGTATCAGTAAACATATTTCAGCATAGGATATCCGAAAGTTTACTGCCTATATTTTTCTCCAGGACCTTTAAGGTGGCACTGCTTATGTTTAAATCCTTTATCCATCTTGAGTTTATTCTGGTGTATGGTATAAGTTGGAGTCTAATTTTATCTTTTGCATGTTGCTGTCCAGTTCTCCCAATACCACTTGTTGAAGAGATTGTTTTTACTCCATTTTATGTTCCTTCCCGCTTTGTCGAATATTAATTGACCATAGAGTCCTGGGTTTATTTCTGGGCTCTCTATTCTGTTCCATGTCTATTCTTATGCCAGCACCAGGCTGTTTTGATGACAGTAGCCTTGTAGTATTGTTTGAAGTCCGGTATTGTGATTCCTCCTACCTTGTTCTTCTTTCTCAAGATTGCTGTGGCTCTTTGTGGGCATTTTTGGCTCCATATAAATTTTTGAAGTATTTTTTCTATCTCTGTGAAGTCTGTCATTAGTATTTTAATTGGGATTGCATCGAATATGTTGATTGCTTTGGGTAGTATGGACATTTTAATGATGTTAATTCTTCCCATCCATGAACATGGTATATGCTCCCATTTATTTGTATCTTTCTTAATTTCTTTCTTCATTGTTCTGTAGTTTTCTGAGTACAGGTCTTTAACCTCCTTAGTTAAGTTTATTCCTAGGTACTTAATTTTCCTTGTTGCTATGGTAAATGGGATTTGTTTTCTTGCTTCTATTTCTGATGTTTCATTATTGGTATACAAAAATGCTTTTGATTTCTGGATATTGACTTTATACCCAGCTATTTTGCTAAATTTGCTTATTAGGTCGAGTAAGTTTTTGGTGGAGCCTATCGGGTTTTGTATGTACACTATCATATCATCTACAAATAATGACAGTTTGACTTCCTCCTTTCCAATTTGGATACCTTTGATTCCTTTTTCTTCTCTGATGGCTATGGCTAGAACTTCCAAGACAATGTTGAACAGAAGTGGAGAAAGTGGACAGCCTTGTCTCATTCCTGATCTTAGGGGGAAAGCTTTTAGTTTTTGTCCATTAAGTATGATGTTGGCTTCAGGTTTCTCATAGATGGCCTTTATGATGTTGAGGTATGCTCCCTCTATTCCCATTTTGCTGAGGGTTTTTATCATAAATGGTTGCTGTACTTTATCAAATACTTTTTTAGCATCTATTGATATGATCATATGGTTTTTGTCTTTCAATTTGTTGATGTGGTGTAGTACATTTATTGATTTACAAATGTTGTACCATCCTTGCATCCCTGGGATGAAACCAACTTGATCATGGTGTATGATCTTTGTAATGTACTGCTGCATCTGGTTGGCCAATATTCAGTTGAGAATCTTAGCATCTATGTTCATCAGAGATATTGGCCTATAGTTTTCTTTCTTAGTTGTGTCTTGACCTGGTTTTGGGATTAGAATAATATTGGCCTCATAGAAAGAGTTTGAGAGACTTCCCTCTTCCTGTATTTTTTGGTGTAGGTTGAAAAGGATAGGAGTTAGTTGTTCTTTAAATGTTTGGTAAAATTCACCTGTGTACCCATCCAGTCCGGGGCTCTTGTGCTTTGGGAGATTTTGGATTACTTCTTTAATTTCACTAGTTGTTATTGGCCTATTCAGGCTTTCTACTTCTTCTGGATTCAGTTTTGGTAGATAATACACTTCCAAAAATGTGTCCATTTCACCCAGGTTATCATATTTCTTGTCATATAGTTGTTTGTAATAATTTCTTATAATCTTTTGTATTCTTGAAGTATCAGTTGTGATTTCTCCTCTGTCATTTCTGATTATATTTATTTGGGTCCTCTCTCTCTTTTTCTTGATGAGTCTGGATAAAGGCTTGTCAATTTTGTTTTTTGTTTTTTTTTTTAAGATTTTTATTTCATTATTTTTAGAAAGAGGGGAAGGGAGAGAGGCAGAGAGGGAGAGAGACATCAGTGTATGGTTGCCTTTCACCTGCCTCCAGCCACAGACCTGACTGGAGACCTGGTTTGCAACCTGGTTATGTGCCCCGGCTGGGGAATCGAACCTGTGACCTTTGGGTTCGCAGGCCGGCGCCTTATCCACTGTGCTACCAGCCAGGGGGAATTTTGTTTATTTTTTTAAAGAACCAGCTCCTGGACTTGTTGATTCTTTGAATCGTAGTTTGAGTCTCTAAGTTATTTAGCTCTGCTCTGATCTTGATGATTTCCTTCCTTCTACTTGCTCTGGGCTTTTTTGTTGTTGCTCCTCTAGTTCTTGCAGCTTTATGGTTAGGTTGTTTGTATAAACTTCTAAACTTCTTGTGACCTTTTTAGGTAGACCTGCATAGCTATAAATTTCCATCTGAGGACTTACTTTGCTGTGTCCCATAGGTTTTGGACTGTTGTTTGTTCATTGCTATTTGTTTCCAGGAACTTTTTGATATCATCTTTGATCTCATTTTTAACCCATTCATTACTTAAAAGCATATTATTCAGTCTCCATGAATTAGAGTATTTTTGTTTTTTCCCCTTGAGATTGGGTTCTAGTTTCAAGCCATTGTGATCTGAGAAGATGCTTGGTATAATTTCAATTTTCCTGTATTTGTGGAGGCTTGTCTTGTGACATACCATGTGGTCTATGTTAGTGAATATTCCATGTGCATTTGAAAAGAATGTGTATTTTGCTTCTTTGGGGTAAAAGGCTCTGTATCTATCAATCAGGTCCATTTCATCTAGAGTATTGTTCAATGCCACAACATCTTTAGTGATTTTTTTGTTTGGAAAATCTGTCCATTGTTGATAGTGGGGTATTAAAATCCCCTACTATGAGTGTGTTGCTGCCAATATCCTTTTTGAAGTCCTCCAAGATTTTCCTTATATTTTTTGGAGCTCCTATGTTGGGTGCATACATGTTTACCAGAGTTATTTCTTCTTGATGGATTGTTCCCTTAAGTATTATGAAATGTCCTTCTTTATCTCTTTTTATGGCCTTCATCATGAAATCTATTTTGTCTGAAATAAGTATTGCTACTCCAGCCTTTTTCTTTGTGTCCATTTGCTTGATATATATTTTTCCATGCCTTCACTTTCAATCTGTGTCAATCTTTTATTCTGAAGTGGGTCTCTTGAAGACAGCATATATGTGGGTCATGTTTTCTTATCCATTTGGCTACCCTATGTCTTTTGATTGGCGCATTTAATCCATTTACATTTAAGGTTATTATTGATTGATACTTATTTATTGCCATTTTTCTACTTTGTACCTGTGTTCCTCTTTGGCTTTCTCTGTTTCTTCTTCTTCTTCTTCTTCTTCTTCTTCTTTTTTTTAAGCAGGCCCTTTAGCATTTCTTGCAATACTGGTTTGGTAGAGATGTATTCTTTTAGTCTTCTTTTGTCTAGGAAATGCCTTATTTCTCCTTCCATTTTGAATGAGAGCCTTGGTGGGTAGAGTATTCTTGGTAGCAGGCCTTTGTTTCCCATTACTTGAAGTACTTTATGCCATTCCCTTCTGGCTTGAATTATTTCTGTTGAATAATCATTTGATAGTCTTATTGGTGCCCCCTTATATGTTATTTGCTGTTTCTCTCTTGATGCTTTTAGGATTCTCTCTTCGTCTTTGAAATTTACCATTTTAATTATAATGTGCCTTGGAGTTGGTCTGTTTGTTGATCTTCATTGGGACCCTCTGTGCTCCCTGAACTTGAGTAATGTTTTCACTCATCATGTTAGGGAAATTTTCTATCATTACCTTTTTGAACAGGTTTTCCATTCCTTGTTTTCCTTCTCCTTTTGGTATCCCTGTGATATGGATGTTATTACGTTTCATGTTGTCCTGCAGCCCTCTTAAAACCTCTTCATTCTTGTTCAGTCTTTTTTCATTTCCTTGTACTGTCTTGGAATATTTGTCTACATTGTCCTCCAACTTGCTGATCTGGTCCTCTGCTTCCTCTAGCCTACTATTGATTCCTTCTAGTGTATTCTTCAATTCAGAAATTGTATTCTTCATTTCCTCCTGGCTCTTACTGATAGTTTCTAAGTCCTTTTTGATGCTGGTATAGCTCTCAGTAAGCTCCTTGTAACTTTCCTGGAGTTCTTTGTAGTTCCCCTGGAGTTGTTTATAGTTTTCTTTGAGCTGGTTGAGCTCATTGAGCTTCTCTATCATCATTCTTTTGAATTCCATACCTGATAGTTTGTTTGCCTCTGTTTCATTTAGTGATCTTTCTGGGGATTCTTCCTTTCCTTTTGAGGATGGACTGATTCTTTTTTTCCCCATTTCGGGTGTCTGTTGTTGCTTGTGTTTTTTCTTGGATTAATCAGCTTGATTCCCTGCCTTTGTGGAGCACCCTTCTGTGTTAGGAGATTTGTGGAGTTCAGTGTTGCAATCTCCTAGATTTTCTCCACTTGTTGCTCTTGGGGGTGGCCTTTATGTGGTTAACTTGGGCTGTCTGGTTGTATTTTGGATTGGTTGTGTATGTTGCTTTTTACCTTACAGTTGGCTGATTGAAAGACACTCCTTCTCCTTTCTCATACACTATTTATGAGCTGCTCCTAAAACAGAACCACCAGTCCAGGGAAAATAACCAGACCTTCAGAGATATCTTTCTCTTTTAATCCCCCTTTTGACTGCCTATGAACATAACTATATACCTATACCCTCCAAGGTAACCCCCACTCCTAATCACACCCTCAGCTGCTACTGAGGGTATTTGTTAATATTAGTATTATTAAGGAGATGTATTTGCATGTAACTAATGTTTTCCCAAGTGGTTGCATATTGCCATCTAAACTTAGTATCATCTCACAAGCACTTTCCTGAGTCACTAGCAATTCTTCAAAACCACAATTTCTAATGAACAGATAAGTAAATTTATTATCACTCTTCTAGTTTTTTCCTTCTTTACTATTATAAATAACTCTGCAGTAAATATTTTATGCATGCAGTTTTCTTTCATACTTTTTTTCCCCCTTTGGTTAAATTTCTGGAAGTAGAATTATTAGTTCAAATGGTCTGGGTAGTTTAAGGCTTTTGACACATCCCAGCAAATTTTCATACATAGAGATTGAGCAAATTCATCCTAAACTCTCTCTGTGTCTACGACACAACAGAACATAAGTTTCGTCCTTTGAAACACATTTCCTTCATTTGACAGATGAGAAAAAATGGTTGTTTTAATTCTTATTTCTATTATTAATGAGAATGTACTTGAACTACGGCTTGTGTATTATTTTCTCTTGCACCTGAAATAACATTTCCTGAGTTGAAAACCCCCTAAATTTTGTCTAATTCTTTGTGGTTTTGATTTTTACATATCATTTAAAGTGTAAGATAAAATGAAAATGTGACCTTCTTCCCCCAAAATTTTCAACACTAAGGCAATGGCTGGACCACAGAAGTTATTTAAACAGTTAGCTCTGAGTTTCTCTGTCATCTTCCTCTCATCTTAGTCTTTGACCTGGGAATGAGACACACCTGGGTCTGTGACCTGAGTGCCCACCCAGGGTGCCATGATGGGTGTGTCTCAAGGTGCATGTACCTTCCACGCTCAGCGTGGCCTGTTACTCTGAGCGGCTACTGTGACATCTGTTCTCCAAGGGGAAAGAATCGTTTTGTCATGACACCAGGTGACAGTGGCCTGTTCTCTGTTCCAGGCTGCGCTGTCATTGCAACGATCCTACTCTAGATGACCCCATCCCACAGGAGTATGCCCTTTTCCTCTGCCCCACGGGGCCCCTGCTGGAGAAGCTTGAAGTGTTCTGGGGAGAGAGCAAGCGCCAGTGCACAAAGAACAAGGCTCATGAGGTCTTCCCTCACATCACGCTCTGTGACTTCTTCACGGTGAGTCACCCCACACACACCTGCGCTGCTCATTAACCCGGCAGCTGAAGTTATTTTCTGCAAAAACTAGGCGTGACTGGTCAGACTTGAGGGTGGCCACCACTGTAGCGTTTACTGACTTTTTTCTATGAGGTACCCTTTAGTTTCCTCCTCGCCTTCACCTGGTCAACTCGTATTCATCCTTCAGAACCCTATTCATTTATCCCCTCCCTTTTTAAAGTTTTTCCCAGCTTCCCAGACAGAAGGGATGTCGACTCTTTGTGTTCACACCTTCCTTTCGTCTATGTCCCTAAGTGGCGCTTTCTCTGTTGCATGGCACCGTGTCTGGGGCTTCTCTGTCTCCCTCACCAGCGTGAATCCCTCAGGGAAAGGGACCCCCAGAGTGTAGCATGGTGCCAGAAACAGAGGAGGTACTTCAGAAACGTGGGAGGGGTCAATGGAGGAATGGGGGCGTTTGGGCCCATCACAAATGCAGGATAGTTCCCTGCCTGGGTGACCAGCCCTGACTGAGAAAATGATCAGATAGACAGTTCCATGGGCTCCTGGGCAGATGAGGACTGGGGAGTGTGAGAATGAGGGAGGGAGGGACAGATACCACTTCCTCTGTGGTTCCCATCAGAAACCTGGAGAGGCCACACCCTGGCCCAGCACTGACATCAGCCAACTGTGGGCTCCACCCAGCCATCAGGCCTGGGCAAAACTCTCCAGGTGACTGATAGCGGGGCACCTGCCACTTTGGGGTGGGGAGTGGCATCGTGGCACAAGGAGGAATGTTTGGATAGAGCTGGGGACAGCAAGGAGGTAGGGTCACAGTCCTAGAAGCAGACTCCAGTCTCAGAAGTGCGGGAGATTGTTGTGGGAGAAATACCCGTGAGGACAAAGAAGGAGAAGACAGGATGGGTAGGGCGAGCCTCAAGGTCTGACATCTGTGCAAGGAGTGGGGCAAGGACTGGGCCCCAGAGCCTCACCCGCATTTGCTGCTCCCAGAAGGATGGGGAGTCTGGGAGCTGAGAGCCTCTCAGGGACCCCGACCAGCTCGGTCACTGCACAGGGTGGCCAGCGGCCCTGTCCGCAGGTCAGCCCACAGAGGCACAGACCCTGCCCTCTTGGCACCAGCTCTGAGTGGTGCACCCATGGCTGCCTTGAAGGCTGCAGAACCTTCCAGAAGCTGAAAGCTGCCGTGTTGAGCACAGCTCTGGGTCAGGGGCCGGAAAGGGGGCTGGCTCGGGATGTGTGCGGAGGCAAAGCCCACAAGACAGGCTGTGAGGGGCTGTTGTTGAGTAACCAGGGATTTCCAACCTGGGCTTCAGAAGGATGGATATTCCATTCCACAAAGAACCTTACCTGAAAGCTGTAAGAAGCTGAGGACCAGGGAGAGAACAAACCCATAACCCCAAACATGAGAATTAACATGACTATGGTATGTTCCTGCACCAATAACACTGCCTTCTTTCTATTATTGCAATTGTTCCTGTTCTCATCAATACCCCCTGCCTCTGTCTTCACACCAGAGCCATATTTGGGCTTCTGCCTGAATCGGTGCTCCCGCTCTGAAAGGCCTTTTATTTTAGGTTAACATGGAGACCTTGTAACAGCTGAGAAAGCACACAGCTATTTCTTCCCTTAGTGTGAAGACCAGAAGGTGGAGTGTCTGTATGAGGCTCTCAAGAGAGCTGGAGACAAGATGCTGGGCTCCTTCCCCTCGGTGGTCCCTCTGGTTCTTCATTCTTCCATCAGCTACCTTGGCTTCTTCGTGAATGACAGCCCTGCAGATGTCATCCGGGAATTTGCCACCATCTTCGCCACAGAGGCTGCTATTCTAGCAGGTAGGCAGCCCAGGCCTGTGACCTGGCGCTCACAGGGCCAGGTTAGTAGAACATGACCCCTTTGTGTGGTTGTGCTAGCCACACGTGGGTGCAGTGGGTAAATCCCAAGGGCAGGAAGCATGCACGCTGTCTCTTAGCACAGCAGTGGTCAGACAGCTGTCCTGGCTGGCTGGGCTGCACCCAGGGGTGCTCCTGCCCTCACCCAGGCTGCAATCCAGTCCCACCTCTCCCTTACCAAGCAATTTCATTGATATGGCCTTAACCCCAAGGCTGAACCATTTCTCAGTATCCTCCCTCATGAGTCAGGTGTCCTTACAAGGTAAGCCAACAGATTCTGAAAACGCACAGTGGTCTTGTCTCTAGGTAGGAAGAGGCATTGATTTCAAAGTGATTTTCCAAATACTTGCCATATTCCAGCTGCTGGAGAAACTGTCCCAATGGGGACAGTGTGTGGCTATGTAATGACAGGGATTGCAGGTGCACACACAGAGGGTAGGGTCACCTCCCCCATGCCCACTTTGGGCATCTCTCCTAACCATGTCACCGCTGTGCATTAAAGTCCTAGCTGACTTATTTTGGTTTTTAGGTGTGAGCTTAGTCCCTTCTCCTTGGTCTTTCGGGGAAAGATGGACTAGACTCACTCTGGGAATCAACGAAATTCCCTTTTCTCCAAACGCTGGCCAGGTCTGGAGACGGAGGCCCCGGCTGGCATCCATGGAAGGATTCTGGACTGAAGCTTCGAAGATGTAAATTGCTCCTGCATCTGTGGTTAGTGGTGTGCCTTAATCAGGCCACCTCAACTTCCTGAGTCTCTTTTCTTTCTCAGCAAAATGGCGAGGCTCTTGCTCTTGGAACAATCTAGACTATTTATGGGGAAACTCCCTGGTGCTGCTCAGTCTTATGATTTGCTAACTCTGGAACTCAGAGGCTACAGGCCTGGTGGGAAGACCCCTCCCTGCCCTTCCACAAGGGTTCCATTTGCCCCATTCTCAGACGTGGAGGACCCCAGATCCATGAATCCCAGATTTCCCCCTAGAGACTGCCTTGTTGAGACTGGGGTCCTATTTGCTGGATAGTCATGGACATACCCCCATCCCTGTGGATTAGTCTCCTTTACATGTATGTGAGCTCAAAGGATGACTCTTTACTCTCCTGCCTCTGAAAAGGTGTCCTGGTGTAACATGTCAGCCACCTGCCTCAGAGCTAACGTGGTGCTTTACTTCTTGACTTCTCCCTCGAAAGCGGGTCTCATTGCCCATCTCACTAATGGAGAGACTGAGACTCTGAAGGGTATATGTCTGCCCAAGGCCACGGTCATGAGTTGAATAGTGTCCCCTTAAATTCATGTTTACCCACAACCTCAGAACAGGACCTGATTTGGAGATAGGTCTTTGCAGATATACTTAGTTAAAAGGAAGTCATACTGGAGTCAAATCCAATGGCTGGTGTTTCTGTAAGAAGCGAAGAGGACACAGAAACACAGGGAGGAGGCCACGAGAAGACAGAGGCAGGGGTTGAGTGATGCAGCCGTTAGCCAAGAAACACCTGGAGCCCCCAGGAGCTGGAAGAGGCAGAAGGGACCCTCCCCTAGAGGCCCAGACAAGGTGGATCCTGCCACCACTAGACTTGAGATTTCCATTCTTCAGAACTGTGAGGGAACAGATTTCTGTTTTAAGCCACCCAATCTGGGGCAATTTATGGCAACAGCCCCAGGAAACCAACAGAGTCCCCTACCCAGTGGTGATAGAACTAGTGGTGGAGCCCAGCTCTGTCTCACTCCGCACCAGCTGGGTTTTACACTGAGCAGAGACTGGCCTTGACCCCACGTCCAATGCCTGACCCTGAGCAGGCTCCGCCCTGCCCTTCAGCCGCCTGTGCCTTGCACTCGACCCTGTGGTTTAAGAGGGGCCTGACACAGCTCTGTGGTCTCCCGGGGCCCTCCTCAGTGAAACATCCCCACGGCCTTGGGGCCACAGAGAGAAGAAAAGACAAGGGCCCATTCAGAAGTCGGGTGACTCACCGATGGCTCCGATGACAACAGCGATGAGTCTCGGGCCCGCTCTGACTTACGTGGCAAGGCTGCTCTGCCCCCACAACCAAGAGAAGGAATTTCCCCAACACCCACTCACTCTTGCGGCAGGCTTCTCCCCTCCGTGGCGGTGTCTCGTTTGGCACTAGAGGTGGGTGAAACGTGGGTGGAGCTGCCAAGTCTGGGCTCCAGACATGGTTTGCAGCACCCTTGACACTCTCAGAGGAGAACAGAGCCTGTCTGCTGCTGCACGCTGCCTGTGGGAGAGGACACAGGTAACTGAGAGTTACGGAAAGGCTCCCAGAGACGGCGAGTTCCGAGACTGGTTTCTGCGGCAGCCCCAGCAGGCAGCCCTCACCATCCTCAGAGGGTCCCGGTCGAAATGGAAGCTGAGTCAGGCTAAGGCGGCCCTGCCGGGAAGGTCTACCTGACACCAAACTCTGAACCGTTTCCGTTGGTCACTGCCTCCCAGAACGTGAGGCACTGCAGGGCCCAGCTGAAACCCGACCCTGGCTGGCCTGCGAGCCCCGGAGTGAGGACGGAGCACCGAAGCCTCCAGAAACACCAGGGCCAGCCAAAGCCGAATGCGAAGAGACTGTCATGTTCCACAGGGTCGGGTTGCCTCTTGGCAGTTTCTTCCTGAGACTCAGTAGCTGAACAAGAAGCCCCTGGCCTGGAGAGGAACATGCACACCCCAGGGAAGGGTGCGCTGCTCGGTGCATGTTAGTCAACTGTGTGGACAGCTAGCTTGCAAATGGATGGGTCCCGAACACTTCCCCCCCCTCCCCCCGCATAATCCCCATCTCTACACCCACCCCTTTTATGCTTCCTTGTAGAATCTGCAGGTACCCAGCCATCTCCTTTATAAGGCGTACTTGCAAGATGGCCCAGACTGGGTGGAGTCCTTGTCTGGCTGAGGAAGCCCCGCACAGAGGCAGCAACCGTGTATAAAGGCTCCTGCCACTGAGCGGGGGTGCGTAGCCATCCTGGGTGCGCAGCCATCCTGGGTGCGCAGTGCTAGCAGTGGGCCCCCTGTGTTTACTTGGTTTTGCAGACTGCACCGTGAAGCCCTGCACCAAGCAGCTGCATCTGACGCTGGCCCACAAGTTCTACCCTCACCACCAGAGGACGCTAGAGCAGCTGGCCAGGGCTGTGCACCCCAGCCACTGCTGCCAGTGGACCGCGGCGCTGTACTCCCGGGACATGCGCTTTGTGCACTACCAGGTGAGCAGCCCGGGCCCGGCAGGTGCACTGGATCCCACCTGAGGAAATGGCCTCCCCTGGCCAAGCACTAACTCCAGCAGCCATCCTTTGAAGGTAGTTTAGTAGAAGGGAAAACTTCTATTCTTTCTCTAACATGGTTTCCTTTTTTATGCAATTTGCAACCAGCCTTCATATATATATATATATATATATATATATATATATATATATATATATATATATATATTAGGGCAAAACAGGTTTATAGTTGTGAGTGTATGACATATTTTATTCTGTACTAATATCTGTTAACTATTGTATTATTTTCCATATGAACAACTATAAAATAAACCTCCTTTTGCCCTACCCTGTATAAGTTGCAGACACACAAATCTGGGGAGAGTGGGAATGGAAGCATTTCTGGTAACAAAAGTGAAGTATTGCAAATATTTATCAGTATGTTGTACTGTTCATTGATTTGTTTAGATAGTGATCTGGATGAAGCCTCATTCCAAGACTTTTCCCCTCTAAATGGATTAATTCAAATAGGAGCCATGCACTGCTCCTTTCAGACCCACAGAATAAGTATGAATGAGTCCACTACATTCCATGTTGTAAAAGAAGCTATAAAGAACTTCACAGAGCCCTGGCTGGTGGCTCAGTGGATAGGCACCAGCCTGTGAACCCAAAGGTTGCTGGTTTGATTCCCAGCCAGGGCACGTAACCAGGTTGCAAGCCAAGTCTCCAGCCAGGTGCGTAGCTGGAGGCAGGTGAAAAGCAACCAAAGATTGATGTCTTTCTCCCTTTCTTCCTCCCTCCCTTCCCCTCTCTCTAAAAATAATTAAGAAAATCTTTTTTTAAAAAAATAACTTCACAGTAAGTAAGGTAGATGTGAAAGTTTGGTTATGCTTTGAGATATTTCATATGAGAAGTAAGTACAAAGACAGATACATGATCACTGAATGATAAAAAATAGAGATATAATAGACATTATAAAAAGATGATAGTAAGAGATGACAGAGGGATGATACATACATACACAGACGTATATACCTAGGCCGATGTAGACACCAAAATTCATTTCTAAGTCTCCACAGACTTCCGTGCAGCATTTTATTCTATGCTACTATCCATCACCAGACAAAGGCTGGGGACCACCTTGGCGACATCAGCCCATCGGGGAGCCTGAAAGCCAGGGACAGAAACATGCCCCTTCCATCACCTTTCCCAGCACAAATGCTTGAGACAAGAAATCATTTGCCTCTCTTCCAGACCCTGAGGGCCACATTTCAGTACAAACCCCAGAACGTGGATGAGCTGACACTAAATCCTGGTGACTACATCTTCGTGGACCCCACTCAGCAGGAGGAGGCCAGCGAAGGCTGGGCCATTGGGATCTCACAGAGCACAGGCCTCCAGGGCTTCCTGCCGGTGAACTACACGGAGCGGGCCAGCGAGTGCGACACCTGGGTGAAGCACAGGTGAGCGTCGCCTCTAGCGGCAGCCCAGAGACCCCTGCGCTAGTGTCCTGAGCCCTTTTCAGCTCCCCACGTGGAGGAACGTGCATGGGGCCAAGAGCAGAGAGGCCTGAGTGGCGGCCTCGGAGAACCTCTTGTCACTTCCTAGCCAAGATGAGGCCCAACACTGGGGCCACACAAGCCTGTAACTTGGCAAAGCCAGAGTGAGCTGGTGGCAAGTAACTCCGGTGTGATAATGCTGTCGTTCTGGGCTGAACTGTGTCCTCCTAAAATCGGTACGGTGAAGCCCTGTCTCCCTATCTCCTCAGGATGTGGCTGTATTTGGAGGTGGGATCTTTACAGATTTGGTTCTAATGAGGCTGTTTGGGGGGCCGTAGTCCCCTATGACTGGTGTCCTTATGAGAAGAGGCGATCAGGACACAGACACATAAGAGGGACTGCTATGTGAGGACACAGGGAGAAGACAGCCAGGTCCAAGCCAGGAGAGAGGCCACAGAAGGGACCAGCCTTGACAGCACCGTGGTCTGGGATTTCCATCCTCCAGGCTGCGCAAGAATAAATTTCTGTTGTTCAAGCCACCCAGTGTGTGGCATCTTATTGTGGTGGCTTTAGCAACTAACACAGGGATGTCATCCACCAGCCCCAAAGACTGCAGCTATGCCCCTTTCACAAGCCAGGAAGGATGCAAACACATCTAGGGTGTAAGTTAACCATTAGGTGTCCCTTTTAAGTTAAAGAGAAAAACAGAAATATTTAAAATTAAAGGATGCAAACACATCTAGGGTGTAAGTTAACCATTAGGTGTCCCTTTTAAGTTAAAGAGAAAAACAGAAGTATTTAAAATGTGAAAAACAGAAGTATTTAAAACAGAAGTATTTCCTTTCTCCTCCCATGGCCACCGCCCCACCGTCATTTTGGTTGTACTGTTTGAAAGAATGGCAAAAAAAAAAAAAAAAGTCAGTTTTGTCTCTAACTGTAAACTTCACAGATGTTATTTATAGATAACGAAACTTGGCTGTCTGCATGGTGAGCCACAGGCAGGGGGCGGGTGCCTCGCTGTCAGGAAGAAGAAACCAACCCATGTTTCCTGGGTTGATACGCAAATCTGTGAATAGCATCCTCGCTACCAACAGTGTGTTCCTTTGAAGGGGGAAATGTCAATGGTTTGAATATAATGTCCGTGTTCGGGCTCTATTTATGGTCAACTCAAGTTCACCTCTCCTGGGAACAAAGCGAGTCTGGTTGACCCTGTTGCCACCAGTTGACAGCTCAAGCAAGGCAGCAACGCGCAGCAAACACTGGGAGAAACGCGTCCACTAAGCAAAACACCACGAGGGCGGTGAATGGCCATGTGGCCGTGGTTGGTGAAGCCAGGAGGCCCAAGGCTCTGGGTGGCTGAGATGGAGGACAGATGCCACTGAAATTCTCCCGGCTCTGCTCCTCCTGCAGGGCTCAGGATGGAACCTGGAGCAACTATGGATTTAATGGGAATCAGGGTCCTGAAGAAATGCAAAGTCTACAAGTGGGCTAGTAAGTAGAAACACACCACATTCATGATTTAAAAAAAAAAGTATTATGAATGTGTTGATGGCTAATGGAGTCATTTCCAGGTTTAAAGCAATTCCAGGGAATGTCCCAGGGGCATCGTTTCTCTAGAACTTCTGCGAATGACTGGAAAGTTTTATCTGGAAGAATAAACAGGGGAGAAGCATTGAGAAAATTTCAAAACATAAGAACAATCAGAGTAGGTGGCTGCCCTACGAGATGTTCAAAATGTATGACAAGTCTAGAGAGCTCTGCTCTTCCGGCTGCATCTGGGAGGGGGAAAGCAATGGGGGTGGAATCAACGGTGCTTTACGTGACCTCACATCATCTGCGGAAACCAATTCCCGGCAAAGTCAAGAATTACACAGAAAAAGAAAATTATTTAAGACAGTAGGCCGTTTAAAGGAACGTATTTCTGATTTCCAGACTCTGGGGAGAGCTTTGAAAGCATAGAAACAACAGAAGGGATCTTAAAGGGGCCCTTAGATCTGTCTTTGATAGTGATGATTAAATGCTTGGAGTTTACGGCTTCTCACACAGAATACTACAGTCCAAAGAGCCAGATGAGAACAATGCTTTTTTCTCTTGTTTTTTTTTTAATTTAATTTTATTGTTGTTTTATTACATCCATCCCCTTTTTCCTTCCCTCTGTCCCCTCCCCCACCCATCCCCCCAAGGTCAATCCCACTTGTTGTCCATGTCTATGGTTCTTCCATGCTAGTTCCCTGACTAAACTGCTCCCTTTCTTGGCCTCCTCCTCCGCCTCCCACCTCCCCCCTCCCCTCTGCCCACTGAAGGTCTATTCACTGTACTCATGTATCTGGTTCTGTTTTGCTTATTTGTTTGTTTTGTTCATTATTGTCCTGAAATGGGTGAGATCAGAAAGTTGTGGGTTATTGTTAAGCAGACTTTTTCCCTTTTTGATGCTGAACAATTTTATATTGATTATACATTTGACCTAAATCCTCCCCTCCACCCAGTACCCGCCTTTCTCCATGATTCCCAGCCCCCTTAATTCATGTCCATGGATCAGGCATGTTGAGAACAATGCTTTTAGGAGAATGGTAACAAAGGTGATGCTCCCCTGACTAGTCACCCACGTGATCAGATTACCTGCCTCCTTTTCTTCCTCCGTAAATTGAGCCATCTGTGGCCCTGGACTCCCAAGGCACTCAGCCCTCGGGCTCTCCTGCCACCAGTTGATTTGTGTCTAACTTTCTCATTTAACCAGAAGGCCATCTACTATGTTCTTCATTCCTACCCACTGTGACCGGTGAACAGTCAGGAAAGTGTCCACCAGCTGTTGCCACCACGCCACCCGCGGCCCTTCTCCCCATGGACTGTGATGTGCGGGGCACTCTCCTGGCCCTGGCCCATGGTGCCTGATCCCACCCCTTCTGGGCAGCCCGTCTCTGCAAGGGCATCGAGCCAGCCTCACCCACTGTGCCCAAGACCTGCTGATCATTCCCAGCAGCAAGCAAGTGTGCTATTATTTAAAAAATAAAATCAGGAGCAATTCCTTTTCACCTTTCCCTCTCTAGCCACTGGCCCAGGTCTCTGCTCTGATTGTGGATTATGTTAAAATTGAGTTTATAAAGATGACCTTTCCTTTTACAAAATGAACTTTTCCCCCTGGGGGACGCGGTCGTTTGCTTGCTCTTGGCCCTCCTGGTTCCTTCCAGACTCATGTAGGGCACCCCACCGTCACCACCACCCCCGTATCCTAAGTGTGCCCTGGTCTTTTCTCTCAGTCACCCCAGAGCTCCTGAACAGCCACCCCCACCCCCAACCCCGCACATTTCCTGACCTGCATGACAGGTAGCAGTTTTCCCGTGGCCTGCAACATGTACGCTGCTTTTACCCACCCTCCCACTAGACCGTCCACCCCTTGCCTGTGCATTTCCATAGCTCATTGATCCCCACACGCCAGCCAGGTGTCCCTTTACACCTTTGCTACTACCGCAGGTGGCTCTAGGAAGCTGTCACATCGGTCTGCTCAGGTCTGCTGGAACCAGGCAGCACAGGCTGGGCAGATAAAATGTGGAAATCTATTCTCTCACAGTCTGGAGGCTGGAAGTCCAGGATCAAGGTGTTAGTAGGGTTGGTTTCTCCTGAGGCCTCTCCCCCAGGCAGATAGATGGCTGCGTTTCCCTTGTGTCCTCACATGGTCATCCTTCTGTGTTTGTGTCCCACTCTCCTCTTCTTAGGACACCAGTCATATTGGATTAAGTCCCACTCTAATGACCTTAGTTTACCGTAAGTACCTTTTTAAAGTACCCCTCTCTCCAAATACAGTCACATTCTGAAGTCCCAAAGGTTTAAGGCTCCAGTATACGGATTTGCGGGGGGAACCGTTCGGCCCTTCACAGGTGGTGATATGGTGCCAACCAGCTACCATTTACCTGGGATATATTTATGTGTTGCTCACCAGGCTCTTTGGACTTGTTGTTTCATTTGTCCTCACAATGACCTTTTACCTTTTGTGTACATTCTCCAGCACATGGTGGCCCGAGGCTTCCCACAGTTATCGGAGCCCTGAGTCTGTGTCTTTGCCCACAGGACGTACACCTTCAGCCTAGCCTCGGACCTGAGCAGCAGAAAGGACGGGGAAGCCAGCAGCAGGCGAAACGGGGTGTCCCACCCTCTCCCGAGGCCAAGGAGCGGCGGCAGCACGCAGCCTTTACAGGTGAGGGGCTCTCCATTCTGTCAAGTGAGCTTGGTGACATCACCCTTTAGGTTAACTCTGGGTAGACCCAGCCTCCCAGGTGCGGCTTTGGTTCAATAGACACTCACGCCCTCCTGCCCTGGAGCAGAGTGCAGACTGTGAGCCAGCCTGCACCCCAAAAGTACCTGCTGAGTGTGCAAGAGTAAGGAACATGTGGGTGTAACTCAGCCATGGCTCCAGGACACAGGGCAGGGAAGGGACAGGAACACGTCTTGCTGGGAATCCAGGGCTCTCACCCCGATTTTCTCATTACCATGCTGGGTGACCCTGATGGAGGCCCCTCCCCACTAGGCCCCCAAAAATGGAGCTTCAGACCTTTCAAGTCGGGCTGGGCAAGATGAGGAGGCTCATGTTCGGTAATAGGGGGTGACATCAGCCTCAGGACCAGGGTGGGAAGCACAGTGGGTGCGTCCGAGCTCACCACCCACAATGGGGCACATCTAGGGGTGAAGACTGCGGGCAGGCAGCCCCTCCCCACAAACGAGCAGGTAGCACAGCGTCCCTGATGTCCCTGATGCTGTCAGAACGGTGGGCAGGCAAGCCCTCTGCTCTGACACCTCAGCCTTCTTCACAAGGAACCCGATGGCGGGAAGCACCCGCAGCTGACCCCTGGCCAGTTCCCACTCGGTGGAAAAGACTCTATGGCCTGTGTGGGCAGTCCCTCCACGTCCTCACTCTGTGCCACACACAGGATATAGGCCACCCCTCTCCCTACCAGCACCGGTTGCATTACTATCACTCCATGCCCAATGTACAGACCTGAAGACTGAGGTTTGCCAAGGCTGGGAGGCTTGTGGGAAACACAAAGGCACCTAAGCGCAGCCCCCAACCCTACCCACCTTGGGCTGTTTCAAGAGTCACAAGAGACAGTAGGTCACATGTCCACCGCAGGCCAGGCCCTTGGTGCTGAGAGAGGGTTGCTGCCCAAAGCACAGGGCCACAGCATCTGGCTCATTCCCGTGTTCCAGAGCCTGGCTCGGGGCCTGGCCGTGAATCTCACTGGACAAACCGTAGAATGACCTAACCAGGACCCTAATCGAGACTCCCAACTCAATCACTCTACAGCCAAAACTCATCAAGAGGCTGCCTCCAGGTTGGGATGGGCTCAGTTCAGACAGAAGCTCAGAACAAGACACTGGACCCTGGGAGGGCAGCCAGGCCTCTCCGTTACCCAGGTCATCAGCTGGAGAGAAAGGGGCAGGGAAGAGGAGCCACTGGCCAGCATCTAGGGGCCTGCCAGCCACAGGAAACAAAAATGGGCTCCTACCCCCAAAGTGCCCAGGCGCAGTTGAGTCTGGACGCACCGGATGGAGCAAATGACAGCAGGCACAAACAGGGGCCTCCCTGAGCCTGTGACCCCCTTTCCAGATCAATGGATGGGGAGAAGCTGAAATGAAGGCTTAGCCTATTGTTGGGCCTGTGTCTGACTCGCTGGTGCTTTTAATGCATGAAACCTAACCTGCGCCTCCCTGCGGAGTGCGCTTCTTTTCCAAATAGCAAGGAAAAGAAAACTGGGGCATCAGGTCTGGCAAAGTGGAGGTGTAGTATTTGAACAATGGCCCCAAAGACTGGAGGTCCTAATCTCTGGAACTGTGAATGTTCCTTTATAAAGAAAAAGGGCCATTGCATATGGAACAAAGAATGAAGGATCTTAAGGAGGAGATTATTCTGGATTATCCTGCTGGCCCTAAATCTAAGCACAACTGTCCTTATGAGAGGAAGACAGAAGGGATTTGATGTACACGAGAGGAGGAGAGGCCATGAGAGCACAAGGCAGAGATCAGAGCGATGTGGCCACAAGTCAAGCGTTGCTAAGGCCTCCTTGAACTGAAAGAGGCAGGGAGAACCCTCCCCTATAACCTTTGAGGAAGCACAGCCATGCTGATGCCTTGATTTTGAGTTTCTATTATCCAGAACTGTGAGGGATTAATTTTACTTTGTTTTAAGCCACCCAGTTGGTGGGACTGGTTCCAGCAGCCACAAGACACAGATACAGCCCCTTATGACAAGAGCCATGGCAGCCCTGTTGTTCTGTGGAGCCTGGGATTCAGTCCATTCCCTGTGGACCTTTCACTGTATCTTAATATTCTTGTTGCCAAGCTCTGCTTTTCAAAGTTGAGGTGCTGCAGGCTCTTCCAGGGAAGAAAATGTCCTAATCCAAAATCTTAGCCCAACACATTGACGATACTTTGAGATGGCAGAAAGCAGATGGCAGTTGGGAGCACATGTGTGCCTTGCAACCTACTTGCAGGTCAAGTAGGGACAGGAGAAGGGGGTGAGATATTTTCATATTCATTCTTGGAGGGGAAAGGCACCCCCTGGTGTCAGTGCAGGCAATCCTTGAGCCATCATCCTTCAAAACTGGAAGACCTGGTTACAAGCCAGGTCACCAGCCAGGTCTGTAGCTGGAGGCAAGTGAAAGGCAACCATACATTGATGTTTTTCTCCCTTTCTTCCTCTCTAACTTTCCCTCTCTATAAAAATAATGAATAAAATCTTTAAAAAAAAAAAAAAAGAAAGACAGAAAGAAAGAAAAAGAGATGGCAAGGCAGGGGCACAGCATACATTAAAATGTTAAATGAGAAAATGTAGTTGAGCAAATAACTGCTCTACTATTTACTATTTTGAAGACTTTTATTTTCAAAACATAAGTTGTCAGGTATTTAATTATGATGAGCTGTGATGTAGCATTCTTCGTTTTATTGATTTTTCTTTTGCTTTATGAACAATATCCTTTTTATTATATTTTTCATTACCATGTATTATCCCCCTTCTACCCTCTTCCACCTTCACTCACCCTTCCCCAACAATCACCACACTGTTGTCCATGTTCATGAGTCCTTTTTCTTTATTTCTTCATTCGTCCATCCTCTAAACCCACCCCCAGAGCTGTCAGCTCTCTATGAATCTGTTTCTATCTTTAGGTTGTTAGTTCGGTTTGTTAATTATATTCCATATATGAGTGAAATCATATGGTATTTGGCTTTCTCTGACTGGCTTATTATACTTAGCATAATGTCTTCCTTTTATTCTAATTGAGATCTCTTGAGCTTTTAGTTTCCAACAAATTTGGAAATGTTTCAACCATTATTAATTTTTGTACCACCTTCCCCATGGTATTCCAAATAAATTATTTTTTTATATTTTTCTACAAGTCACGCATACTGTTTTTTCTCTCTCCTTCTCTGTGGTTCTATTCCCATAATTTCCATAGCTACATCTTCAAATTAACTCATATTTTATTACATACAGATGTGGGCAAAAGTAGGTTTATAATTATATGTATGCAAAACATTTTATTATTTTATTTATTTGTAGTATTTGTCTTTTTCCATAGAAACAGCTGTAAACCTACATTTGCCAGCCCTGTATTATGTCATCTGCTGGTCATCTTATGCAGCTTATTTTATAGTTTACATACTTTGCTCCTTTAAGTCTCTGTAAGTTTGATTAAGGTCTGCTTTTGCATCTTATATTTTTCTCTTTATTAAATCTACTTTTTCTCCACATACCCACCCCAAAACAAATGTAAGGTATTAATAAAAGCCATTTAACATACAAAAAAAAAAACTGGAAGACAACAAGACAGCCTTCCGCTTGGAGCCCCATGCTAGGAAGTTTGCATCAGAAAAGAACATCTCTGCTCTCCAGTAAGAGATGGCCATGATACTTGCTTGCTTTGTCCCTACGCCCAACGGGAAGGAGGTGGGGCCTTTGGGAGGCACTCCAGTCCTGAGGGTGGAGCCCTCATGGGTGGGGTTAGTTTCCTTATAAAAGAGACCCCTTAGCTCCCTCACCCTTTCCACCATGTGAGAACACAGGTGAAGTCTGCAACTAAGAAGAGGGTCCTGAAACCAACAAGAGCCACCTAAATTGGGGAGACAAAGAAATAAACCCTCGGCAAATGGAAAGGAGGAATCCCCAGGAAAAGTGCAAAATGAAATAGAGGCAAGCACACTCTCAGACATGGAATTCAAAATAATGATGATAGAGAAGCTCAAGGAGCTCAGCAAGTTCAAAGAAAACTACAAACAACTCCAGGGGAACTATAAAGAACTCCAGGGAAGCTACAAGGAACTTACTGAGAATTACACCAGTATTAAAAAGGACCTAGAAGGAGGAAGAAAAAAAAAAAAAAAAAAAGGACCTAGAAGCCCTGGCTGGTGGCAAAATGAATAAGGCACTGGCCTGTGAACCCAAGGGTTGCTGGTTCGATTCCCCAGCCAGGGCACATGACCAGGTTGTGGGCCAGGTCTCCAGCCAGGTCCATGGCTGGAGGCAGGTGAAAGGCAACCATACATTGATGTTTCTCTCCCTCTCTGCCTTCTTCCCTTCCATTACCCCTGGAAATAATAAATAAAAATCTTTTAAATAAATAAATAAAGGACCTAGAAACCACCAATAAGCACCAGGAGGAAATGAAGAATACAATTTCTGAACTGAAGAACACAGTAGAAGGAATCAAAAGCAGGCTAGCGAAGGCAGAGGATCAGATGAGTGAGCTGGAGGTCAATGTAGAAAAAAATTCCCAGGCAGTGCAACAAAATGAAAAAAGACTAAAAAAGAACGAAGAGGTTTTAAGAGAGCTGCAGGACAACATGAAATGTAGTAACATCTGTATCATAGGGATACCAGAAGGAAAAGAGGAGGAGCAAGGGATAGAAAACCTGTTTGAAAAAGCAATAACAGAAAACTTTCCTAACTTGAAGAGAGAAAATGTCATGCAAACTCAGGAAGCACAGAGGGTCCCAAGGAAGATGAACCCAAACAGGCCCACTCCAAGACACATCATCATGAAAATGGAAATTTCAAAAACAAGGAGAGAATCCTCAAAGCAGCAAGAGAGAAACAGCTAATAACATACAAGGGGGCTCCCATAAGGTTATCACCTGATTTCTCAACAGAAACACAACAAGCCAGAAGGGAATGGCAAAAATTATCTCAAGCAATGAAAAACAAAGGCCTGCAACCAAGAATACTCTACCCAGCAAGGCTGTCATTCAAAATGGAAGGTGAAATAAGGAGATTCCCAGACAAAAGAAGTTTAAAAGAATACATCTTCACCAAACCAGCATTGCAAGAGATGCTAAAGGGTCTGCTTTAAGAAGACGAAGAAACAGAGAGACGGACAGGAACACAGGTACAAAGGTAAATGAGTTAAATGCCCCAATCAAAAGACAGGGCAGCTGAATGGATAAGAACCAACTTTAACTTATGAATGCTTTAAAGTGATCTTGTTATAAATAGATTTTACTAAGTATTATACAATTTGGTATAATACTTGTATCTGCATTACTGCAGGTTAAATTTTCTTAGATTAGAATCATTTCACAATATGAGAAAATCAGGTTACTTGCAATAACTCAGAAAAATTGAATGCAGTTAAGGAAGAAGAAAAACCTAAGAAAATGTGGATGTATATTACATAGAAGACATGCCATCTTTCTTATTCACTGTTACAAAATATGTGCTTATTTGTGGGTGTGTAATATATAGATTTTGTTAGCAATTTATGTTTTAAATAGCAACCAACTGGACACGGATGTGTTGTGAAATCAGTCAATCTTTAGGTTAGAAAAGATGCTGAAAATGAAGACCAATTTGGATGGAAGTTGCAAACTACTAAACTATATGACTCATGTACATATTCTCATATTAGCATGTAAATTAGATGAGATTCTTTTCAACTAAATCATGGAAATTATCATTTCCAGTTATAAAGGCCCCCAAACTGGGGATGCTTGGGAAAAGGAATGAATGCTATAGTAAACTTTACTATTGAAATGTGAACATACCTAATCTCTACCTCAACAGACTCTTAAATAGTTCAGGGGTTAGTTTAGGACTACATAGGAAGTCAACCGCAAGTTCAAAAAATAGCTAGAATACTATTCTACAAAATTATTTAAATCCTAGGGGTTCTTATTTTTTACCTCAACTGAGTAGACATAATCATTTCTACTCTAGGAACCAGCTGAGCACTGCAAGTGCCATTATATCTGAAGGCTTCAACTTATAAAACACATGTAGAGGAAAAACAGAGAGTATTAAAGGAAGTAAAACCTGTATACAGCCTAAATAAATAAATAAGTCTACTATTTAAGATGGAAAACTCCAAAAAGAATAAGTTGTAGTTCCAGTAACTTAAAATAAAATTGTGTTGTATTATTGGAGGGAGGAGGATCTGACTCAAAAACCAAATTCATTTTTTTACTATGGGTTTGGCACTTTCTCTAGGACAATTTTCACAAAAGTGAGTTTTGCAATACACCATTTCTGTGATATATTTCACAAACATAGCTTTCCCGAGTAAAATAAGTATTAAAAAAGAAAAAAACTGCTTAATCTTGTTACAATATATCTAAAACACTGTCATTTAACATGCAATAATTATGTAAGCTATTGGCATATTTAAAATTTTTTGTACTGACTCTTCAAAATCCAGTATGTAGTTTAAATATGTGTAAAAATATATATGGGTGTCGATGTATTTTCGCATGTGCTTGGTAATATTGCAACTCATACTACTTAAAAGAGTAATTCTTGAAACAAATGAAGTAACATAGGCATTTTGGAATAATAAAGAAAACTTTGTATTAATATGATTTGAGAAGCTGACAGAAGACAGTAATTAAATGGTGAATTTTCTGGATGTGAAAGGAAAAAAGAAAAAGTACGCATTGGTGGTTACAGAATAGACAGGGGGATGTTAAGAAGAACAAAGGAACTAGAGAAGCCAAAGAACTTATGTGCATGACACATGGACATGAACTAAGGGGGGCATTGCTGGAAGAAATGGGGTACTGGGTGGAGAGGGGCAAAGGGAGGAAATTGGGACAACTGTAATAGCAAAATAAATAAAATATATTAATTTTAAAAAGAAGAAGAGGGTCCTCGCCCTGATCTGTGGCCCTTCCAGCCTCAAAACCTTGGAAAAATAAATACCTGCTGTTTGTAAGTCAGCCAGTATGTGGAATTCTGTTAGAGCAGCCAGAATGGACAAAGGCAAGGGATACAAACTTGAGAGAAACTGAAGAGCAGAGAAGAAGTTGATGTGCTATGGATTGGGGCTTTCCTGTTTCCTTTCATTTCTTTTATAAAGTTAAAATGCCCAGGAAATAAAACGTTGCAAGAAATTAAAGAGATTTCCAGCTGCAATTCCTAGTCCACTTCCTGACGTTGGTAAAATGGGATGTAGCTACAGAACAAGGAAGGAAGCGACCCACCTCTAGGCCCGCTGTTGGACAGCTGAGACATGCTTTTTTGAAAAAGTCTAATGATGCGGATGTTAACCTGCCCATTGTAACAGTGGTTGGCTACGCTACCCAACTGACCTTTGAATGTGTCACCTGCTTACTGTCACCATTCTCTCCCTCCACCACCTCAGGCCACCGTCACAAGGAGAGGCGTGCTGGTGGTGCGTCACGGCGAGAGAGTGGATCAAGTCTTTGGGAAGTCATGGCTGCAGCAGTGCTTCACCCCTGATGGTAAGTCAATCCTGGCCGCCTGGAAACACAGACACAAGCTCAACCCAACAGATGTCATCCCTTCCAGAGTCTCTGGATTCCCTGTGGCACGTTCTTGAGAAGGACTGCATACGGACTGCGGGTTTGGGATGGATGCATGCCGCATCTTTCCCTGTCACTGTTACATGGAAGCATTCCCATGCAGATGTTGTCTGTACCTCAGGTCGAATGCTTTGTAGAAGATGGAGGAGTGGCTCAGTAGGAAGCAAGTCTGCTGGTCCAGCACATGACCAGGCCACTTACTCCAGCAGCATGCACGGTATTTGGTTAGCGAGCGCAGCACTGACTTCCAAGCAGGTCACCGTGGCCCGCGGTCTCTGAACCCTCAGCTGTGGGCACATCCCCTACCTCACAACCTCCTCAATAATCTCTCCCAGCTAGCCTTCCCTGGGGTGGTCATTTCCCTGAAATGTTTGGCTATCTTTCTCAACTGAAGGACGTATTTTTGAATATGTCTTGCTCACCCCAACTTCACCCCCCTAGATGCTAAGAACTAAGGACAGGGCTTGGAAGCACAACATACACACACGCTAGTCTCTGTACTGAGGATCTGTGCTCATCTGCTAATGAGCAGTCACAACTTCCAAGCCGAGGCTAAGTGTGTACATACATGAAGGTATTGAATGAACACAGTGATAAGTCCATTCACAGTAACTGAGCTAGTCACGCTCTTGGCGACTTCTCCAGAAGCCCAGCAGGCCACAAAACGGGAAATGAGTAGGGAAACCCATTGGCAGATGGCCAGCACACACCAGAAAAATCCTGAGATCGTGTCATGACTGAATATATCTTAGAACACAGAGGTAGTGCTATGGTTGTCTCTGCAAAACAAGGTCAAGTAGAGGCGAAGTTTCGGGAAAGAAACAACAGGACCATAGGTGGGTACGAGGAAGGGTATTTGGTCCTCTAGAAAAAAGATCAAGTCACCTATTAGGCAAAATATTTGAAGGCATTGGGAATGGCCAGGTTAAAGGAAACTGCAGGTAAAAGATCCCTCAATAAAGTGAGTACTAACAGCCTGATCCATCTGCATTTCACAGACTTCCTGTTTAATGAATTACCACAGGGCATTTGGGGGGCTGCTGGCCTCCCCTCTAATTCCAGTTTTCCTCCTGACTGATGCTCACTTCTGGCCCAGGCACCGACCCCTTCATATGGTCCCTCACTTCCCAGCGCACATCCTATTCTGTAGAGTTCACATCTGCCAGAACCTAACCTGCCCTGTAGCATGGTCTTCTGCGCTCTGCTCCCTGCCCCTTGAAGTGACCACAAAATGTCCCTGAAGGCAAAAAAGTGAAATGGAGCAGGTGGACATCTGCTGAATCACAGACGCCTTCGGGAACATGATGCAACTCACAGGCCTTCTCTTTGAACAACGAAATATCACCTTTCCCAGCAAACACAACTAATGCATTGGCGTTTCATAAGGGCCCTTATGAGTGAGTGGGTGGTCCTTTCTGAAGAACCAGCAGGATGGTGAAAGTGGAGCAGAAGAAGAGGAACTTCCACAAGTTCACCTACCACCAGGGGATCTTGATGAGCTGCTGGGCACGTGCTCTGAGCAGCTGGTGGAGCTGAACTGCGCCCCACCAGGGCGGCTGAACCTGGTGGTGCAGGGAAGCAGCACTCACCGCCCAGGAGCCTGCGCCAGGCCCTGAAGGAGGCCCCCACTGTGGCGATGAACACGTAGTTGCAGGACACGATCCGGAGCTGGTGGGCAGCGTGGTAGGTGTGTACAACAGCCAGTCCTTCAGCCAGTTGCAAATCAAGCCTGAGATGATCAGCTACCACTTAGGTGGTTTCTTCATCGCCTACGGGCCCAGGAGGCACCACCAGCCCGGCATCAGGACCCTCCGCTCCTCCACTTCATCTATCTCAAGCAGCCAAAAAGGATGCAGACTTCCCTTCAAGTCTTTGCCAATGGGACTTCCAGGGAGGGCGCTGTCCGGAAAAGCATGTGTGCAAACAAAAACACAAGCACGTACTTGCCCACATCTCCCGTGCGCTGTGAAGGGCAGAGAGGCCTCCAGGATGTGGGTGTGGGGTGTACAGGCCTCAGGAAAGACAGCTGGTCTGCTAGAACCTGGTGCACCAGGAGTTTGGGGTGACGGGTGAATGTGAGGGCATTGTGTGGAGTGGCGTCCCCTGCAGGGTAATCGATAATTCAATGATGAGATCAGACCTGCCACTTACTGACCTCTTTCAGGAGCCAGGTTTTGGGCATTACCTCAATGATTCATGGAAGCATTGTTTCCCCTTTTGCTGATAAGGAAGATCAGGTCATTTGCTTCTAATCAGGGTGCCAGGGTTGGCGCCAGGCTGTCAGATTAAAGCTCAGGGTGGAACTCCACGTGAACCATGGTGCTTTTCAGCCTCTGGGTGGGTGGCTGGGGGTAGTCTAGGGGAACCTCCGGATTCCAGTGCCCCCTCAAGCAATCGGCTGAGTGATGCACCATGTGGGAGCATGTCCAGCCACACGGATCCTGTCCCCACAGGCAACGTGGCACACTTAAGCTATAGGAATAGGTCGAATTTCACCTAATTCATTCATGCCAACTTGAGATTCTTATCCAGTTAAACCTTGTCAGTCATGGAAGCACTTGGTTCTTCATCAGGAAAATTGTACGAGCGAATCTTCAGGAGTTGTCAGGAGGGGACAGGGAGGGTCTCGGGATCCCTGAGGCTGAGACCTAAGTTTTCTGTATTTGAGGAAATGTGTGCGTAGTAAAGCGGCATTTTCTCCTGGAGTTGAATCCACGTCACAGAGCACTTTCATGAAAAACGCAGTCAACAACCTTTTCAATGCTAACCATGCTTCTCACGTGGGTCTGGACTATGGGAATATTGTGGGACAAGTGTGCACTAATGAGGGGACTAAACATCTGGTACGTATTTATGCTTAAGGGAAATACTACCGGCCAGACCTGAACTTCCCTTGCAGCCTGCCCCGACGGAGCAGTGGCGTCAAAGGCTTTGAAAACGACCCACCGTTATCATCCTGTGGAATTTTCCAATCCAGAATGGCAGGTATGTTGGAGAGTCTTTCTAGTAGGAATAGTGACAGTAATGGTTGGTGATGGCTGTCAATGATGTGTATTGAGCCCTTGCTACATGTCCTTTGAGGTCAATAGTAGCATTATCCCCCCTCTGCTAATGAGGAACCTGGGGCACAGAGAGGTTAAGTAAGTCCCTCAAGGTCACACAGCTAGTAAGTGGAAGTTCAGAAATTTGACACAGTACCTGATGATTGGGGGTGTCAGGGAGAATGAAAGGTATGGAACGAACAGAGAGAAACAGTAAAAAATGAATGATCACTGTGTGCCCTAAGGATGTCATTTTAAAAAATTGTTAAGAAGACATCCCCTCTTTGATTTTATTTCAAAACCTGTCACTTTGAGCCTTCGTTTTATGTTGTCTAAAGTTCTGGTTCCATGTGATTGACTTTTGGGAGCAGCGGAGGCCACTGAGTTCAGCTGGTCTTCAGTTTATGAATTAAGGAATTCAAATCTGGAATCAGGAAAGCGCATGAGCTTCCTGAGTGCCACAGCTGGTTAATAGAAGAAACCCACTGGTATTTCTTCTGGAGCCTCGTATTTCCGGCTCCTCACCAGCGGTCCTGATGTAAACATTTGGTCCCAGTGACCTGGGCAGGAGGGGTTGCTCTGATTTGTGGTATCTGCTGAATTCGGTGGTGCAAACAGCATGCTCACACCCAGGCTGGGGTCAAGGCCACTGATGTGAGGTCACTTAACATGCAGTTAAGAGATATGACACAGTTGGGATTCCCACGGGTCAGTATGACCCACTCCCCACTACCTTGCCTAGGCCCCTTCTCTTGCAGTGATACGTGTGTGTATGTGTGTGTGTGTGTGTGTGCGCGCGCGTGCATGCATGTATCTTACGTGCTGGTGTGTGTGTCCTTCCTGTAAAGTACCTATGCAGTTGTGTGTTTCATGCCCGAATCCTCACTTGGATGTGTGTATTTGGGAGTATCTGTGAATGGGTGTATACATGGGCACCTACTCCAGGCCTCTCTCCTTGGCTTGTAGATGCCGTCTTTCCCTGGTGTCTTCACATCACCTCCCTCGTCTATGCGTGTCTGTCTCGGCGTCCAAATTTCCCCTTTTACAGGGACAGCAATCAGGCTGCATTAGAGCCGCCCTCATAACCTCATCTTAACTCAATCACGTCGAAAGACCCTGTCTCCAAAGCAAGTCACACTCTGGAGCACTGGGGGTTAGGACTCCAACAGATGAATGTTAGGGGACCCCATCCGCCCGTGACAGCACCCACTAAAACCTCCTGACTTTGGTGCTGTTGCTGCTCTACTGAAGACGTCCCCTTCTTTACCAAACACTGGGGCTCACCGAAAGGCCAGCGCCCTGCGGTGATCTCTCTTCGCCATAGAACGTAACACAGCCACAGGAGTGCCATCTCACCCTCTTCCCAGGCTCCACAGGCTCCAGGGGGTTACACAGTGTGTGTGCAGCAAGGGGTAGAAATCTTGAGGCCACCAAGTCCTGCCTACCTCAGGTGGTAAGCCCCGCTTTGGAGCTGCCCCCACGAGAGGCTACGATGATCCAGAGTCATTTTTCTACTGCTTTTTCCCAGGAGAAGCACTACTGGACAGCGGCGTCCGAATCACCTCCGTCTTCACCTCCCCAGCCCTCCGCTGTGTGCAGACAGCCAAGCACATCCTGGAAGGTCAGTGAGAATGCAGTGAGCCGCTCAGGGAGCCTTGGCCTCCTAGCTGCCCCAGGGGAAAGGGAAGTGAGAGGTGAGAACCGGAGGACTGGCATGGATGGCCCCATGAGTCAGGGACAGGGACCAGCCCTCTTGGAACTGTTAGCAGGCACTGAGCCCCTTAACATTTCAGGAGTGCCAGGGCTGTAACGGAGTGCTAGGGCCTGTCATCACACCTTCAGTGGCTTCCGCTATGAGTGTTATTTATTTACTTTTTAAATTCTGGAGTGGGGCATTCAGAAAGCCAGAGAGGTGAGAACTGCTGTGGCCCTTCAAAGTCCTAAACGCGTGACTCCCAGGACAAGGGGACCGGCTACTGGGAGCTGTCCGGCCCCACCGAAGGCCAATGTGTTTCAGGAGCCACTGGTGGAGCTTTTGGAACTTTTGTTGCAGGAGGAAGGAAGTACCTGCCAGGAAAGGGCAGCCTGTCTTGGGGTCCTCAGTTCTTCTCGTCCCTCTGGACACCACCCCTGCCCTCCTTGTGGCATAGTCCACCATGCAGGAGCATGGGCCAGCCGCCCATCGTGACGGGACAGAGAGACAGTGCATTGACACAGATCCAGCCGATGGGCCAATGTGGAGGACGGGCTTGCTTGCCTCATCTCTCTCAGAGACACGGGGGACCAGGTCACCAGCTGATGTCACTATGACGGTTTCCTCTTGAGTATTAGGGTCCTTTCCTAGCAACTATCTTAAACTTCATTCCCCTGCCCAGCCTCTCACCATGGTAACAATATATGAGTAACAGGATAAGGGTATTTTTTTGGCCAGGCTCCCTAATGAAAGAAGGGCTGAGAGCTTCAAAAACATTTTTTGTTGCCCCTCTTATGTCATCGTTCATGGTTCTTTGTTGTTGACATGTTTGTTCCAATGTCTGTGAATATTGTTCTATGATCTGGGCCTATTGCATCTAAAAAAATTCTTGAAAGTGCTTCCTGACAATGATTATGTCAATGCCTTTAACATGACCCATCATTGATTTTTATTCTACATGTAGATTATTATTATCATTATTATTAATGTGCCTGTTAAAGGGCACAAGCTGACACATCCTATGTTAATTCAGGAAAACAAGGGTGCCAAGCCATCTTCATGGATCTTCACACTTGACCAACCCGGTTTTCAATGGACATCTGAGACACTACAGGCTGAACTTTATTTCAATACTGTGTCAGCGAACATCCAGATGGACCACAAGTGTGACCACAGAACTATGACCTACATGATGTCCCTAAAAGGAAGAGTGGCCAGCCCCATTTGGCCAACTCTTCCAACTGTGCCTCCGTGTGATCTGTTCACAGTGGACATGGGCCCTCCACTGGCTGGGAAGAGCTCAGCAGCCCTGGGAGCCTGGTCTCTTCTGTTCTAAACATGCTTGCCAAGGACCCCATTCCATGGGCCGGGAATACATTTGGGGAATTGATTGCACTGCCAGCTTTTGAGTTTAAGGTAGTTTTCTCTCTTGCAAGTACAAACATTAAGGTATGTTTTTCTTCCCTGCAAAAAGAGATGGCCTGTTGGCCAAGGTATAAAATGCTCAGGCAAGTTGAGTTGGGAGGAGTCAGAATGTTCCAGAAGATGGTGTGTTTGTCAGGATGGCATCCCAGGTGGCTGACACCCTCCAAGGTCAGTTGCACCTTTCGCATGGATCACTGCATTGGCTGAGGCCTTGTTGGTGAATTTCGCCCTTGACCCACGGGCCAGGCCTGGTGCTGGTCTGGCTGTTGCGTTGCGGTGGCCCCAGGTGGGGCCTGCGGCTGGTGGTGCAGGGAGACTGGGAAACTGTCCTTTCCTCAGGGACAGAGGGTCATCCCTCCTCTGCTCCCTTCCAACTATCTTGTGATTTTTGTCTCAGAAATGGTACAGCTATGAGTGATCACAAAACAGGATTTGCCATGAAAAAAGAATCACATTTTTGAAAGGTATTCTTTGAGATCTAGGAAGAGACTTATTTACATAAAGCCAAACTGGAAACGTGAACATGATAAACACCTGCATTGTGTTCAACACAGAGCTCAAACTGGAGAAGAAAATGAAGATCAGAGTGGAGCCTGGAATCTTTGAGTGGACAAAATGGGAGGCCGGCAAAACCGCCCCAACCCTCATGACCCTGGAAGAGCTGAAAGAGGCGAACTTCAACGTCAACACTGAGTACAGGTACGTGGTTGTCATGTGTCTGCGGCTGGGGCTTTCCGGTTCTTATTAAAGGCGGAAAGGAGGGGCCGCTCCAGTGGGAAGTTGCACGGGGGAGAGAGGTTGGACTCAACTCAGAATGTAATGAGAACAAGAGGGGGTTTGTAGCTGAGGATCAGGGTGAGGGGTTGATGGATGGAAAGGATTTCCAACAGGACAATGTCATTCTTGTGAAGCTGACCTACTGGGAATCTTGCCAAAGGCAGACCAGGATGATCAGAAGCAGGGGTGGGCAGAGTTTGCTCTGATAACAGGAAGAGGTATCAGGAATCCATGGTGGGGGAGGGGGGATTCTTCCTAAACTGACTTAGCAGGATTCCTGCTAAAATGGACTCTACAAGGACAGGCACAGAAGCCCAAAGTTTAGGCCTATTGGGATGAGGGCCCAGGGGAGCCTGGCCAGAGTTTGACCAAAGCGAGCTTCTTCATCATTCTCAGCCAGTGGCTGACCCTTTGCCATCACGGCCCCCATGTGGCATGCAGTGAGAACACATGCCCCGGGACTGAGCAGCAGCCCTTGGCCGGTTCTGAGCGCAGAACTGGAAGCTTGTTGCGCACAGGGTGCCCTGCCTGGAGCAGAGCCGTCCTGGAGAGTGTCCACCCTGGACACAGCACAGGCTGACCCCCTCAGGCAGACCAGGGTGGCAGCTGTTCTGTTCCCTCTCCACCCCCAGGCCTGTGTTCCCCTCTGCCTCCCTCCTGCCAGCTGAGAGCTACCTCGATTACGTGCAGAGGTGCGCGGTGAGCGTGGACCACATGGTCGGCAGCTGCGCACAGGACGGTGAGTGCCCCCAGCACATGCAGTATGAGCAGGCCCTGGGGTTGGAGTCTTACCTCTGGGGTAGAAACCAGACCATTTTTGAACTTAATAATTCCCCAACCTCTTCCTCACCGTCCCTCCTCCCGACACCAGCAGCAGAGTGTGACATCGCTGCCTCTGCAGGAATTGAGCCCACAGACACGTACTCCCGTGCCACTCAGACCCTGGACCCCAATTCTGGAACTGAGAGCCCAGGGGACCCAGGACAGCAGGGCCAACACAGGCCACCTGTGCCAGATTCTTAGGAAATGAAGAGAACAGGACCCAAACAACCAGATGTCAAGGCATGTTTGAATGACAGCGGAAAAGAACATCTGGATAAGTACACTAGATTGTGGAGGCTGTTAAGAGGAATTTGAATATGGAATGGGAATGTGGAAATATTAAATAGTGTCAGTTTTGGCAGATGTGATAACAGCAGGGTGGTTGCGTACAAATGCGAAGTTCTCGCTTGGAGGTGCAAACTGAGTTTGAGATTTGCTCTAAAATACCATCGGAGGGCAGACAGCAGATGGTAGAAACTATCCGGACTAAAAGTGGACAACTGTTGGAGCTCCACGATGAGTATGTGGGGGTATCAGCCTTTTCTTCAGAAGTATATTGGAAATGCCCATCGGGAAATGTTAGAAGTCATTTTTGTAACAATTGAAGCCAGCAAGTGTGCATTGAACGTCAGCGATGCGTCAGACATCAAACAGAACATCATGGGGGGTCTAAGTGAAGAGGACACACTCACTCTACCCTCAGGGAAGTTGAGTATCGCTGGGGAAGGGGTGCAAACATCTGGAACATTAGGGATACAAATCACACAAAGAAAAAGAGCCTCACCTCAGGCAGAGTCAGGAAGAGACCGCCCGCCGCCTTCCCCACCTGTGTTTTCCCTCCCTCTCCCTCCTGAAGATGCTCCCTCAGGATGAAGAACTCCATTGACAAGGGACGCAGGGAGGAGCTGAGCACCTGAGCCCTCCCCGGAGTCCCCAGGGCTCTTGGGGCACAGTCACCGAAGTGCCCTGCAGGAAGACACCCAGACCTCGCCGAGTCCAGCTCCCTAAACGATCCCAGCCCTGACGACGGCTACATGGCCCGTTCTGACTGATATAAACCAGGGGAACATGCTTTTGGAGACTATGCCTTAGTGACACTGGGCTCCCAAATACAGATGTCGCCACAGGACGTCAGAGGACAGAAAGTGACATTTGAGCCTTCCACTGAGCTTTTCGGGGCTCCCACCCCTTCCTGGCAGTGCCATTTCAAGCCTCTACCCCGCGTGGAAGGTCAATGTCCAGGGACGGTTCTCCCTGCAAGGAGCCCCTGTGGCACAAGGGACTCAGGTCAGAACCCTTGCTCCGTCAACCGCTGTGTCTACTGGCCACCGAGTGGCTGCCGCTGACCACGGGGAGCAGCGCATCTCCGTGGCCGAGGCTCTGCGGGTGCAGCTCCAAGCAGCAGAACAGGGAGGGCTGGAGGCCAATGAGCCCCAGGAAGAGGAGGCGCACACGAGCAAGGCGGGAGCGGAGAGGGGTGCACAGCAGCGGGCGGAGCAGCGCAAGTCCAGTGGGGCCGGGGGGTAAAAGCCAACAGCCAGCGATCCCGCGCCTGGATGGGCCCTTCACAGGCGTTACCTGTTGACTCCCTGCCTTCCTGTGGGGTCTGAACTACCACCTCCATTTGTACCGTGAGACTTTGAAGCCGCAGTGGGGCTGAGAGGCCGGAACGCCAGCGTCACCCTGCCGGAGGGCACAGGCCAGGACCCAAAGCTGGGTCTCCACCTCCCAGAGCAGCATCCTGACCACCAACCATGAGTTTGGAAGCCTAAGATATGGGTATGACAACAGGAAATATCACAGGAGCTTCCATCTGGGGAGTCACACTGGAGAGTTTACAGTCACGTTAGCAGGTGACATGAACAGAGACTGCGCTGTGTCAGCCTGGCCTTCAAGCGCAGCGCTCAGTCTGATTCATCCTCTAGGTAGAGCCAGGAGTCCAGCCTAGACACATGCCTGACTGCCCCCAACCCCACCCCTTCCACCCCCACCCCCTAGAATGTCCACAGCTCCGCTTTGTCCTGGCTCAGGCCCCCACGTCCTGTCACCTGAGGGAGACTCCCTCAGCCAGGGGACTCTGGATGTCCTTGTCCAAAGTGAGTCATCTACAAGCTCAATGTGATCAACTGGCTGATAACTGGCATGATAATCAGATCAGGCTTGGGCCGCAGCCACCACTTCCCCCCGGGAGAGGCGGCGGCTCAGGTCATGGCTGGTGGCTCCCGTCCAGGCAAGGTCCCCTCCTGGAGGCTCGCAGGCAGGAGCTGCCACCCAACCCTGCCTGAGGATGGGGTTGGTGCTGAAGAACCAGCCAAACACAATGAGAGGCAGGCAGCGAGCCCTGCTGGGCTGAGCGACTACCAAGCATGCCTACCCTACCCCAGGGCCTCTCCAGGCCTCGAGGCACCCCAAGAATCTTGGGCACCCCCGTTCTAATCAAAGATGCTCTCTGTGCCTGCTGGAGCCTTGAGCTGTTCTTTCTTCTACCGCAGGCGTCACCCTCATCGTGGGTCACGGCTCGGCGCTGGACTCCTGCACCCGCCCGCTCCTTGGGCTGCCGCCCCGGGACTGCGCGGACTTTGCCCAGCTGGTGAGAAAGGTTTGTGCCCGATCCTCCCCCTTCGGCCCACAGCGTCAGCAGCCCAAAGACAGGGACCATCACACTCCCTTCTCAGAGTGAAAACAAGTGTCCTGACAGCCCAGGTCAGCGGGGACCCACCTATCCCCCGAGAATACGCCCACCTGCTCTTAGGCAAAGGGCAGCCCTGGTCATTTGCTGCCAAAATCATATAAAAAAAACAAGACACAGGACTTTTTAAAGGTCAGTTCAACACATGATAATTCCTTGCAACTCCAGTGGTTGAGTAGATGGTCCAGCAAGGAGTAAACAATTTGGATAAAAAGAGAAAGGACAACAGCTGGGCTGGCTTGCTCTAGGGACCCCAAGAACAGAAAGGAACCCCCAACCTCTTGCCAGGGGAGTCTCCCAGCCACGTAACACGCAAGAGCTTTTGGTAGCTGCCAGAGTGCTTGGTGCTGGGCCCGGCTCTGTAAACACGGAGAAAACAAACAGGTGACAGACGTGTGGAGAAGGATAGCGGGGACTTGGGCCCACTGCGGAACGCCACTGGCAAAGCAGAGGTTGCTTTTGTCTAGTTAATGAGCGGAATCAGGGCAAGCAGACTCAGAAACTGAGGCCCACCTCCTGCCTCTGCCCAGAAAATCTGCTCAGGGCTGAATGTGCTCTCTGCCCTTGTCTTTTTATGACCTGGACCAATTAATCAGCCAATGGCCTTGAAGCTAGGAGTACAGTAGTGTAGACCACCTCTAAGAGGAGATAGGTCCTCGACATGGTTCTATCGCACAAGATTGTCACGGAGCCACTGCCGGCCACAGCTTGTTCGCCGCAGGTATGGGCAGCAAGGTGTCGCCCAGCCCCTGAGGGGTTTGGGGGCTGCAGAAATGTCCCACCAACATTGATTCTATGCCTACATAAGTCACTGCGCTTTCTGGGCCCTGCCCTGCCCTGCCCTGCCCGGCTGAAAGAAACACGTTCCTTCCTCACCTAGAGAGAATCAGAGTTACTACGTGTGAGGCACTCGGCCATCAGAGGCCATGAGTGCCCTCTCTCTTCTGTTCCAGAGTCCTCTGGGTAGAAACTTGTCCCCTCCAAAGTGTCCCCAGGGAGTGTTTCCCACTTAGAGCCCAGATATGTTGAACCCTCCAATGTCCAGGGCCATCAGCTGGCCACTGTCCAAGACATGGCTCCAGGCCGCATGGGGAGACTTACAGATTTTTCATGGGGTTCTCCTGGCCAGCCGCAGGGCCACCTGCTCCCAAAGCGATGCTCTTGTTCCTGCAAATGTCCCTGTCGCCCGTCACGCACTCCTGTCCTCCCACATGTGTTGCTGCACCGCTTCCCTCAGTCCTGTCCCCACACAGGCAGCAGCACTGCGCATGCCCGGTGCTCACTGACACTGGCACTTGGACGCTATTCCAAAAACCCGTTCTTTTTGTGACCAAATTCCAACCCCCCACCCCTGACCCTTGGCCTCCCCTCTCGTGATGCTAGCCTTGAATTTCCAAACTCCCTCAACTTTCTTACGCTGATGGGTTGGTATTCACCCTCCCCACACCCACGTAGGCTGACTTGCACATGTCAGAAATTCACCAGGGGGCTCTGCCCACTATGGGCCTCCCCGCCAGGCACCTGGGTACACACCGTTCATACCCCACCGTGGCCACCTCCTCTAAGCAGAAGGAGAGTGACAACCCCAAGTCAGCACCAGCCTCCACTTGGGTCCCCCCGACCCCTGCCAGGAGGCATTTTTGCCAATTTTGTCTGACCAACAAATTTTTAGACATGAAAAAGAGGAAGAAAAGGAAAGTCACAAACGTAAACAAAAAGGCCTTGAAAACAAAGGTCCAAACACTCAACACCTGTATCTTTGTGTGATGCTAAATTTGAAAATGTAAGCCCTTTTCCAGCAGGATGCGGGGTTCTCTGTCTCGGCACTGTGGGCCCATGAGCAGGATAAGTCTGTGGTTGGGGGTGCCCCTTACATGATGGGATGTCCGCAGCACCTCTGGCTTCCCCCACTGGAGAGCATCCCCCAGTTGTGACAAACGGTAATGTGTGCAGGCATTTCCTGTGTCCTGGGGCCGTTCCCCACTGGACACTGGGGCGTCGGGGATCAAGGAAGCATTGCCACATCGTGCCGGCCTCCACGGTGTACCTGTCTGTTGGCTTGAGCATGTGTCCTGGTATCACATACTAACAAGGGATCTACCTCTGCTCTAGATCCCTTCCCTGGGAATGTGCTTCTGTGAGGAAAACAAAGAGGAAGGAAAGTGGAAGCTGATGGCCCCTCCTGTGAGGACGCTGACGCACGGCTCCAACTCCGCATTTAACTGGAGGAACTGGATTCTGGGCAACTGAGGGCCGCAGTCACAGCCGCACAGCCTCACACGAAGAGGCAAAACTGTGACTTGAACGTCTCTGAGTCTCGCCTGGTGCGACTTGGAAAAGCACGAAAAGCACTTTCAGGTTCCAGGAAGCCTGCCATTGCTCTCAGGTTGGTCACCGCCGCCACCTGTGGACGTGTCACCTTGCAAGTTCCACTGCCGATGCCACCTTGTCACGTGGGCCTATCGTGGGGCTTGGAGGGAAATGAGAACTGTGACTCTAGTTTCCAGGAATTAAAGACCCACCACACATACACCAAAAGGATCTCTCCACCTCATTTTATTTTGTAGGTTCTTATTCATCAAATTCCCAGCCCTTCTTCCCCTTTTCTATTGCAGTCACCTGTTGGCTATATCCACACAAATGAAAAGAGGTAGAATATTCACTGAAACAGAACGAGAAACCATCTACCGGATCAACACCAGGCAACTGCTGCTTGGTGTCCACCCCCATCCCCAGGTATTAGTTCAGTTTCCTGTTGCTTCTATAACAAATCACCACAAGAAAGTGGTAAAGACAACACCTATTTTAATGCATTTACACACGCACACACACAGACCCTCCATTCTGTTGCAATTCTGGGGTCACACACTCTAAAACAGGTCAGAAGCTACAGTCCTTCTGGAGCCTCCGGAGGAGAATTCATTTCGTTGCCTTCAGCCGCAGAGGTACCCCGAGTCCTTGCCCCACAGCACCTGCCTCCCAATCCAAAGATGGCCATGTCACCTCTTCAAATCTCTGTCTCGTCCCTCTGATCCACCATCTGTTGCCTCCTGCTTCTGGCCCTCCTGTCTCCCTTTTGTAAAGTCTCTGCGATGGTCCAAGATAATCTCCTCACCTCCAGATTCTTAACGGAATCCCACCTGCAACGGCCCCTTCACCTCAGAAGACAGCAGGTGCCCTGGGAGGACCGAGGTCGGCTGGCATTTGCGGCTGAACTCCTCAAGCTTCTCGGTCCCACTGCCACGTGTTTCCGGGAGCCCCCAGGGGAGCCCATGGGGTACACACAGCTTCTGAGCTTCCTTCAGGGCCCACCGCCCTCCTCAACCCCTTACTCAAGAGACATCTGGTGACTCAGCCATCCTGTCATCGGAAGGAAGGTAGGCAGCCAGCTGGGGTCACCGCCCAGGGCTCCCTATGCACTGTGGGCCTTGGGGCCCCCTCTACTCTGAGCCCCTTGGTCACCTGGCCTCAGGGTTCACCAAGTCCTATAAACATTCCTCACTGCTCCCTGCACTCCTCAGGCCTCCAAATCGGCCCAAGGGGCCAGGGTAAAGGTCAAGAACAGAGGTTCCCCTCCCCACGCGCACACAGACCCCCCATCCCTCCCACCCGCACACTGAAGGCCCGTTGTCAGCATCTGCCGGTGTCAGCACCTAAAACCTGGAAGCCAGGGAAGTCCACCGAAATCCCAGCACACTGAGAAGAGAATTCAGCCGAGGGCTCATCTCCAAGGCCAAGTTCAGACAGCAATCGCTTTTGTTCATGCCAACATCATTAGGAGATGTGACACCAGAAAATGTGCCATTTGCATGGCTGTGACCACCAGACAAAGCATGCTGAGGAACGCACTGACGCGTGAGAACTCTCCCCACTGAGGGGTATGGAGACCAGGTGGTGGGGAAGGTGCGCCATATCATCCTGTAGAAAGACGCAGTGTCACCAAGAGGACATCTCCCTAAATTAATCCACAACAGGGGGTTCTGAGGTTCACATGGGAAACAAACAGCCAGGGATAACTAATGAAATCCAAAACTAATCATGGAAGTATGGCACATTTTAGAGATGTGATAATTACAAGTGTGGCAGTAGCCCTGGATTTCAGACAGAAAGTTCAAGAGTATAAGCAGAAACACTGGCAACTGGCCCCAAAACGTAGGGGAGGCCACATGTGAGTGATGGGAGGGCTGGGGACTTGGATGATTAAGTCAGTGGTGTTGGGACAATAGGGCCACCATCCGGGGAAAAGAAAGTTGGAATCATTCCTCCCTCATTACACATACACACCAAAAAAAAAAAAAAATCAAAGATATAAATGTAAAAAGAAGGAAATTGTGAAACTACTAGTAGTCATCATGTAAGAATTTCAAAAATTCTTACCTGCATGGGGGAAGTTCTTTGTAAGCATGACACAGACATCCAGAATGTCGAAGGAGAAATAAGTTCAACTAAAATATTTTTTTAAGTCTGCTTTGTAAAAAAACACCATAAACAAAGTTTAGAAAGTAAAAAGCTAGCAGAGATCTCACACACAGCCCAGCCCGCCTCCACCATGCAGCCCTCCTGGCCATCCTGCCTGCGGAGCTGGTGCCCTCTGGACCCCAGGGCCAATTTGTCTGCAGGACCCTCGTGTCATTAGTCTCATTCTGCCTTGTCCTGCTGGTGGCTGTCATTTGTTTGTGTGGACACTGCTTCTTTCAGCAGGTTGCCAGAGTGAGTGTGTCACGTCCAATGTGAGCTCAGGACCTAGGCAGGGAGTGGCACATGGTAACATGCAGTGATTCACCCACAAGACTGCTTTGCTCCCTTCATGTAGCCCGGAGATTCTCAACCTCAGCAGTGTGGACATTCAGAGACCCACCCTCTGGGCGGGTCATCCAGATGTACTATTCCTTCTGATTTTAACGAAATAGGAGTGGTGGGTTTATCGAACTGCAAACAGCAACTCTATCAAGCCTTTGGCTATAACTTCTAGGACATAAGAAATGCAGGGGGTAGAAGAGCAGGCTAAGGGAGCTCGGTGCTCCCAAGAGGTGAGATATCCCACCAGGTGACAGCTCAGTCTCTTCCAAAGCAGCGGTGCTGGGGACAGTACGACAGACAGCGTGCAAAGTGCACAGGGGTTCGCGGGATGCCGAGGCCCCTCCAGCCCCTGACTATGTGGTCACATGGCTATGGGATCAATCGTGTCCTTTACAGAAGTGATCACCGTCATCACCCAAGTCTTCTGTCCCTTTTTAACCTCTGACTCATTCAGACGCAGGTCCCCTTGTGTTGAGTGGCAGTAGAGCAAGCAGGGGAATTTTGGAAGCAGCTTTAAGGGAGTAAGTTGAGTTGGGGACACACTCCATGTTTGGGTGGGTAGAATTTATATATTTACATTCCCAGCTGTTCTGAAGCAACTTCCATGGGTCGGTCCCGACCTGCCAGCTCTTCAGGAACAGGTCCCAGAAATACTCCTGACACCAGTTTTGTTGTTACGATTGTGACGTGTAGGTGTGGTGTGGGTCAAGAGTCACATCACAGTCTGAACTTGTCCCACCAGATCCAGCCCCAGAGGCTGTGGGAATGGAGGAGAAATGAGGTTGGACATGCGGGAAATGATGGCAGTCCTCAGCCACGTACAGTTGTGGAACAGTTCCTCACTGGCCTTCCACCAAACGGGACAGCTCAGCCCGGACCCTGAGCCCGCGCCACACGCAATTTTAACAGCAGCCACGAGGAGTGGGGTTTAGCTGCATACCTGTGCACAGCCCTGCGGTGACTGTGTGACAGTGACAACTCAGGGTGTGTGGGTAAGTGTGTTATGCCCTGACCTCTCCGTAGTTAACTAAAGAAACAGCTGCTGTTATCTTGCTAATCTCCCTATAGAAAATATGACAAAATTATTGTCAGAAGAAGAGGTGGTCAAAACGTAGGCTGGCCAAAAGGAAAAAACAGGAAAAGAAGTAACAGAGTTGTATCAGGCAGTGAATGAATAGTGAAAATCTGGTAGTTTTCTAGATGTTGTGCTGTTTGTGAATGTGTCAACTTCCCAGTTTGCATAGTTTTCATTTTACTTATTTATTTTTAGAGAGAGGGGAAGGGAGGGAGAGAAACAGCGATGTGTGGTCGCCTCCCAGGAGCCCCCAACTGAGGACCTGGCCTGCAACCCTGGCATGTGCCCTGACTGGGAATCGAACCAGCCACCCTTTGGTTCACAGGTCAGCGCTTAATCCACTGAGCCACAGTAACCAGGGCTCAGTTTGTAATTTTTATAAATTTACTCTGAATGTATGTTTGTTTTCATGTAATATTATATTTATAACACTGTGTGCTTTTTCTTGAAGAGGCCAGATACTGTGTCACAATGTATTGTTCTTAAAGAGGCTCAGGGGTTGGGCAGACCAACTAGGAAGGACCTTGAGAGGGAAATGAAGACACTTGCCCCCTGAGGAACTGTGGGGACAGAGGAGAAGGGGAGATGCAGAGCTGGCAGGATTGGAGGCAGGGGCCTGAGCCGGTGCTGGGGAAAGACAGGAGGGGCCGGGAGGGGGCAATACTCAAGAAATGTGCAGGCGGCCTTGGTGTTAGCCTCCAGGCCACTAGGAGACCTGGAGGGTGTACACACAGGCCAAAACCACACCTGTGGGCAGCCCTGCCCCTTGGCCATCAGCTGGGGCCCCCATCAGGGAGCCTGGAAATCACACTGACGTGCTGAAGCCATGGGGAGGGCGGGAGCACACGCTCCAGGGGCAGCTTCTGGGTTCCCGTCCGAGCCTGAAGTGTATTTACGATGCTGCATTTTACAAGACTCGCACACAGCAATTCTCCTTGTCCAGGTGTTTTCCTAGCTCTCTCAGGGGCCATCTGAGGGAGGGAATTCAGTGCACAGTAACTGTTCCAGCTCAGCCACAAGTCCCCACCGCCGTCTCGGGTGACAGTCACATGGCAACTTTGACCCTAGGAGAAGACACCACTGGAAACCTGGCAACATTACCTGGCAGCTTGAGTTGAAAAAACTTGAAGCTCGGGTGATTTTGTCAACAAAGGAGAATAAATAAATTTATTTGCAATGATAATAACTTTCACAAACCACGAAGTCAGAAAGAGGAGCAACTGACTGGCATGAACTACCCGAAGGACAGGCATGGGTGTGACACAGTCCCCACCCCACCCTTTTGCCCCGTCTTAGTCTGGAGGATCCGACTGCCTCATGTCATCCTCTTCAAAACTCACATTTCCTGGGAAGGAAAGGGACACATGAGTCTATTTGATATTCACTTTCTTCTATTTTAAAACCTTCCGTTTGCTGGCCTGGGCAATTCTGTGTGGGGGTTGCCCTGTGCAGCTTAGGACAGTCACTAGCATCCCTGGCCGGTGCCCCAGAGGATGCCACCCTGCCCAGGCCCCCAAGTCTCTGGACGTTGCCAGATGTCCCCTGGAGGCCATGACCCTCTGTCCAGGCTGAAGTCTTAGATTCCAGCTGGTCGTGATGTCATGGACTCAACCTAATCTCTCCCAGCCTGGTTCTCAGATCCCTAGTCCTGAGAATTGCTCACACCAGTCCCCTCCCTTTGCTCCCCCAGCCAAGGCTTCTGGGTAGAGAAGGCCTTACTTTTTCCCAGAGGGGCCCCTGCCCCCTGCCGCCTGCCTGGCCTCAGGGCACCCAGCCCCCACAACCCTAGGGGCGCTCCCTGATTAGAGGCTCCAACCCCACTGTGCCCAGGGTCCAGTCTAAATGCCACCTCAAGCTCTCAAGAAAAGGCCATCAGAAAGGGCCCCTGCCCTGCTCCCCACCCAGACTCTGCTGTCTGGGCAATGTTTCCTTCTTGGTTCCGCCACTCCTGCCACCTGCAGCGCTCACAACTCACCTAGAGGTACCCCCTCTCTCAGGAACATTTCCTAACGCTGCTCAGGTGAGGCACGCACCTGTCCTGTACCCGACAGTCACACAGAGGTCACACAACAGTCACACAGCAGACGCACGGAAGTCACACGGCAGTCCAGCCACTGGTGTCCTGTGAGCTCTCTGCCCACTGCCGCACATGGCCCACAATTCTCTGGTGCATTACTACAGTATTGGGGAGCACACGGCTAACAAAAGTCCGAATCCAGGGGCGTTTAAAGCATTTAGATAAAAAGACAGCTTTATATGATTTAATTATTTCATATATTTTCTAAAGAAAGGGGAACGTATTTGCTTTTAACTTCCAGTAGAGACAAACTCAGCTGCATGGCGCCCAGGGCCCAGGGCCCTCACGTGCCGGGCTACCCCCGGGCCACCTCCAAGACGCCCGCCTTCCTTCCATCAGACGCAGGAAACTGCTTTGAAAGCAGGGAACCCTCTCTGAGCTCTCCAGCCACCCCTCAGCCCTCGGGGAGAGATTAAAAAAAGATTCCAGGAACCGGAAGGCCCAAGAAGACTTGAGCCCACACCCTGTCCCAGGACCTGCGGTGGCAGAAGCTTCTTGATTAATGGTCCATTTAAACCCACTTAAATAAAAAGGGCTGGTTCCCAATGCTGCCGGCTCCCGCTCAAGCTGTGACTCAGGGCTGTGACTCAGCCCTGGAAAAACACGCAATAACACGCAGCCACACTACACATTTCTAATGGGACCTGACAGCCTAGGGCCTGCTCTCCTGGTAGAAACAGAGGCGAGCAGAGAGCAGGCCGGCCCCCGCTGGCCCTGCCGCCAAGGGAGTTTCGCAGGAGTGCCTAGGAAGCAGCAGCGTTCCTGTGGGTCAGATGTGAGTTCTTGGGAGACCCCCAGAGACCCCCTCCCAGCCCACAGCCAGTCCCAGTATGTACATGGTCTCACTCCCTCCAGCCGCCCTGCCCACCCCAGAGCGCGGGCTCACCCTGTTCTATGGTGTCATAGCGGTACTCTTCCCGGCCGTACTCATTGACATCCTCCCTGAAGGCATCAGGGTCTTCCTCCCCAGGCCTCAGGAAGTCGGCCTCGCCGTCTGAAACATCCAGGAGAGGTGGGGCCTCTTCCGCAAGGTCTCCCCCACCTGTGGGGAAACAAAGGCAAACCGTGTCCCGTGGAGCCCAGGCCTGCCTAGGGGTGGCCGCTTTCCTGCCTGTGTGGTACCCACTCTCCCTCCTGCTGAGAGCAGAGCCCCGCTTCTCCCTCAGGGGGCCACCCCTCCCCAGTGGGAGTCATCCCTGGTCCAGCCCAGGCCGGGCCCACAGAGCTTCCCGTCCCCAGCCACAAGGACAGGTACAGGGATGATGACTCTATTTCCCAAGGGTTTTGATGACCATCTTGAGAAAGAGAATCTCTCTGTTCCCCAGGGTTCTTGAGCTGATTGGGTGACAATCTGATGAAGTCAGTGAGGCCTCATCTCCAAAGAGGAGGGCGCAGAGCCAAGGCCCGTGACAGCAGACACCAGATGTGCCTGTGGGGGCTCCGCCTGGCCGCACCATTGCGTGAGCTAATTCAGCCGTGTGACTTCACTTAGGCCCACCTAACTCGGCTTTTGAGCCCTGGGAATTCTTCAACATCCCAGGCAGTCTCGCTACTCCTCAGGATGGCCATCGTGATGGACATGGGACAGCACAGCCCAGACCCTTCTCCAGGAAAGGGCTTGTCACCCAGCTGCAGTCGGCCCATCACTGACCAAGGTGAAGGGACAAAAGCTCCAAGGGGCATTTTAGCTCCAGCGCTTCCCAAAGCATCAACCAAGGTGGCTGAGGTCCCGAGCCATGGCTTGACTATCTAGTCAACCCTGATGATTAGCGCCCTTCTGAGCCCAGAGGCTTGGGTCCCACAGGCTGTCCCTAAGCCCTTCTGTGCGTCTGCTCCCCAGGAGACAGGCTCACAGCCAGCCTGCGCAGAGGCTGGGGTCCGCCCACCCGGCCCTACACCCCACGCCCCCTGGCACCGTACCCTCCATTCCTGGGGCCTCCTCTTGGCCAGGGGCATCCACGGGCGGCTGCTCCTCAGGGAGGGTCGGCGTCCACAAGGCCAACTCGGTGATTTTGGTAGCTTTCCATTTTGGGATGACAGTTATTAATGCCTCCTCCTCCTCTTCCTCTTCCCCTCTTTCCTGTTTTAAGTTTAAAAATGGGAATTGGCCAACATGGGTGGGTACTTACAGGGAGGGGAGAGAGGACAGGTCTGTGATGGCATCTGAGCATTTGTATAACATGATTCAGTGATCAGATAAGTTGCCCACCATCCAGGCACAATGTAGGCTGAGTGCGGCTCTGGAAGGAACCGGGATGACAGACAAGGATGTGGAAGACATACGCTCTCCTGCAATGCCAGGGAAGTGCACATCCCAGCTCTGGGACCGTTAAAAGGACCAAGATCTTAACCATGAACTTCATACCACTGGATTGTACACTTAAAAATAGTTAGAATGACAAGTGTTATTATTATATGTAATTTACCACAATTAAAAAAAAAATCAAAACAGGCCATCACCAGGTTTGGTCCATGGGCTACTGTTCATCATCCCTTTTCTAAGGGAATGTCTTCCCCTTTTGGAGCCAAAAGAGAAAGTGGAGGCTTTCCTAGTTCATTGCCATTTGGTCATCATCACCCAGAGCACAGCAGTGGCCATGGACAAAGGCCATCAAGTTGGCTGCGTTAGGTCACGAGTTTCTTCCCGAACAGGAACTATGGTGGAGGCTTATACCAGTATTTCCTTCCTTAGATGTCACTGATGCTCTTCCTATTTTCTTCGCATCACGCTAAAACACTGGCTTCTAATTTAAATTTTGCCCAGAGAGCCTAAAACTGAAAAATAATGAACTAGATGGGCTTTATTTTTACCCACTCACAAGTTAACACAACTGCTCCATCCGATAAGCCTTATAAAGGCTGGACTCGTATGGGTGGCTGCACAGTAAACCCAGCAGGCAGGTTCCTTTGGGGGCCAGGGGCAAGGCCTCCGACCCCAGGCCGAGCAGAAGCAATAGTCCCTGCCACAACCCAGTAACAAGTCAGGGGAATGCATGCAATTCTTGACTAGCGTACAGTCAAGAACACACACGCACACACGCATGCACGCACGCACGCACTGAGTTGTAGAACCACATGGGAGGGAACGTGTCCTGGGTGAATTCTGGAAACCCTCCCCACCCTCAGCCTAAACATCCTGGGAACCAAGAAGACGTGATGCTCAGGGGTGGTGGCACCTCAACGTTAGCAACAAAATCAAGCTTTTGGGCCATTTCATATTTTATAGTTAACTGGGAAATCGACCCTGGCCACAGTTCACGTCAGCCAGAGCAAAGGCGCTGTCAAGCAAGACAAGGGGGAAAGGCCAAGGGGACAGGTCGTTGAGGTTCTGGTCACAGCAAAGAGGTGGCTATCCACTCGCAGGCATGACCTCTGCCACTTACCACGTCTGTGAGGCGGTACTCCCCGTGCTGCTCACAGCCAATGTCAAACACGTACTTCCCAGGGCCAACGGGCTATGGAGGAACCAAGGGGCACTTCACTCCTGAGAGCCAGCACCAACCCGGAACTACGAAATGCTTCAGAAATGTTACCATCGTCAATCCCACATCGTGCAATTTGGGGACGTCCATTATGGATCAAAGAGTGCTTTCATGAATGGGTGGCGGACAGAATTGCAAAGTACAGGGCCTTTTTTGTTTATTTTTTAAAACTTCACTACATTTTAGCTCGTGGTAAAAGGGATGTATTTATTACAAAATTTCCCTAAATCAACAGCCATGAGCAAACCAGACAGAGATAAAATGACTCATAATATTTTGATGTAGCCTCTGTAACCTTGTTTCTAGGCAAAAAGTTTTTTTATTAAAAATTTGACCTTAACTACGTATGTGTACATATGGACTCCTACTTGAAATATGGCATGAACGCCTTCCCATATGTACAAATAGTCTTCCACAATCTGGTAGTTTACTCTATCTGAGAATTATAATCTAGTTTACTCATTTACTTGTGTTGACAGTTGGTCTGCTGACACTATCCTTCAACAAAGACTGCCAAAGGAAACATATTCTGGGTTACATCTCCGTGTACACTTTCTTCAAGGTGAATTTTCAGAAGTAACCTCTCTGGACAGAAGTACATACTGTGTATACATACAAGAATGAGGCTTGACTCGTTTTCATTCCCACAAGAGCACTGTGCCCCCCTTTGTCCTCAAACCCTTGTTTTTTCCTGGATCCTAACATTTCATCCCATCTTTACATTTTTTTAATACGTTTGAAAAATCATTTTAACTCCTATCTTTTAAGTTATTAGTAAGGTTGAAATTTTCCAACAGTTTGACCCAAGGCCTGGCACTCCAGGTCATTCGCGTGTGCCCCCCGCCCCCCAACAGCTTCCAGGGGAGGAAGAACTGGAGGTCTTCCTCCCCACTCCAGCCTCATGCCCCATGGGGAACAGAAGGTCAAAACTCAACAGCAGGAAACAATGAGTTGTTTTCAACAACTAAGGATCTCACATCCGATTCACCCATGAGATTGAGCACGCACAACAGGAGGCCACCGTGTTCCATGTTCTAAGGACGTGGCTGACCACTGCTGGAAGAGACTGGGATTTCCTGAGATGCAGAGAAACCAGCCAAGCCTCCTCCACCCCCCTCTGCCCTCTGTGGGTACCAGGATGCTGGGAGGGAGGCACAGCTGCCCCATTTCCCATCTGCGCAGGGATAGGAGGGTTCCCCTGAGTTTTTAGTGTTTCCTGTTCACATGGTTGCACGGGCTGGGGGAAGAGGGGTCCTGCGTATTTCACGGGCAACATCACTTCCCCCTGACTTACGTTTTTGTTCAAGAACTTGCCCTGGAACCTGTGGTTCAGGTGGATGAGCTCAGCCGCGCCCTCCTGCTGTCCGTGCACCCAGGTCCCCACGTATTTGCTGCTGGTCTCCGCGTAGATGTAAGTGCCTTGGCCGTGCCTGGTTGGGACAAGGAGCACAAAGCCTTTCATTCGCAGCAGCAGAAAGCCTTCCAGGTGCTTAAGACAGGCATGTCCACGGAGGGTGGCCTGGGAAGCCACCTGTCTTCTATACCTGCCCCATCAAAGCAGGGACTCTCTTCAGATCAACTGGCTACCGTGCGGGAGGGAGAGACAGCATTCCTGGGAGCTGAGGCTCAGTCTCCAGGGGGTTCTTTTTCTCTGCCCTCAAGCCCTGGGGCTCTAAGACGGAGGACCCACATACTCTTCCCTCGAGGTCTGCACCTGCCCTGTAGTGCACCATCCAGCAGCCTCCCCTTAAAGCCACGAAGGGTCCAAACTGCCTGGCAGCATTGGTTCGTGGACTTTTGTCATGATTCTGTTTCTTAGTAAGACATTGCGATGGTCTTGTGACATGAATCCATCTACAGGACTAAAGAGAGAACCCAACCTTTGGTGAGCAAACCAGTCTCCAGTGTAGGTGTCGTTGTTGACGTAGTGGTAGACACCGTGGCCGTGTCTCAGGTCGTCCGCCCACTCCCCTGGAAGACACGGCACAAAGGCAAGTGCTGGTGAGAAGGGAGCCTGCCCTTCGCTGCTGTCCGTTTCCACTCCGACTTCCCTCCAGCCCCTCTCTGCCTCTTGGCCGGGTGGCATGGGGCGCAGAGCTGGCTGAGGGGGGCTGAGACCAGGCCTCGTCTGACCCATTGCCAGCAGTTCCTTAAAAGGTACTGAAGGTTTTTTTTTGCTGGAAACTCTCAACGTCCTCAAATCTTACAGCTCGTATATGAAAGAACCTTAGCAGAGGTTTCCAAGGTCCACAGCTACCCTAACATCAACGCAGAGCTGACCTCCAGGGCAATGCGGCAAGAAAAGCACGTTAAGTGTTTTGCAGAAAATATTCAAAAGTGAAAGAAAAAAAATAAATTGCAAAAGGCACTCAATTTCAAGCCAGAGAAGACTGGGAAGCAAACTTTTTTCAAAGTCCCCGTTTGCCCAACAACTTGTTAAAGGCTCTGCCCAGTGGATGACAGTCCACTGATAGGAAGTATCATTAGGGTGACCGAGGGAGGTGGCAGAGAGAAAGGTTACCTCCTGGAGCCGGTCACAAACACCTGAGTCAGGTTCCGTGCTCCAGAGTGAGGGCCCTTTAACAAGCTGATTATTGTTACTTTCCATTTAAAATTAATTTTTGTGTGGTTTGTCTTTCTACCCCCAACCCCTTACATTTTTCATCATTTTTGATCATGACAAGAATAAAATGCTTTTCAACACTTCTCAGGAGAAACCCCTCTAGCTGGTGGGTGGGTGGTGGTTTGGACTGGGAGAGTCAGTTATAAGCTCCCAGCCCACCCCACCCCACCCCCCAGGGGTCCCTTAAGACCTGGTGCTCTGGAGATCAAAAACCACTGAAAATTAAAAGCCTTCGCAAGATAAAGGAGAACAAGATGCTCTTCCCCATCTAAACTGCAGCTGGTCATTGGTTCTCCCTGCTGGCTCCCCCAACCCCCAGCCACCCACCCCACCACTGGGTCAGGGAAACATGCAGGAGAGGGCAGCTAGCATCTGTGGGGACCCACCAGCATGGGTCTGGCACTTGCCACCTCATTTCCGCTGTGAAATAACCAAAACACGGCTTCAGAGATGCAGCCGCTGAAAACCAGAGAGAGCATGCATCTGGCCCAAGGTCACACGGCAGAACTAAAAAGATCAGGGTTTGTTTTGGTTTCAACAGGTCATGCTCTCTTTTCCACAAGCACCCCAGTAGCCAGGCAGTCACTTCTTCCTCCACCTCCTGCCATCTGAGGGCTTCCAGAAAAGCCACCTGCAAGTCATACTGTCTTGTTTCTGCACAATTTCATTATGAAGCATCTTCCCATGTATCAGTTGCATTTGGCAGGCCACAGGACTGGCATGGAGAGTCACACCCCTTTCCTCTCCTTCCCAGCCTCATAGCCCTCATTGGCTCTCCAACCTCACCCACTACGTGCTAAGCATCCCTACTTCCCTGCCCCTGGTCAGGTTGCCCACCCTCATAAGCATGCCCTGCAGGTCCCTGCTGTCACAGTGCTGCAGCCTCTGCTCAGTCCTGGGGCCCCTGAGCAGAAGCAGCTCAGTACCTGGGAGACTGTGCTATACCCTCACCCTCAGGTGCAGTTTGAGCACCTCACTAACCCACAGAGAACCATGCTGTGTCCCTTGCGATGGCAGTCAGCCAAAAGACGGTCATGAAGAATTCAACTTTGTGTGCACTTGGCCTTTGTGATTGGAAGAGGGTTTGCTGTCTGAGATAAAGGTAATATTGTAGCTTCTGACCTTAGAGAAGACACCAAGGAGTCACTGACCCCTGCACACTATAAAACCATGTGAAAAAACAAACATTTACAACTATTTCCAAAGAAGTTTTAGATGTCAGCTAACCTTTCTATGAAAATTTTCTTTGATCCGTTTCTCTGAGTATCCTTTTTATATCTACTTACATGGTATTCAGATTGGATTAACATCTACACTGAAGTTATGTTCATAAGGATCTGGTAAGAAAGAAATTAAACCCTAAATTAAGTTGTTTCAAGTTTATTTAAAAAGCAGCAGATGTTTCCTCTGGAGCAGGCCTTCAAAGTCTACAAAACAAAACAGAAACTCCGTCTCTGACAGGAAGAGCATAGCACGCTGCAACCTGGCCCCAGGTTCTGGAAGAATGTTTGTGGTAGAAGTCCAGGGTCCTGGTTTCATCTGGCAAGAAGACGGGCAACTCTAGCTATACTCTAAGGATATGTCACCTTCACGAAGAAATGGTGCTTAGTGATCACACAAGGACATGATCACCCAGCCAATATTTATTGAGCACCTCCCATCCCTCAGAATGATTCTGAGTATTCTACATGTACTAATTCACGGTAGACGAGAAAGCTGAGGCAGGGAGGGATGGCATTCCCTGTACAAGGTTACACCTATTGTCACCACAGTTCCAGGGCTGGGTCACACATCTTTTGGGAAATCTGATGAAGTTAGGTACCTTCTTCCCAGAAAAGACGCCCAGAACATAGAACTTTGCACACAGTTCCTGAAAGCTTACACCCACCCCCCACCTGTCTCTCTTCCCAGGTTTGGAACTTCTTTTGTCTCTTGTTGGGATTAGACCCCCACTGTAAGCACACCAGGTGACAAAGGGCCTAGGGTAGCTGTGAGATTTTTGGAAATAAGGGAACAGGAATCTTCCTGAGACGTAACAGTGGAATATAAAGGATTGTGGCAGAGAGACACACACAGGTTTAACAAGGCAGCAGACAGGCTATCTCTGTGGCAGGAAGCCCTCAGTGAAGACACCGCCAGGTCTAAATGCAAAGGTGTTCAATGGAAGAAGGGTCTAGAAGAAACGGAAACAGCGAAGACAACTTCAAAGGGATGAACGCTGCGGATCCTCTGACATCGTGAGTGCCACCCACTCCCCATGGTCTGTGCTTGCCCAGCACATAAGCTCACTGGGGAGAATGTGCCAGTCCAGGGACAGTCACGTTTCCCATAATCACAAGGCTTTCTGGTTTCCGCATCAACCCTGTGACCATAGGAACACAGTCCGCGTTTGCTGAATGACTGACTAACCTGGAGAACTTTAAGCTTTCTAATTCATCTCCGTATTCACAGACAAGTTCCACCCCAAAAGACCCACACAACAAAAATATCTGCTCTGCGAGAACATTTTTACCCTCATATCTTGATCCATCTGGGTATATAAACGTGCCTTGACCGTGCTTCTTATTTTTAACATATTCTCCAATGTATCGAGCGCCATTTTTAAACCTGTAGATCCCCTGAAACACATGGATTATAGGAGTCATTCCATTCCTGAATGAAATACTCACTAGCAGAGTATTAAAGACAGAAAACTGCCCACTCCGGCCACCAACTGACCTGGCCGTGCCTTTTACCGTGTTCATAGCCCCCCTCGTACGTGTCCCCATTGGGCAGTCTGGCCTTCCCGTGGCCGTGCCTTTCACCCGCCTCATTTCGTTCCCCTTCGTATTCCTGGCAACAAAACAACAGCAGCCAATGAAATCCGCACCGCCGCAGCTGCCGCTTTGCAAGTGCCAACCGCGTGCTAGGCATTTTATAAATAGTATTCCATGGAAGCCTCCCCATCCTCAGCCCAGCCTGATAGGCGAGGCAGGTAACCACGCCTGGGCACCCAAAAGTCACAAATCCATTGAGGAGAGAAACTGGAAAGCTGGCGGGGCAGAGGTTGTAGGCTGGGTTCCCTGGAAGCAGACCCTGAGCAAGTGACCTTTGTTTTTAAAGTGCTCCTCAGAGAAACCGGTAAGGGGTAGGGAAACAGGTAGGAAAGAGGCGGCCACCAGGCACAGGAGACATCCAGCCGGTGCCCCAGACTCAGCCTCATCGCACAGGGGATCTGGAGTGCAAATCACAGCCGCTTGTCCTGGGTTTTGCCGCTAGCTGCCAGCTGGGGGGTGGAACTCCCAGGCACCTCCGGCTCTCCCCGCTGGCCAGGCGGCTCACCGTACGGTAAGGGCGAAGAAGGGATGTGACAAGCGGAGGTCATAATGTTTTACCTTTCATCACCAACTTCCACCGTGGCCCGCGGGGTATGTGTCCCTGGCTGGGCCTCCCGGGGGGCTGAACCGGGCTCCAAACCTCCCTACTGTGCCAACCCTGCCTCCGGGGTCCGCCCGCCGCCGCGCACCCGGGAAGCACCCCCTCACCGGGAGCTCTCACCCCAAGATCATTTTCTCCCTCCTCCTCCAGTTCCTCCGAGCCCAGATCAGACATGGTCTCGACTCAGCCTCGATCCAGGTGCTGCTGTGGCGTCGCTAGTCGGTGAGTACCCGCAGCCCGCACCGCGGCGTCTGCCATCACCATGGAGACGGGCCACCCGTGCCTACCTCCCCTAGGGGGTGGTGGGCTGGGAAGGCGAGGGGAGGAGCCACTGGCGACTCGGGTGCTGTCATAGCAACGGGACTCCATGGCCAATCGGCGCCGGGGACGGGAGGGGGCGTGGCTTGGTCGGAATTGGTACCCTCCTGCTCTCCAACTAGGCGCCACGTGGCTGACCCCCGGAATGCCGTCAGTCGGCTGCTGGGTGACGTGGCAACGGGAAGCTCCCTTTGAAGTTGGCCCCTAGAGAGGAGGGGTGCAGGAGGCGCCTCGGGCCACCTCTAGGGAGAGCTTCACCCCAGCCGGGTTCTGGGCACTGCCCCTCCCGCCCCCGCCCCCGCCCCTTGGCTTCCCGGACCCCGGCTGGTCTGAGCTCTCCTCCTCCGCTTTCTGGGCTCTTCCGGCTCTGCGCTGTCGGTGGTCCACAGACAGGAGTCCTCCGCGATCTTTTCAGTGTCTGTAAATATCGCCTCCTACTCTAGGGGGCAGCGCTGACTTCTCAGCAGATGCGTGTCCACTGGCCAACGTTCACCAGGCGCTCGGAAATACACGTGCAGCTTCACACTGCTCGGAAATACACGTGCAGCTTCACACTCAAGTCCATTCGTGAATGAGCCCTGTTCCTGCCACCTGACAGTCTCCTTCGGACATCTGACACTCTGCCTGCCCAGGGACCCTCATGATATCTTCCCCGATTCCTCGCTCATCTCCGGATCCAGGCATTCTTACTCGCCCTGTGAACTCGGGCAACGGTCTCTGATTCAGCCTCTCTGCCTCCAGCCCCTGGACGTCTTACCCACAGCACCTCCTCCTCAACTGAGAAACCCAAATGCAGGCCAGGCTCTCGCTGGCATTCAGTATCTCCGTGTTCAAGGCGCACCAGCCCCTTCCTGAACTTCTGTGCTTCACACAAAGCCAAGCCACAGGCACTTCCCCCAGATATCTCCATCACTTCCCCCACTTCTATGCCTGTGCCATACCCCCTCCCTGAAATGCTTCTTTCCCCCGCTCTGTCAAGAAACATGGCCACTCTTCAAAGACTAGCTAAGTGACCTCTTCCCCAAAGAGCATCAAACTCATAAGGGAGAAAGAGGGGAATGGGACTTGGCGGAGGAAGGACTTCAACTCTGTGCTGTCAGGGCAGCCTTGCTCAGAGAAAGCACACCCAGAGATCACTGTGGAATCAAGCCATGAGTTTATTAGGGGAAGGAAAGTGGGAAACAGGACAGATAGGTAGCAGCAAGGGAACAGACTTTTAGGGCAGTCGTCTTCAACTTGACATCATCATGTTGGGTTTTTATCCTAACTGCTAGTATAGACTTCAAAGGAGAAATTGTTCATAAATAAAAAGTCCATTAATAAGAAAGAGCTAAGTGGGATTATCTATTAGGCCACTTGTTTTATCACCACCTTACCAGGGATCTCTGAACAAGTTAACTTCATTAACTCATTCCCAAGAGTTTCCTGGAGGGTTCCACGGTCACATTTTGGCCAGGCTAGGTACGTAAACATTGACTGTTAGTTTTAACTAAAGTCCAGTTACAATCAAAGTCCAAAGATAGGTGCTGCCTCCATGTTAGCTGCCCCTACACCCTGACCTATTTATCATCCATCTATCATCCATCCATTTTAAAGGTCTGAGTGTGACAAAATGCAAATTTGACTCTTACGTGGTAAGTTTGTTTTATTCACATATATTAAGCATATCTTTCCGTATCTTTAATTTTGTACTTTAAATAAGTGAAACCTTCCTTCAGTTCGTTGTGCTTACTGTCTCTCTCTTATCTCCCGTAGTACCTTGAATCATCTTTATCACACAAGACAAGTTCTGTGACATGTCATAGTGATCTGGTGGTATCTGATTTCTGGATACTCAGAAGCCTTGCCACCCTTATTTTCTTCTCCCCACAGCACCTAGAAAAGTGTTTTTACACAGTAGATGCTCAACCAAGCCAGTGAAATCCAGTCCATATGGGCCTTTAGATCTTTAGTGAGATGAAAATATAGTTGAGGGTTTTTTAAATAATCTGTTTCACGTCAAAGAATCTTTGTGTATGTGTGGAAATAAACATCATCCAAATGAGAACAAGCAATGCCTATTCAGAGCTTGCTATAGCAAGGGAGTTTGCTATTATCATTTGCATTTGGCAAAGAGATTCAAAAGTAGGCATAAAAGAGGGAACACTTTATAGTGGAAAGAAGAAAAGGCTCCCCTGTGCTCTGATTAGAGACTGCTGGCCAGGGAAGCAGCAGGAAAGCTAACATAGAAGTAGGGTGTCCTATGTGACTGGTTAATGTGCAAAGTCAACTTTCTCTCATTGGTCCTATGCTGGAAGTGTGGACAAAAATCAGAAAAGCTCTTGGTTACTCATCAAGTCCCGGCCACTTGAGGCCAACTGCAAACATCAAAATTTAACAGTTTTTTGGGGGGGCAAGTCAGGGGTTTGGAATAATAGATCATTAGTTTCTTATTTAAACTTGGTAGTTGCCACCTTCACTACAACTGAGCATGTCTATAATAAAACATCACCAGTATTTTACATGTTAGACATCTGGGGCGGTAAGCGAGGCTATGCAAGTAAATATTAGCTTTCTTGTATATAAAAATAAGTGTGAAAAGGTTAACTTCCGGCTTCGCTCTAACAATGGCAGCCTCTCCTATTTGCTAAGTTCTGGCTGCGCTGGTGTGTTTCAAGAGTTGCACATGAATTATCTCATTAAAAACCTCATGGTTGCTTCCATGTCATTGTACAGCTAAGGAAAGAGAACCGTGGAGAAACAAAAGTCATTGCTCAAGACCATACAGCCAGTGTGACTCAAACCAAGTCTTCTGACTCAAGTGCCCTTACTTTTTAATCACTGCCCTCTCCTGCCTCGCAAACCTCTGATTCAAAGAAATAACTGCGGGGTCCTGGGAATGACCTTAAGTCATCTAACAAGCAGAGAAGCACTGGCTCCAGGGCCTTGGGTTGAAAATGCAGAACGTGGCTTAAGCAAACGCTGTCCCAAATCACATCACCAAGGAGCCCTGTTCCTGCCCCCTGGGCGCCCGGCCACAGCGCTAGGGAAGCCTAACATCTGCAATTTGGTTTATGCCCCATGCACATCAGTCACAGTTCCTCCCAAATAAAATCTTTCACGACGGTAACTTCGCTACGGTGCAGGTTTCGCAATTTTCCAAACAAAGACGGAATAAGCCACAGGTCTGCCTTCCAGCTTCCAGCAGCAGCAGCAGCAAGTGGACAAAACCCAACGTCCTCCTTCCAGTGCCCCGGCTCAGGCCACGCTGAGCCCCGCCACCCTGTACTCGCTGACCCTCTAACCCCCGGGTGCCTTGCAGGGGCTTAGCAAGCCTAGAAGCAGCGCTTTCCAGGGCTGAAGGCACCCCCAAACACGTGCTTAATGCATCTTCCTCCTTTGTAACCTGGATGGGAGGCAAAAAGGGAAGGAAGCCCTGTTCTAGTCTCCAAGGCCTCAGCGGAGAGGTACGTCTCATAATCCACCAGCAAGGGCTTCCCGCATCCCATTAGCGGGGGGTCTCCCATCATCCTCCAGGAGGGATTTCCCATCACCCCCCAGGAGGGATTTCCCATCATCCTCCAGGAGGGATTTCCCATGATGCCCAGCGGGGCTACAGCGGCGAGGCCGCCCGCGACGGAGGAGGTTGCGTGGAGGTGGCAGAGCCTCGGGTGAGCGGAGAGGACGCGTGCCCAGGGTGCCACCAAGCTCCATCTCCCCAGTAAGAAATTCTCTTCTTGCCTTTCTTACTTGCGAGAGATACTAACTCCCCCGCCCAGTGAGAAGGGAATGAGGGAGGAAAACTCGCGCCTGCCGGCCATGGTCCATCCGCAGAGGCTGGCGAGGGTGGCGCGTCTGCTTCCACATGGGATTGTCCAGGGGCGAGAAGGTATCTTGGAAACCCACCTGGGGTCGCCTGGCTACCGTCCCCACCTTTCCGACCCACCTCCAAGCTGGGGGACCCGGGAGCCCGGCCGTTGCCATGGCGACTGGCTGAGTCCCTGAGCCTCTCTTCTGGGCTACGCAGCACAACGCGGAGAAAAGGCCTTAAGAACAGAGGGGAACCCGAAAAATGCAAACAGGGAGTTTTGTTGTTTTTTTTTTTTATTTTTTTTCTTTTAATTTTATTGTTGTTGTATTACATCCATCCCTTTTTTTCTCCCCTCTGTCCCCCTCCCCACCCACCCTTTCCCCTCAAAGTCAATCCCACCTGTTGTCCATGTCCATGGTTCCTTTATACTAGGTTCTTGTCTAAGCTGCTCCCCTTCTTTGCCTCTGCCTCCCCCCTCCCCCCTACCCCTTTCCTCCTGACCACTGCAGGCCTATTCCTTGTATTCATACACTTGGTTCTGTTTTGCTTGTTGTTAGTTTTGCTCATTATTGTCCCGTAATGG
>PVIW01001218.1:0-325553 GCA_004026585.1 Noctilio leporinus
TCCCTTCCCTTCCCTTCCCTTCCCTTCCCTTCCCTTCCCTTCCCTTCCCTTCTATTCCCTTCCCTTCCCTTTCTAATAAGGTCTTCCCTCAACTATTATGACTCAATTTATAGTCACAGCTAATGTGAAACTGCCTGGAGCCTCACTATAAAATCAATCATTTCCTCATTTGGTTACTGACCAGGCCAATTGTTTATCTATCTATCTATCTATTTCTATTTTAGTCTTTCTTTCTCTGGGCCTACATTTTTTATCCATCTATCTATGCATCCAGCATTTACTTTTATCTTAACAAAATATATGGGTGCACCTTTCTTATTAAACTGCAGAGTCCTGATTCTGAATCATCTTTGTATTTCCAGCATCTAGCAAATTAGATATAAAGCAAGAACTAAATGCATTTTATTAATAAAAGATTCATAAAGACATTTTGTCATGTTTTCTACATTGCCTATTAGTCAAAGGTGAGATTTCTTGTGCAGTGTTTTTGTTACTCTGTCCTGTGACCTCTTCCTTCAGAATTTTTAAAAAAGATTTTATTCATTATTTTTAGAGAGCATGTCAGGGAGGGAGGGAAGAAAGGGAGAGAAACATCAACATATGGTTGCCTTTCACCTGCGTCCAGCCGGGGACCTGGCTGGAGACCTGGCTTGCAGCCTGGTTATGTGCCCTGGCTGGGAATCAAACCAGCGACCCTTGGGTTTGCAGGCCGGCACCTATCCACTGAGTCACACCAGCCAGGTCTATTCCTTCAAAATGTTTTAAAAAGAAAATCTAATTTATTTATTTTAGAGAGAGGAGAAGGGAGAAAGAGAAATGTCGATTGGTTGCCTCTCGCCGGTTCCCAGCTGGGGACCTGGCCCACAACCAAGGCATGTGCCCTGACTGGGAATCAAACCGGCAACCTTTCAGTTCATGGCCCGGCACTTAGTCCAATGAGCCACACCAGACAGGGCTCTTCCTTCAGAATTTCTTGATGATTCTTTTGCATTTTTTTCTGCTCTTTACTACAGGCTCTATACTCAAATGACAGACAAAATACATAAACTGATATTCCTTCCTTTATTCTAGTCCTCCTCTATTCCCCTCTGAAAACTTCTGCCAAAACCATTTTCAGGAAACTTGTACCACTTTAACATTATTTATATTTATGCATTTATTAAGGCTACTTTTGTTCTTTCCCACAAAAGTGTAAGTTCCTCACACATGAGCACCTTGTTCTCTAATGTATCTGTAATAATGACATAGTAGGTGGCAAAGGTGGCATAATTACTTTCTCAATAAATAAATGCCACATCCCAGCTGACCTATTTATAAAATTTAGGGACTTCCTGTTTCTTCCTAAAGGTTTAAACTTAAGATATATATATATATGTGTGTGTGTGTGTATGTGTACACACATACACACATATAGACACAGACATACACACACACATGCATGTATGCACTCATACAAACATGGTAAGGAAAGAGTAGGTTTAAAGTTGTTTGTATGGTAAATGATACAACAATCAATAAATAATACAAAAATAAACTCTTTCACCTACTCATAACTGTAAATCTCCTTTTGCCTTACCCTGTATATGTATGAATGTGTATGGGTAACTCTTGATTCCCTAGGAATTAATGGTAAACCATGTACAATATACTTTTCAGCTTGCCCTTGGATACCCTGGTTTTGCTAAACTCCCTTTCAGTAAGAAAGAGAGGTAACATAAATAGTACCTCTTTTAGATAGATCATCCAAAAAAGAAAGAAAACCAGTTGTTCAATGGAGTTTTTGGAATAACAACTATGCTCCATTTACTATAGTTTACCTTGCCTGCTGGTCAGTCAACTCTTTCCAAGAATTGCTTGTGTTATGAAAACAAAAGAGTTTAAAGAAATAAACCTTTCCTTCATCCAACTGTATGGTGCTTGACATGTGCCTTCACTGATTCTCACCATAACCATGTGGTACAGGTGTTATTATCACCATTTAGGAGATCAGGATGCTCATGTCCAATTTTCTTTCTATTGGTTGCCTATTCTGAAATGACCTAAAATGTTGTAGTGCAGCCATACTTTGCTTGGCTTCAAAGCTACAACATATCAGTTGATAAAAGTGGGAATAGATGATTAAAATAGTTGTACCGAAGCCTAAGAAACAGAGACTGGGGCTGTCCAGATTTTGAAAACTGGAAGGTGGTTGAAATTTAATGTTGAGATGCATGGGAACGCACTACAATGAGGATGACTTTGTTTTGGGAAAAACCTTTTCCTTTTCTTTTCTTCCAGCGGCTTGTGGTGGACTCCTTACCAAACTGAATGGCACCATAACCACGCCAGGCTGGCCCAAGGAGTACCCTCCTAACAAAAACTGCATGTGGCAGGTGGTTGCCCCAACCCAGTACAGGATTTCTGTGAAATTTGAGTTTTTTGAATTGGAGGGAAATGAAGTAGGTGAACAATTTATTTTTTTCTAGCATGTTTTTGGAATCCCTGAAGGCACACTGGTGATCTAAACATGTAAAGAAAGAACGACTGTACTTTAGTGGTGCAATAGTATAGGTGTTGCAGTTGTTCTATACTCTGCTGCTGATTTCTGCAACTGTTTATAATTCCTGTTGGCATTGGATAATATTTTAGACTTTCTGGGAGACTGAAAATTACTCTGAGGGAGTTTTTATTTAGTGTATTAATATACAGCATTTTTTTTTTTGATTTATTACAGAACTTTTTAAAAATTAGGGTCAGCTTTATGTCATACAGGCTTTTCTTGAAAAAATAAACCAAAATCCACTGGTTGAGTCATAACAAAAATATTCTTCTGGGAGAACCTGGTATATTTAACTTGTAGAAATGGTTCCCTTTTTATTACATAAGTAGTTTTTTTATTATTAACGTATTCATGGTTCACAAATAAGGACAGTTTAATACTTTATCCTCAATAAAAGATGGTGCATTTGGTTGATACAATCTTTAATTTACAAAATTAATAGTTTTAACCTCAATAAAAGATGCATTTACTTGATATTGTCTTTTTTTAATAAAAGATTACTGTAGTAAAGGTACAGTTTTCTGCCACATGATCAAACAAATGAAATTATTTATTTGAAAGGCACTTCTGTGTGTTTTAAAATCTCTTACTAATGGCTTTGAGATAAAACAAAGTTGCTGACTTCAGTGTTTTTGTCCAAGGAAATTAAAGTCTGACATGTTATAAACATATATTTCAGAGAATTGTAGAATTTTAGGGCTCAGTGGACAGTTAAGATCTTCTTTACGTCATGTCTAAGCTTTATGATGAAAAGACCACAGTTTATATTTATAACACACTTTATCCACATAGGACATCATTTTTCTTTAATGTTATCTGGACTTTTGAGAAACTTTGACATGAAGAGCAAAATTTCTGCAGCATTTTTAGAAAAGCTTTTGCATGATTGACGCTTTTTTGAAAATGGGAATCTCCCTACCAGTCCTGTGGTTTGCTGTGAACTTTGTGTTGAATGACTTCTATTCTCTCAGTTTTCCTTGAAGCTATTAGTTGTGGGAGGTAGGACGTTTTGATTCATTAATTGATAGGTGTTCCCTAAGAAGGCTAGAAGTTTATATTCAGGAGGAAGGAGGCAGATAGCCTTAAATAAATGGAGCGTTGTGTTCCAACAGCATTTTTCTCATGGTAGTGGTCTTTATTCATGTAAGGACCCTTTATAAAATCTATAATATATCCCAGAATTCTTAACCTTACAGTAATGTGACTTGTGTAGAAGGCTGTTACACAATTCTGTGTATTTTCAGTTTGATGTCTTAGCTAATTAAAATGAAGGCATGAACAAAAACTTGACCTACAGAATACTGGGTTAAAACTTGGTCATTTTATTCATTAAATTGATATTCAAAAGCAAAGTCAATGTCAAATAACTTTAGCCTTGGTGACAGTCTTCTATGTCACAGCCCTCTTTAAGCAACAGCTCCAGCTGTAACAAAGTAGATAGAAAATTTATTTCATTTTGCTTAGCAACATTTTGCTAATTTATCACCTAATGAATATCACAAGAACCAGTAATTTGAGTTGACATATTGCAAAGGACAGATCATGCCCCAGGGTTCAATCGTATGCGTTGTTAAACTTGCTAATTTCCCATTTCTGTAACAAGGTCATTCACGCAAGATGCGTTCTTTAGAATGTGCCCTGTCGCAACTTGAAAATGTTGTATGGAAACATCTGTTAGTGACCGTAAAATTGCTTAAGAATACCTGATGCTCACTTAGCTTCTTCCATTTTGGTGCTGTTTGTACATTAACATATAAATTTGATTTCATTTTAGTATAAATTTCTGCCCCCATTCCACTGTTTAGAATTCCTATTTGTTAGCAATTTTGTGGCCATGCTGCAGATAACTTCACGGTACCTTGCAACTCAAAGAAATTTAAGTAATATATGTTTGTTGGATGAGTTTGAAAGGCAAAGATCCTTTTTATTATGTACCTGGTACCTATCTCACCTTGAAAATTCTTATTGGCACGGCTCTGATTAGGATCAAGTTTTTGGGAAGCAACTCTGGGCCAAGGCAAACTTCTTATTATTAATCACCACACCGCCATGTATGATATGTATGATTTGGGGCAAGTTCTCTAAAATGTCTAAGCCTCAGTTTTCTCATCTTTACTATAGAGAGGATCATTTCTTTTGTTAGTGGTTGTTTCATGGACTAAATATACCAAGTTCATGTAATTGTTGCTGGTATATGAATAAGTACATGACAGGTTCTTTCAGTTTCTAGTGAAAATGTAAACATTTGAAAATTTAAAGAGAGATATTAGATGCATGCTAGAAAAAAATATATATATGTTAACAAGCACACACTTGTATATCTTGGAAGGAGATATTCAGAAAAAATTCTCAAATCTATCTTTCAAGGCTTTCTCTCATATCTGGGACCTTTTCTTGATTTTTTTTCTTTCCCTATTAATTCCAGTTTGACAGGGACCTGAAGTACATCATAGGGAACATAGTCAATAATAGAGCAGTGACAATGGGTACCTGAAACATCAGGGAGATCTCTTTGTAAACTATAGGATTGTCTAACCACTAAGCTGTACATGTGAAACTGATATGAAATAATACTGAATGTCAACTGTAATTGAAAAGTAAATTTTTAAAATTATTATCAATTATCTGATACTTTCAAATCTGGTGACTACAACAGCCATTTTTTTTCTAGGTTTGCAAATACGATTATGTGGAGATTTGGAGTGGCCTCTCCTCTGAGTCCAAATTGCATGGCAAATTTTGTGGGGCCGAAGTGCCTGAGGTGATCACATCCCAGTTCAACAATATGAGAATTGAGTTCAAATCTGACAATACCGTGTCCAAGAAGGGCTTCAAGGCGCACTTTTTTTCAGGTATCTGTATTCCTAAACTGCATGTGTACATTATGTGTTTTCAAGGTAGATTGGCTTAAATTGCATGTTATCTATTCTTCATAGTTTTCTATCAACATAACCTGGAGGTGGATAGAATGCATGAATATTTATCCTAGGTTGAACAATGTTTTACTTAAAATAGGATGTTAATAATAGAGGTCTTGTTGAAATGCAGCTATCAAACACTTAGATCTCATGTAAGCTAATCAAATTTTATAAATACTAGTACAAGTAACAAAACTATTATAATAATATTTTCATATGGTAACTTTACTCTTTTACAAGTGGCTGGAGATAATGATACCAAACTTCCAATCAGTGGCAGATATTTTTCCAAATAATTTATCTTTGTTTTTTGGGATATGTGGTCTCATTTTTTATTCTTAGTATTTAGCAACATATTTCTCTTATTTATTCTTATTAGCTTATATTAAAATCACACTTTGCCTCATCATCATAGAAGTGATTGCAGAAAGAAACTTAAAACTATGGAAATGATCATTTTACTAAAAACTAACTGTATTAGCAGATATATTTTTGCATTTGACGCTTTATGTTTGGAATTTAATGTTTAGATTAATGAGCTCACAGTAAAGTTTCTCTCTCTTAAAGAGCTGAAATTTGATAAGAGGACTCCCTGTTTTAAAGAAAATATGTAGAAACACTGGTAAAATTCATTTATTTTCCCAATTTCATGCCTTATAAAAATATTATTGTGAAGTGTTAAAAATAGATACAGTTGTTAATAGACCTTAGTATAGCAATCTATTCTGTCTTACAGACTGACAAGCAATTTAAAGCAACTGAATTCCAATTATGTTTTAATATTAGGTAATTTGGATAGAGTTAATTCAAAGTCCATTTATTCCAGTCCCCATGTGTTTAAAATTAATGAGATTTACAATAGCCAGGGTTTGTCAGGGGCTTTCAGTGTAATTGAAGCTAATGGCTCACAAGCTCCATTGAGGTCCAAGTCATACAGAAAAGTACAATCAAAACACAATGGAGCTCAGCTCCCTTGTTCCCATTTCCTTCCTCCCATCAGATTTAATTGCCTTTTAAAAATTCTTCTCAGGCATTCATCTAAGATTTATGTTATTCAAAGTAGACTTTTAATATCCTATCTCAATGACTGAAAGACTTCCTTAGTCTTCACTATTTTTAAAATATTAAGTAGGCTACAAATTTTAGGTTTCTAACCAGTGCACATAAGACTTCTTATCTTAGAGCCACCTAAATATTTATTTTTAAAATGGAAATTGTGAAGTAAATACTATATTAATAATATGTAGGGTCCATGTCACTTTAAATAATACATTTTATTTAATAATACTTGTTAAAAAGGTACATGCTATGTATACTGGTGACAAAGTATGACTAAATATAAAGTTATTGGAATATTTAAAATTCACTCTCTGATACCTTCGGTCAGGCAGAACTTTGCAAATCATAAAGACAGGCTTTTTTTGGTATCTTCCAAACAATACTATTAAAATATAAGGCATGCTACTTTAATTCTGCTAATATAGGTCTGAAGGCACATATAGAAGATGCTGTTCTCAGCATGTGACAGGACATAGTCTTTATTCCTATCTCTATGTAGCTGTATAATTGTAAAATTATCTGAGTACCTTGGCAGTGCTAAAGCTTATGGTAGTTAATTTGCTGTAAATCACATTTACCAATGCAGATCTTTCAAGAAAATTGTCTGTTTTTAGTATTTATCAGTGTCGTATTTAAAAATTACAAATCGATTAGGTGGCACTATTTCATCATCTTTGACAGCCTCTAGCTCAAGTTGTCTGAGGGCATGCGGGTGGTTAAGAGTGCTGGACAATGAAGTTCAAAGAGAAATTAACCCAAACCTCCATATGGCTGCCAGTTTGAGCACTTACTATGCAGACACACATTATCTCTTTAATAATCGCAATAAGGCTATAACATTTTCCTTGTTATATTCATTTGACAGGTGAAGCAGCTGAGGAGTTAAGTAAACTGCTTAGTGTCACAAAGCATTTTAACTCCTGTTTGTCTTGGTTTGGCTTGACTCCAAGAGCTGATGGTGCCCTTTGCAAATGGTGTTGGTTGTTAGCTACATGTTATACTGAACATATTTATGACCTGAGAAGCAACAGATAGACTTTTCACCTCTTTATTAGATTATTATTTTGTAAAGTCCAAGATAATTATCATTAAGTATAAACTTTCAGTGGTTTGTCAAATTAGTGTTTAAAATACGGTGGTTCTGGATAAGTAATTAGATCCATTTCACATTTAAGTACCAGGAGGATACATTTGCTCAGGAAAAAAATAAAAACATAATATTTGTAATTAAGAGCTAATGTGGTACTATCAAGAAATGGCACCAAATAATGACTTATAAACTTACTTCCTGTCCTAATTGTGGTCATCTCACAAAATCCTAATTTACACAAGATCATTATTTTAATAGATAGGTGCTACTCATGTTGAAAATATTATTTGGGTTCTAATAATGCTTTAAGTATAATAATATATAGCCATGTGTTGATTTAATGATAATTTAATGATTCCATGGTGTAAATAGTTATCTGTGATAAAATATTAATGGAAATCTAGGGAGAAAACTACCCATGCACCATGTGTGCAGCTAAGCATGTGGAAGGGAGCAAACCTGCAAGCTGCCAATTAAAAATACCAAGAATATTTGTATTAAGGTGGAGACTGGTATGTTATAGTTCTCCAAATTTCTCTCAGTTTTCATCTGATTTAAATATAAAGATAACTTAAGGAGAAAAACACATATTGTATTTCTACCTATCTGTTATCCCAAGTATTTCTAGACTTGCAAACATTACCTAATACATTTCGATCATTGAAAGTTAACATTATACTAAGTGAAACAAGCCAGATAGAAGAAGGGAAATACCATATGATTTCACTCATATGTGGAGTCTAATGAACATACTGAACTAACACGGAAAATGGGGACAGACTCATAGATGGACATCAGGATGACAGCTATTTGGCGGGGGAGAGGGGCTGGATGGAGCAAAAATGAAAGAGGACTCATGACATGGGCAACAGTGTGGTTATTGCTGGGGGAGGAGGGGGAATAAGGGGACTAAATGGTCATGAAAAAATACAATAAAGATGAATTTTTTTAAAGTTAAGAATTAAATTTTTAGTTAACAATTAGTAATACAAATTAATATATGTGTTTTAATTGAGTTAAATGTTGTAATTTTAATTTATAGCTAATTTGTAATATAATCTTATAGAGAATTGAACAACTATTACTCTATCATATCTTTTATTCAAGAGATTTTTATGAAGAGTTAGTCTTAAGTGGTTCTGTAATTAGTGTTCTACAAGCTTCAGAAGTGGTTATGTATTTATGAAAGCATAGTGAGTAATATAATATGTTCAACTATTTTTCCACATTTGTTTTCTAAGAACAATTATCAAAGAATTCAGTAAAAAGAAGAAACAACATTTGACAACAGGTAATTCCATATTATTTGGAGAAGAAAGCAATTTAGAAATAAATACTAGCTTTCTTTCCATTAAGTGATGCATCAAGGAAAAAGACAAGGAAAATATATTTAGGTTTTTAGTGCACAATATACAATGAAAATATTTATAGTCATATAGGGATTTTAGTCTTTTTTTTCCATAGCCTTTGAACTCAGATGAGCACTTAAGAGACCTAAGAAATGCAATTAGAAGAATAACTGTAATTAGAAGAATAATTAATATTGATTTCCTTACCTCCATGTTCATAAAAATAAGAAACCATCATGTAGGAATTCTGATTTAATCTCTCAAATTAGTCATGAAAAATCCTATAGCTTGAAAATTTGGAATTTATTGTAGCACACAACAGAAAACCTACAAACTTCCCCAAAATGGTAGTGTAATGTACTCACTGATTCTAGGGTATATTTCAAAAGCAATATAGTAAAGTAATACCAAAGCAAATAAAGATTATTATAACTATCAAAGTAGTTATTTGGACATGATATAGAATTATGTGTCTATTCATTTGTTAGCTAATTCAGAATATAGTCGCAGACATTTTATAGAATAACAATATATTAGGTTATTTTCTTGAACTGAAAGAGGTTTTTTACTAGATGAGCAATAGTTATTTACTATTTTTCTTTAAGATTTTATTTACTATTTCCTGAGAGTGAGGAAGAGAGAGAGGGAGAGAGGGAGAGAAACATCAATGTATGGTTGCCCTTCACCTGCCACTAGCCATGGACCTGGCTGGAGACCTGGCTGGAGACCTGGTTATGTCGCTAGGGAATCAAACCAGCAACCTTTGGGTTTGCAGTCCAGCTCCTTATCCACTGTGCTTCCAGCCAGGGCATAGCTACTTACTTTATATGATAGTGAAAGCAAACTTAACTTTATGTGATGTTGTATTTGAAATCAGTACACAAATATGCACAGGTATACATGATATAGTTTACTTAGTTTAAGTAGTTAAGCAAAGTTAACTGTATTCTACTCAGAACAAAGTTATTTTTCTTTATATGGGTTAAACTTACAGGGACTATTAGTAGCCTTTTATGCATGTTTTAAATCTTTAATTATAACATTCATTATTTGGGAATAATATGACAAATAACTTCAAGCAATGAGAGTTGAGCATAAATATTGTACCTTCTTAGACAACCCAGCATTAGTACAAAGATTCAATGATGAATTCTGCAATACTGAGAACTCAGAATTTGAAGAATAAATCTCATTAAAAGCAGTCTTCCTCATGAATAACTGTAATGGGAATATGATGTATTGTTGATGGACGTAGTGATTTACTTTTTGGAAGAAATGGAGTAAAACCCAGGTTTCCTGATTCCCAGTTTTCTTATTCACCTTTCACCATATATAGATATTTCTCTATATTTTTCCTCCCATATACCACTTCTCTCATGGAATGTCATAAATATTTTAGGAGATATCCAACCTGATTTTATTCTAATAGGGCTTTAAATATTAGTGTGGTTAATTTCAAATGGAAACACAATAAAAGTGTCCTATGATTTTGAAGCGTATTACAAGTTTTCATTATTAACAAAATTCAAAATATTTGCATGTTTTAGAAAGGGAATTTGTTTCTGTTGTAGGGCAGAGTTTATTAGTGCTTTTTTGAAGGTGATTATTTATTTAGTAGTTTTGTGCTGAAATCTATGTATGCCATGTAGGTGTGTACACATGCATGGAAGTGTATGTGCATATGTGTGTGTGTGCATGGGTCTGTTTATTTTATATTTGATCATTTGTTGAGAGTATATCTGCTCACATATATTTCTTTTCTGGTACATGGACCCTTCTTTTTCCTACAGACAAGGAAGCTTTCTGCAAAGAGAAAATTTTTATTTTTGAATCTTGCAAGAACTTGATACAGGTTGCCACTTCAGTTCCGTCCAGTATGTATTATTCATAGACTGATGGCCTCTGATAGTCTCAGAGATACTCTGTCGGCCACCTCCTTTGTCCCTTATAATGAGCCTATCCTTCATCTAACATGAAGGAATGGAAAGTAGATATGTCCATTCCAATGAAGGAAGCTAATTTCCATCTTCAGAAAATAAATGTTTTTATTTCTACTCAGCAAAACATTTATTTCTGCCACTAATAAAAATGATTTAAAAAATTTTGTGCCTACAATATGAAAATGGTAGAAAATTTCAAATGAATTATTGCTCAAATACTCAATTATTGAGTTTATTCTATGGTCATTCTGAGAACCATTTAAAACTCTGCATTCTTCTGTAGTCTTTTCTTTGGATTTTCATTGTTCAGAATATTTGTAATTTGTGTCTTAGAAGAAGAATGGAGAAAAAAGTGAAGACATAATTGTATTTGCTTTTTCCTCTGGTCTGATGACCTTCCATACATAAGAAGTCCAAAATATATTTGTGGAATGAGGTCTTTTATGATGTTGCTATTTCTCATTAACATAGATATTCTGAAATTATAGGCATTTTAATTAGAATAGTTTATTTACTTCTATTCAAACAAGTGTTTTTAAAAATAACCTCAACATGTTCACTACTTCTTACACAATGTAAAATATTAAGTAAAATGTCTTTCTTTATCTAAATGATGTAAAACATCTGAATAATGTAAGTATTCCAATATTTACTGAAATTTTCACTTTTCATATGATTCTGACTCATGAAGCAGTTTTATACTTTGCTGGGCATGATGACTTACCTCTGCTGCTTTTAGCTACTGTTTTGATTAGTTCAATTTTAAATTTTAGCTGAACTTTAGATTAATCCATACATATATTCTAACATATATCCTTAATTTTATGTAATGATAATTATAGTAATCAATTTTAAATGTAGAGATAAAAGCAGGGAATACCAATAAAGTGGGAAATTGAAATATAATACTTAGACAATAATATAGTATATATATATACATATATATATACACACATATATATATAATTTCTTCATCTTTTTTCTCCTCTTTCTGCTCCTCCTTCTTACCCCCAAAATATTTTAAAATTATTTTTAGCAGAACAGAAATATAAATAATTGGCCATAAAAACTACTATTCAAATATGATTGGTTTTACTTTCAACATTATTCTTTAGTTACCATTACCACAGTTCAGATTATGGTCTATCAAATCTAAAGGAAAAAATTTTCCTTAGAAATATAATCTAATGAATTCAGATTTTCACTAGGATGAAGATTTAATGTTAGAAATATTTTGTTTGTATTGGAGTTGTTTTCATTATGAAATGACTGTGCATTTAAAAACTCAGCAGTAGCAACTTGTTTTTATTCATGTGTTTATTTTGATAATTTTATATCTTTCATGTATGGCAATCTAAAAAATTTAGGTAAAAAGAGGATTTAGGCAATCCCTGTTACCATAGGATTTGTCACTTAGCAACTACTTTGCTTAGAGTCTTTAGATTTTCAACCAGCTCCCAAAAGTCTTGGAGACCTATAGTACAACTAAAGTTCAGCTTTATTTTAAGTACAACACTCAACTTTATTTTAAATACAACAAGCTATCATTGTATAATAGTCTCATAGGAAATTTCAGAGTAAGAAATTCTGGCCCCAGAAAATTTTAAATTGGTTTTTTTATTTAACAAAGATGAAGTGTACAAGGTCTGTCTGGAAAAAATCCAGCCATTGTTAATATAACACAAATGGTTTGCACATCAATGTAACCTGGCAGCCAAGAAGAGTGGACTGTAATGTGCATGCATGAACAATGACACCTTCACTGTACTAGTCAGTGAGGGTGGTAGATACCATTGAGTGAGTGTGTGTAACATATGGCCATCACATTCAAAAAGAACGAGAAGAACAACAAACCTCCATCAAATTTTGTATTAAGCTTGGGCATTCCTCTGTGGAAACTATTTGGATGATTCAGAAGGCCACACCTATGAGCAACTGGTGATTGGCAGCTTCATCACAACAACACACCCACTCATTCATAATATCACATGTTTTTTGTGTTTTTTGCAAAACATCAAATCACCCAGATGACTTAGCTCACCTCCATCCCAGATTTGGTGCCCTATGACTTCTAGTTTTTCCCCAAACTAAAATCACCTTTGAAAGGGAAGAGATTTCAGACCATTAATGAGATTCAGGAAAATATGGTGGGAAAGCAGATGGCAATTGAGAGAACTATGTGAGGTCCGAAGGTGTCTACTTTGAAGGGGACTGAGGCATCATTGTCTATGCACAATCTTGTTTGTATCTTACTCAATAAATGTCTCTATCTTTTCGTATTACCTGGCTGGATACTCTCTGGACAGACCTCTTATTTCTATATCCATTTATGAGAGAATTTTTTATGAAGCATTTTACTAGAGAGCCTCTGGAAGGTGCATTAAATAATTTACTGCTTAACTTTCTGAGTTAGAAAATCTATGTAGCTGCCACCATGGTGGTAAAGAGTATGGTTTACCATTCAATTATTCTGCTACATCATCAATAACTCAAACTATAATTTTCGTTGTTGAAGAAAATAAGGGAGAACAGAGATTCCAAATTGTCATAAATTCCCCAAAATTAATTTTACAAGGCTAATCTTCTATTAACTTCTAATTTCTATACATTTTGGTGTTTGATGCTAGATGATTTTCTTTACATTTTTTTGTGTGCTTTTTAAATCTCCATAGTAAGTATTAAAAGTGTAATGGAACTGTTAAAGATAGGTAGAAAGTATATAAATCACAGATATATTGATTCTCATCTATTCTTTAAAACTTTGGAACTGCCTGTATGTATTTGGAATATCTTGCTATTGCCAATGCATGAATATGTTCCAGGAGCATGTGTGTACTACGTCATGTAGTCAATCTCCAAAAAGGGAAAAGTAGATGTATCCTTAAAAATTACTCTCAGGGACTTTGCTAAATAATGTCTTTCATAAGCCCATCATCTTCTTAGAGTGAACATTACGTTCATAAAAAGGTAAACATAACATTTGCTATTTGTGACCCACCATGAACTCACAAATTCCCTTTGGAAAAATCTGTTGACAGTGTAAATTACGAATTCAGCCTAACGTCTGATATGATTGTCATGTGTCCCTTTTATTCTCTATGCTATGGGAGTGATGACAGTCTGAGTGCTATGTCATCATATGTGTGTGTCATGAGCAATCTGCCAGTTTTGACATTAATGGACAAGCTGAGCCATAGCTGAGCAAGATAATTTAGTAGCTGATGTTTCTTGCTGAGTGCCTGCTCATCTAGGTTGGCTGCTCCTGTTGTGAATTTGTTGGCTATTTCTTAAAGCTCATATTTCCTATTCTAACCTTTGCCTCTTGTACCTTAACAGCCTTTTAGGGAATTACTTATTAATAAACTGGGCTGCTGGAGTAGATTTTTTAAAAATATGTAAATTAGCTTTCTTCTTTAGGATAATGTAACGATACCTTTTTCTGTCTCAGAATATTATGAAATACCCTGATTCATCAATGCTTGGCTGAACTGCAAAGTTAATGAAAAAAAAATCAACTACTAGTTATACTAACTGATTTTTTAGAAGTGATTATACACAAATCTTGGAGCCTTGTTTAGCCTTTGTCTAAACACCATGGTTAATATGTTGAAGGATTTCCCTCTACTTTAATGCTATTTCTTGCATTTATTCAAATAGCTTACAATTTTTAATTTATTTTTAACAACTGGCAATAAATGTTTAAGATTAGTTGCAAAAAATCTGTTCTTTTCCTGTCTCCTACTCCAAACATCTGCTCCAGGAGTGACAGGGGACTACAAGATCTCCTCCTGGCACAATCAGTCTTGGAAACTCAATCCATGAGACAAGGTGCCAAGCTAAACAAGGCCTGAGTGGAACCAAGACACTATCAATTTCTTTGTCTTTTTGTTTTATGTTGGGAACAGGAAAAGCTGTGGCTTAGTTTACCCTTTGCCAGTGTTAACCACATCTAAATGATTCTCCTTTGATATTCTTTGTTTTGAAAGCTACCTACTAAACTATGGGTTATCTTTTGCCAGACAAAGACGAGTGCTCTAAAGATAACGGTGGGTGTCAACATGAATGTGTCAACACCATGGGAAGCTACATGTGTCAGTGCCGTAACGGATTTGTGCTGCATGAGAATAAACATGACTGCAAGGAAGGTATGAAAACAGTGCTCTTTTTTGACGGCATCTGGAAGTTCACACCCTTTGGGTAAATCATTGCTTCCAGGGAGAGTTAATCATATCAATGAGTAGTGTCATTTTTGAATGTTCAAATGTCAAAAACCAAAAAAAAAAAGCAAAAAAACCCAAAAAACAAAAACGAGTATGTGCAGTGCTCAAAGATCCAAGGCAAACTACTGGAAACTTCCTGTTACCTAGAAAGTCAGCACTTCATACATGGGTGGCCTTAAGGAACTTTGTATCACAGATATGGTCGCTGCTATGATGCCATCTGGCAGCCAGAAGAACATGACTTTGTCCCCAGGTCTTTATAGAACAGACCTTCATGTTTAAACTTAACTTCTGCAAAAGGCTTTGCATTTGGTTTAGTTTCCCTCCCCAAAATATCTCGTATATGTATTACACGAGTTATGCCACTTTAAATACCAGGAGAGTCAAACTCAAAGGCCTAGCAGAGGACAGACATTTAAAAAATGGTAGATACTGTATGTACTATTTAAAGTCTTAAGGCTTGATTTTAGGAAAAAAAAAAAAAAGAAGAAGAAAGAAAGAAAATGATATAGTAGCACAACAGTAGCTTACCAGAGCCTACCAGTCTTTAGCCCCCAGAGCTTTACAATATTCCAAGATTTTATTTAAAAAAATAATCTTAATCTCCTTAACCATTATGAGCTATATGGGCAGAAGAAAATAGTTATTTTGTTTTTATTTTTTCCTTTGAGGGTCTATTCCTGAATTTTCTACTTAACTTGGATTTATGCTTATTTTGAAAGAATTACTAGGCAAAATTTATAACTTGTGTAGTTAGGACACATAGACTGACAGGTACCTGATGAGAACCATAGTTAGATTAGATAGCAACTGTTTGTGTCCTGAACTGGCCCTTGTTCCCTTCTGTCCCAGTCAAATACAGTGGGCCAGGGGTGTGTTTTCTGTTTTCATTGAATGATTGATGTTGCCCAGAATCATAGGCAAGCAGAATTCTGTCTCTTCACTTTCATGAGTATAGATAGACCCAGGGGGATTCTGATATTTGTAACTTGGTGAAGTATTCTATGAAATCAACAGGCTGGGGAATAGGCCCGGTTATTTTGCAGATATGGAAGGTAATTCAGAGCCAAAAAGAGATAGCTTTTCAGAGCATGTATGCCACCCATGGCTCACAGGTAGCAAATAAATGTAGATATCCTAAATCTCTGTTCATTACAGTAAATATTCTCAAGAAAGGACTTTATAGGAAACATCCTTTTGGATGGCTCCCCAGTAAAGTTCGTTTTTACTGCTAGTAAAGGGGTCATATTGTCTCTCACCTCTGCTTTAGCGTGTGTCTTGTCCACAGTTCACCAGTTAGCCTCTTGGTTTGGTCTCATAGACTCTTTACCCAATTTTGAGGGTCCATGTTTCATATGGCAAGGCACGGACAGGGATCATGGAATTGAGAAAACCCTTGTCAAGACAGGATTCAGACTTTAAGGCTATTTTCTTGCTACATGATCCTATATGTAGAAAAGGAGCTGAATTTCACCTCCTTTTTGTATTCATCACAAATCCTATCCTCTCTATGGACACCAAGCACAGTTAAAATAAAGGTCTAGCAGTAAGGCCTGTGACAACTGCACAGTAATGCCCACACCTTACCCTCACTGTGCAGCCCCACAGTGCAACAGGTGTTCTGTCCAGCTAGTAAAGGATTTATCCAGATTCCTTGGAAAATTTCAGAGAATTGATTGTATTTTAGAATGGGATATACAACATATAACAAATAATTCACAGTCTTAATCAGGATGCGTAGGCTACTGCTTTATCAATTATACAAAATGAACAGTCTGAGGATATTGTGTTTTTGAAGTTTAATAGTAACAAATGGTCTCCTTTAAGATGAAGTTATTTTAATTGTGGAAAACCTAAAAGAAATTTCATGTTCATTAAATATTCTTGGAAATTAGTTTAGAAGCTATTGCCATGATTAGTAGCTGTTCACTTACTTTTCCCCTTATTGCTTCATTATACTTTGATGAAAGTAGTTCATTTACTTTAGCAGCTAAAATTTTAGTTTCAATATTCAAGTGTATACTTTAACTGAAGAAGAAAGAAATAAATATAAATACATAATTCATGAAGTTACTTAATAATGTTAATTAGCTATAAATTATGCTTTTGTTCATAGAAAAATGGCATAATCCATTGATTTCTGTTTGTGACATTGCATTCACTGTTTTGCACCCACCAAAAGCTGATATCCTTGATTGTCAATATATGTTGCCCTGTTAAAGTCTGAGCTTACAGATCCGGCAATTTAAAAGAGTTTATTTTCTTTTAGGCATTTCTAAAATACATGGTAAACACTTAATTTCATGAAAGCAAGAAACAAACATTGCCTGATTACGCTCAGCAACATGTATGCCAAAGCAGATGAACATGATAACAGAGTGATGATTAGTTGGTATTCAAGAAAATCTTTCAGTGGGCTAGTGGGTAAATAGGCTGCCTTCTTGTTGGCCCGATCCTGGGCTTGATCTCTACGCTGATCAGTATTATCATTACTTGCACAGCTGAGTGTGAACAGAAGATCCACAGTCCAAGTGGCCTCATCACCAGCCCCAACTGGCCAGACAAGTACCCAAGCAGGAAGGAATGCACATGGGAAATCAGTGCCACTCCAGGCCATCGAGTCAAATTAGTAAGTGAGCATGTCATTCTTCTTTTATTAAGCTGACTGCCCATGTATTCTGTGGTTAGCACATGGAAGCAAAAGAATGTTTATTGAATTGAATTAAATTAATAAACAGTTGGAAAGATTTTCTTTCCTCTGCTTTCCTACTAACACTAAACAAATCCCTGACTTCCTAGATCAAGGTGATAGTAAAGGTAGTCATGAACTTCTCATATAGTGATCTTACCCTGGATACCTAAAAGGCATTAACATAGTTATTGTAAGACTATAGCTAATGTATTATTTAAAATGGTGTTTCCACATGGAGAAAAATAAAGGAACAAAAAATCAAAAATTCATCAAGATAGTAATAAAATAAGGATTCATTTAAACACATCATAATAAACTCTACAAGCTGTCAGTTCTATATTCTTTATATCCAGTATTGTTTATAGTAAAACCAGTTTTGTGGTTTGTGAAATATTATTTTTGTGTAATATAGTTGCCCTCTTTAGATGGATAGTGATATCCTTATACTTATCACAAATTCAAGTATGAATATAATATTTGTTCTCTCTCCTATTCTTTGAGCCTTGCATTCTGTCCTTGTCACCTGAAAGTATACAGTAAATTTCACAGAATACTTGAAGAGCATAATTAAAAAAAATAAAATTATAGGAATATAGAAATTTTAATAACTTCCTGAAATATGCTGTTGTTAAAAGCATGAGGGAATGCCCACTAGCAAGGCTCAGAAAACAGTTGAGCAGTCACCATAATAAAGGACAAGAAATTATGTTGAGAATGAGGCTACCAGTCCAGCCATAAAATTAATTTAAAAAATGTTTAAGTCCTTTCTTTTAGTGAAAATCATTTTGCCAATAAAGAAGCTGCATTTCTATGTAGTGTTATAATGATAAAATTAGAGGTAGTCACCAGTGCATTCATATTCTTATTATGGATCTCCTTGCAGTCATCATATTTGTAAAATATTAGTAAGTGACTTTCCAAATAGTGACATCAAGTCATTTCAGTCACTCTTCAGAAGGATGCTTGATACTAAAATGATAGCACTGTAGCCACTTGCATGCTTTCCAGTCCTGTCCAAGGTCCTGATTGAGAGCACTGTTTTCTTTTCAGCAGTGCAGCTAGCCAAGGGAGCCGGCAACATGAATTTTTTCTGTGTAAATCCATATTTTGCCTGTTACCAAAGTCTTCTCTGAAGAAATATATATATATATATATTTCTTGTTGCATATATAACAAGAATTATGTCAAAGTTATCAAAGTCTTCCATTATCAAAGTCTTCTCTGAAGAATTATATATAATATATATGTGTGTGTATACATTCCTTTTGTATAGAGTATGACTATGTAGTGTCACTATGTAAAGATATTTCCATTGGGTATAGAATACTAGGATGGCAATTTTATTTTCTAGTATGCACACTAAACCCTTGACTCCATTATTTTTTTATCTTCATTGTTTCTAAAAATTCTGTTGTAAGCCTGAATTTTACTCCTGTGAAAGTAATGATTCCTTTTATCTGTGGCTGCATTTAGCATTTTCTTTTTATAAGCAGTTTGAACTTAATATATCTAGATATGTGTGTGTGTGTATGTGTGTGTGCAGTAATTTATCCTCAGATTTCTATGAATTTCTTGCATCTGTATTGTGGTGTCTGTCATGAATTTTTGAAAATTTTTAACCATCAGTCTTTTACAAAATTCTTATGCACTATTTTTTCTCTGTACCTTATTGGAATTAAATTACACATATACTAGTTTTTTTCATATTATCCTATTACTCTTGGATGCTCTGTTAATTTTTTTGTCATTCTTTTTAGAGCCTAACTTTCAGTAATTTCTATGAACCTATCTTCAAGTTCCACAATTGTTCCTTCTGCTGCCTTGAGTCTACTGAGAAGACTTTTAAAGGCATTTTTTTCTTTTTCTTTTTATGTTTTCAATCTCTAGCATTTCCATTTGATTCATTATTATAGATCTCATGTGTATTAGCCTGATCAGGCTCCCATGACAGCGTCTAAATTGATTTTCTCACAGTTCTGGAAGTTAGAAGTTCAAGTTCAGGTGCTGTCAGTGGTAGTGTGTGGTGAGGCCTATTTTCCTGGCTTATAGATGGTGCTTTGGTTCTGTGTCCTCACCCAGCCTTTGCTCTGTGTATGCATGGGGAGGTGGGCAGGGGTGGGGGGTTGGGGGGGTGGCGTACTCTGGTGTCTTTTTATCTTCTTCTAGCCCTATAGGACTAGGGCCTTGCCCTGAGGACCTAGGACCTCATTTAGCCTGAAATACCTTCCTAAAGGACCTCTCTCCAAGTGCAGTCACATTGGGGTTCAGGGCTTTAACGTGTGAATTAAGGGAGAGAGTAATTCATTCCAGAACACAATCTCTGTGCTGAAATTTCCCATCTATTTTTGCATATTGTCTACATTGGTATTAGAATCTGTAGCAGATTCATCATAGTTACTTTCAATTCTGTTTGATCATTTAAACATAGAAGTCGTGTTCAAGTCTGTTCTGTTATTTTATCTCTTAGAACTGTTACCTTTTTTTCTTATCTTTCTGCCTATCATGTCATTTTTTAATAAACACCAGCCTTTATGTGTATAATAGCGGAGAATGGATGTTTGGAAGTAGACACATCTCTTCTTCTGTTAGGCAATTAGTGTCTTTGTGTGTATTGTAGGGGGTGATGTTGAGTGGATCTAGTCAGCTATTGAGCTGATCTCCATACCTATGATTCTGTTCCTGTTCTTGTCGTTTGCTTAAGTTTGTTTTTCTTTCTTTTTTTTTTTTTCCCCCTTGTTCCCGGGATTACCTTCAGTGTACCATCAGCTTCAGATTCCTTTTCCCCAGATGGGAGACTGAGATTTAAGAGGCATCTCTTAGTGTTGGTCCTTCATCCTTCGCTTCCCCACTTTAATCCTCCATGGACTGCATCCCTCTTCACACTTTTCTCGCTGCTCTGCCTGTGGTAGACCGCGGTTGCTCACTACGCGGTGCTGGCTAATCTGGTGGTGAGGCAAGGGACTCTTTCTCTATGTCTTAGCAGCCTCCCCCTTAGACAGGCTCTGCGTAGGTTTCAGGGATGTCCTTCTTCAGTGGCAATCAAACTTCACCTTATAGCTCTAGGTAGACTTCCACAGGAGAGTTTCTTTATCCTCTCAAAGTTGTAGTAGGATCGCCAGTGTTACCGGCATAGGATCCTGTGCCCAGGACTTCCCAGGGGTAGAAGTGGTTTCATTCCTGTTTTGTTTTTGTTTTAAATATTTCCCTTACCTACACGAGGTCTATACCTTTGCCCTGGCACTGGCCAGGTTTTCTCCTTCCAGAGGCTTAAGGCTTTGCTTCCCAGAGAAGTCGCAACAGGGCTTTATGCTTTTTCCAGGCCTATGACACAGAGGCAGGCACTTACTCCTTCTGTGCCTGCAGCCTCTCTGGGGAACAAGAGATGGAGGTCACAGAGGTCATGGACAAGAGTCTGTGTGTGGCTGCAGCTCCCAGGGGTTTTATACCCACCCTCTTTCACACCTGATCTTTACCAACCCATTAAAAATTGTAGCTGAGTGTGTCATGCCGAGTTTTTCTTATTGATATAAAGATTTACTGCTGCATCAAAAAGCAGTTTCTAAAAATACTATTTTAATATACACATACATATTAATACGAAAATAGGATTGTGATTTTTACCTTCTTTCTTTACATGAATTTTCAACTTTTTTCTGCAACAAACTTTTTATTTTTCATTTTCAGTGTATTTTATTGATTGTAATATACTATTACAATTGGCTCAATTTTTCTCCTTTGTCCCCCTTCACTCAGTACCCACTTCCCTCCAGCAGTCCCCCGCAACTTAGTTCACGTTCATGGGTCATGCAGGTAAGTTCTTTGGCTTCTCCATTACCTACCCTGTCTATTTTGTTCCTACAAATTATTCTGCTTAATCCCTGTGCCATTTTCCCACTCTCCCCTTCTGTCTTCTCAGGTGATAACCCTTCAAATGATCTCCATACCTATGATTCTGTTCCTATTCTTGTGTTTTGCTTAGTTTGTTTGTTTTTCTTCTTTTTTTTTAAATTCAGTTGTTGATAGTTGTGGGTTTATTGCCTTTATAATGCTCCTGGTTTTTATCTTCTTTTTTAAATAAGGGCCTTTGACATTTCCTGTAATAATGATTTGGTGGTTATATGGCACGCATTACCGCTTCCTCCTGAACCCTGTCACTGTGAGCAGGTCTTGTGTCTCATCTCTGCTTGGAGGGGCCTGGGATTCAGTGACACTACTCGGTTGACTGGTGACTAGTTCTTGGATGTGTTCAGTGAAGTTGTGATTGTTTTAGTTCACATGGGTTTTTCCTAGTAGAGTAAAAGCAACACTATTTCCAGCTTTCTGTATCCAGGGGGAACTAGAACTCCTGATATCCCTGAATAAAGTTTGACAGTACTTTATTCATTCTCAATTATGTGCTTTCCAGCTTGCTGAGCATGCCTTCCAACTCTAAGACTGTGCCTTAAAAAATGCCAGGCTTTGCTTTTTATGCAAATATTTTCTTGAGGATCAGAACATAACCCATGTCTGTTCACAAAGATTGTACTTTCCATTATCCTATGAGTGTAAGTTTCAAAAGGAAAATGAGAGCTTTGAGGCAAATATGGATCTTTTTTAAGAATTTGACTTTGTGATCTTAGTATAAGTACTCATAGTCTAAGCCAGGTTTTCTCAAATAGTTGGCTTACATCAAACTTAACCTGGAAGGCCTTTTGTTAAAACACTCACTTTTGCCATTCCAAGTTTCTGAATAAGAGCATAATGTTGATTCCACTTTTTTCCACATTAATCATGTTCATATAAAACATGACTCTAAATACTACTCTAAGAATTAGGATTAGTAAATAAAAAGCAATTTCAGGCAGTTTAGGTCACTGAACAAGTTTATAAAACTAGTAGGTGTATAAATACCTTCAACTATTTCTACAGGTGATCTTATTTTTAATTATAGCATCCTGCATCAGAGAAGAAAGAAATCCAAAATGGCTGTACATGTATGTGCACGTATCTAATAATTTAAGTGGAAAACAATCATGTTAGTAAGATAAACTTATAATGGTTGAATAAAACAAATGCGCAAGAGAAATATGGAGAGATTAGGAACATATATTTGGACTTGAAGAGACTTGGGTTGAGATCGTAGCACTTCTACTTACTAGCCATGCTATCTTGGGAAGATATCCTTTAAACTTTTAATTTCTTTATCTGCAAATTGGAGCTTATATTCGTTAATTTCATGTGTGTTAAATGAACTGGTATATAAAATATTTGCCACAGTGCTTTATTGAATAACAATGATCATTTACATGTGATACCCAAATAGTAATAATTATGATGATTAATAATAAAAAATGTATACCATTTAATTATATAATTCAACCATGATCAAGTTTTTGTATAGCCTTATGAATTTGAAATTAAATTCTAACAATTAAAAAAGTAACTAATGATTACTTTTCAGAAAACTTTAGAGGGCCATATAGTAAATATTAGAGACTTTAGACTATGCCATCTGTGTTGCAACAATTTAATTCTATTTTATTGTGAAAGCAGCCATAGCCAATCCACAAATGAATGGACATGGTTGTGTTCTAATAAAAATTTAATGACAAAAGCAGGCCACAGGCCCATATTTGGGACTTAATTCATTGACCCAAGCTAAGAAGGTCAGGGACAAAACAGTTTGAAATCATGGAGTCGTAAGTGTTTGTGCTCATTTTCCTGAAAAGCACAGAGTGCAAGCGTTTGGTCTTACTTTCTGTGGTAGGTAGAATTGGGGAGCCAATTCTCCCAGGTTCCCCAAAAATGTCCCCATCCCAACCCCTACAACCTGTACATATGTTACCTTACCTGGTGAAAGGAACTGGTTAGATTAAGGATCTTGAAGTGGAGAGCTTTTGCTGGAATATCTGGGTGGGTTCCATAGAATCAGAAGGTTGAAAGGCAGGAGGTCAGAGAAGAGAGATGTAATGCTATTGGTTTTGAAGACAGAGGAAGAGGACATGAGCCAAGGAAGGAGGACAGCATGTAGAAGCTGGAAAAATGCAAGGAAAACAGATTCTCACCTAGGATCTAGAAGTAACACGGTGCTACCCATCCCTCCCCATTTTTACAGCCTACAGACCTTCAGAGCCCTAGGTCAATAAATTTGTATTGTTTTGAGCCATTAAGTGTGTGGTCCTTTGCTATAGCAACAGTAGGAAACTACTAGATTTGCCTTGTTTTTAGTGTATGTGTGTGTGTGTGTGTGTGGTGGAGGTAGTTAATCATGATACTTACTGCATGATAATAACTACAAAGTAAAAGAAACCTTGGTTGAAAGACATGAAGAACTTTTCTTACTAAAAACAGGATAAAGTTCTGAATGAATAAGGACAAGGATCTATTATTTCTGACTTCCCTGTTTTGGTTTTGAGAGACTAAACTGTCAAATTTTGGGTATGTTTTTTCATTATTTTGAATTGCTCTTCATTGAAACAAAACACTGAAACGAAGTTCCAGGCAAAGGGACACATGGCAATAGGATAATGTACTTATGTCCTTTTTATTGGTTGTATCATAGCATAGAGTTTTGCTAAGCTATATGGTTGCAATCTATAACTTCATCTATGGGATATTTAGAAAACAAAAATACCTGCAAGTGTTGTACACTTCTCTACCATAAATCCAGAAAGAGTAGATTGAATGCAGTTATAGAGGACTCATGGCGGGAAAGGACCTTTGAATTAAAAAGCCAGGGTTTGTATTACCCTGTGCCATTTTTTTCAGTGGCCTCTAATCATTCTAATGTCTTGTGGGAAACCAAGTGACAGTTCTTACTGAAGACCAAGGACAGGAAAAGACAAAAGATGGCTGGAACTAGAGAGCTTATTTCACAGCTGCTCAAATTGCATTATTTCCTTAATTCTCTTAAATGGTCACTTTGGCTAAATTTTACCTCTGCACTAAGCACCATCATTTTATTCTCTTGTGTGAATATATGTAGTAGTGACTGAATGGACTTATCCTTTAGCCAGTGCCCATATGTTCAATAAAAGCACTTCCACAGATGTTCTTATGAGGCATCTGCATACACAAACCTGGTGGTGGCCTTAATCTCTTAGTTTGTCTTGTGGAGAATATGTTAAGATTCCTGACTAGAGCTCACAGTCATTCACTCTTTCTTGCTTCTTTCTACAACCTAGAGTAGTAACCTTAAAATCATAGAACCATAATCATGGAATGAGTAAGGTTTAAGTTTGAATGCTAAAATGTCTGTATAATATTAGTGTAAGTGCTTAATAAAAATATTTAGAAGTTCTAAAAAAGAGGGGAGCGTTTCAGTAGGAATCAGAGTTCCTGCCAGCTCCATACACTAGCTTTGCTAGCTACTCTGTCCTCACAGTAAAGTTATAGGACTTCCAGGGGATATCTGGGGTCTCTGTGGGCCATTTGTCTCTGGTGGCTAGAAATGGTCACATTACTTAGATATAGAGATTCATGACTCAGCATGGGTTTCAGAATGAAGTTATAACTTGTGTATCATACTTTATCTTTGGAATCTTTAAAAAGTATTTTGAAGTTAGTAATTTCCTATGGGCTCCCAGAGTTCTTCTCTTGGACTAGAAATATTTTGTATGGAGGCAATGTCACTCTACATGGAGGTCCCAGTATGTGGATGTCTCAATGATATCAAGGGCCATATTTATGAGATCTCAGCATGTGAGCTAGTCACACTTTTACTGGTGTGTCGCAGGGCGTTTGGGTTGGGCTGGCTGTTGGAAAAGGACCACCCACCCTTTGCCATTGACCTAACACACTGCTACCAATTGCAAGAGGAAAACGTATCAATACCTTAATGAGAGTTGTTTGCATTACTTGAGAATATGTCGCTACGAAATCTTTGCCTAATTTGATTCCTGTAGAATTTGCTTCTATTAGTAATTGGATAAAAAGCTGCAGCCAGTTGGCTCCGGACCAGGTGTCAGCATGCCCCCCAGCCCACCAGGTCAATACCACTGTGTGTAGCGTCACTCTGTTCTATGGAACAGATGTTATGATTTATTCCAGACACTCTGCATCTCATTAGGGAGTCAGGAGTGACTTAGTTATCTCATCCCGTTAGTTTTCAATGAACCAATCAATGAACCGAATAGTCTGTAGATTCTGATCCCATGGTTAATTTTTCCTTAGAGTATACGCTAGAATGCTGTTACCCCCATCATTCTTACAGTTTTCTACATAGTTGGTGTCTCTGTTCTTTGTATGTGTAGATGAATCCTCCTAAATCACATTCAAAAGAGATAACTAATTGACATGGCTTTCAGATATTGTTATTTTGCTTTTGAAATAATGTTGATTTCATATTTAATAAAGTTCAAAATAAGCCAATTTTCTGCTATTGGTTATTTAACAGTTACAAACTGATGTTAAGGCCGTAGATGTGTACACGAAGATCAGAGAAGCTGACGAGTACTCTCTCATGAGAGGCAGAAAATGGGCAGTTTTGGGTCTGCCACTTCCAAAGCATTTCCACTCATGAGTTTGGCCATAAACATGGGATGGGTGGGTAAGCAAATGAACAGACAGACTTGTCTAGACATTCAGCTGACCATCTGTTTAGGCTCTCCCATATCCCATGCCTACTCTGTTCTCTGCCACCGGGTTATAGAGATTAATAAGTGACAAACTCCTTCAGTGACCACCCACTTTGAATATTGTGTTTCAGGATAATTAAACTCTGCTCACTGTTTTTCTGCACCATTTTTATGTGTGTGTTTGTTTCCAGTACAATTCTTTGTGCAATAGGCTTTTTTGCACTGCCCAGTGTCTTTGGTCAAATGAAGTGAATATTCCTTTATGCCCATAAAGATTCTTTAATGCTTATTTGTTAGAACATTCTAACTTACACTTTTTATAAATTAGAGTGCAGTGGAATGAGACACAAAAGATCAGTCTTCTTTCTTTTCTTTTACTTCTTTTTAAAGTACCTTCATTCCTTTCTCTTATACTCTAATTAATATAAATTGCTTCCTTCACTTATTCCCTTACTCCCTTAAAGTCAGAAGTGAAAATAGACAGGGGTGTGGTATGAAATAGAGAGAACTGTTCTTAATCACTTTTTCTTTGAAAATTATAAAATGTATGTCTTAGTTAAACTGAGAATTATGATCACTTCACAAAACTGCATTTAAGAAAATGTGTATATATAAAGTATATGCAAATATTTACTGCTTCAGGGATTGTAGCAAAATTAATGAGTTTTCAAGTATATTTTATATTTTCTCAGGTTTCTTTCTTTCTTACTTTCTTTCTTTTTTTAGCTTTCCTCTATAGACTTAAGTAATAGTGGTAGCTTATTTTTTAATGTCTAATGGTTTTTCTGGGGAATGGAAAAAAACCTAAACTGGCAATTGCAAATTAATAATTCATGGAATTTTTAATAGTTTGGACAATGTTATTTTTAGACCATCACAACTGAACCTTCCTTTGTGATATTTAATGTTATGTATAATGAATTTTTTATTTTAAAAATTTTAGAAGACCTACACATAAAAATTATTACACAGGTGAATTACGATGATTTTTAAATGGCAACCCATCTAAATTTTGTAAGACTCCAAATATTAAAATAAATGTACTATCCATCAGAAAGGTAAGTTTAAAAATGTAGGCTAAAAATATATTAGTGTTTTCTAATAATATGGATTATAAAATCTAAAGAAAGAAATGTATAGTGAAAATTTCTTTGTTTTAGTTATTCTATTAAGATTTACTGCATTTAATTTTTGTCAGAATATAATAATTACTTTATAAGTTTTTCTTCTTAGTTTAGGTATCTAAAATGTGTGGGATGATATTCAATAGTTTATGAAAATCAAAACCAAAGGAATCAATTTTTAATATAAGGCTTAAAATTTTATGATGTACTTATAAAAGTTCAGAATTAAATTCAGAACAAAATATTATTTTTTATTCTAAATTATCTCAATACTGGAGTAGATTTAATTGCAATAGTAGAACTAGTTATAATAGTTGAATAGTAGGCTCTCACATGGAGTTATTATATTTTTTCCTCATTGTTTTTTCCTAGAGCTTTTACACTTTATCAGTTTTATAGCCCTTTCAATAATGTGTTATATGGATTATCATTTACATGGCCTGAACATATTTTATTGATCTATATTTGTGCTTCAAAACCAAAAACCTGTTTTTAATGACGTGATTTTTTTTTTTCTTTCTTGTTTCTTTATAAACAGGCCTTTAGTGAGTTTGAGATTGAGCAGCATCAAGAATGTGCTTATGATCACTTGGAAGTATTTGATGGGGAAACAGAAAAATCACCAATTCTTGGACGACTGTGTGGCAACAGGATCCCGGAGCCCCTGGTGGCTACTGGAAATAAAATGTTTGTTCGGTTTGTTTCTGATGCATCTGTTCAAAGAAAAGGCTTTCAAGCTGCACATTCTACAGGTCAGCAAATCAGGGCCCTGCTTCTCCTTTCTAAGATCCATGTTTTTCTCCCTGTGCACAGTGGATCTGTTACAGGATCAGAAATGGAACCCCGGACTCAGCAGAAGACATCCCGCTGAAGCACTGTGTGAAATACTTGAGAACCACAGAGCACTTAACCTAAACAGCTTTGCAATTGATGAACATTTAGAAAGGAACCCAAAAGTTCTTTCAAATCCGTTATGATCAAGTAGAACTATTTCTAAGTATTTCTGTAATGCATTTCAGATTAACTATAAAAGTTCAATGGATGTCATATTTAACAGATAGAAATCTCTAGCTTAGTATTTAAAACTTGTGTGTTCTTTAAACCCTAGCAGGTTAGCTGGGTTTTGTATTAATATGTTTTTATAAGTGAAATGTGGTATTTATGTCTGTTTTACAGAGCCTCACGTTCCCCCGTTTATTTGGTATGCACACAGTAGTTCCCGTAAACTGAATCCCCACATTACAGCGGCTCTAGAAGTCTTTCAGAAATAAAATGTAATTTAGATTAATATGGAAAATTTTAGGCAGAAATGTAGAATAATATTGATATAACTTGGAGCCAATTTAATAATATATATCATAAATATCTAGGAAATATCTTTTTCAGTTAAAAAAAAAAAGCAGTTCATTGCATGTATACTAGTCATTTAGCTTATAGTGACATCTAGTGACATTATCTATGTATAAACTATTGAGAAATCTTGATGTAGAACATAAAAGTAGTCTAACTCATTTTCAGCCTTTTTCATCTCATGGCATATAAGCTAATTACTAAAATTCTGCAGTGCACCAAAATATATATATTAAAGTTTTTGATCATCTGATAAAAAATAGATATGATTTTGATTCATTCATACCAGATGGCTATGGTTGTGTAGGCTGTTGTCATTTTTTTTTAATTTGACAATCAAAGGGACAGTCTAAATGCCCCTGATTAAATAATCATATATTGCTGTTTTAGAAATTCTTGAAGCACACTGGTTAAAAATCACTAGTTTACATATTCATCCATGAAACAATTTTAGTGAAGTAATTTTTGTCACAGTTTCATGCTGGTTGCTTTTCTTTCTGTTTCATTTTATTTTAGAAAACAGATTCTTAATTATTTTATTGTCCAACATTATTTTTCACTCTAGTATGTTTTTTATGAGCATAGATTTACATGGATATTGTCAGGATATTTGTCTGATTTATACTAGTAATAATGGCACTCATAAATTATACAGATGAATAATTGTTATGGTTAATATAAATATTTTGGTTTGAGAAAAATCTTTAAGATTTTATTTGTTATTATTTTTAGGGAGAGGGGAACAGAGGGAGGCAGAGAGGGAGAGAAATATCAATGTATGGTTGCCTTTCATCTGCTCCCAGCTACGGACCTGGCTGGAAACCTGGCTTGCATCCTGGTTATGTGCCCTGGCTGGTAATCGAACCAGCGACTTCTGGGTTCACAGACCAGCACCTTTCCACTGAGCCACCAGCCAGGGCCCTGAGAAAAATCTTTTATGGACCATAAATTTCATACCAATGAAGGATTTTCCATACATTTGATATTTACTCTTCTTTTTTTATTTAAAAATTTTTAAATTACTTTATTGTTGTTCTATTACAGTTGTCCCATCCTCCCACACACACCCTTGCTCTTCCCTGCCCCGCCCACTCTATCCCTTCTCCCACAGTCAATTCCCCCCTGTTGTCCATGTCCATGGGCATTTACTCTTTAAATATTTTTCTGGTAACTTGCCCTGTGTTGAAAGGGTAGAAAAATTGGAATCCCATTACTTTGCCAATATTTTTCTGACAGTCCAGAGTTTTTGGCATATGTTTAATATTCTGTCCGTTGCAGGTGCCAAGAATGCACTGTGAAAAATGCTGTTGAAACTTTCAAAATAGCTGATGATATAGTATTTTTAAATTACCTATGTATAAATTTTCCTTTTTTAAGCTTGATAAAAATTTTCTTTTAACAAGGAAAACTTTTTACTCTTTGTGAATGGATGATAAAGATTATATTATGTTCCATAGTGTCAGTACATCTGGGTTTTTGGTCCAACTATGCCATTACATATCTGGGAACTTATGAAAGATAATTTCTTTGGCCTCAGTTTCCTCATCTGTACATAATAATTTCAAGGTCATAGAACTCCATAACTTTTTTAATTGCCCGCCATCTGCTCATAGAGACTATTTACAGTGTTTATCTTACCAATAAGAATCTATTGGTAGGATCTAATTCTGTATATATTTTTATTTTTAAATTAAAGTTGATTTTTACTATTATATTAAGTTCAGGTGTATAGCACAGTGGTTAGACATTTATATAACTTAATACATGGCATCCCCAGTAAGTCTAGTACCCACTATTTCAGGCACATACTTGTACATATACTTTACAAACATTGAATGTTCCAAAAAGCTATATGATATAGATGTTATTTTTATTTTTTAATTGATTTTAGAGAGTGAGGAAGGGAGAGGGAGAGAAAGAAACATCAATGTGAGAAACATTGATTGGTTGCTTCCTATACGCGCCCTGACTAGGAAGGAGCTCAGGCCCAGGTATGGGCCCTGACTGGGGATCAACCCAGCAACCTTTGGTCTATGGGATGGTGCTCTAGCTCCTTGAGCCACCTAGCCAGGGCTATTTTTATTTTTCAGATAAGGAAATTGAATATCTGGAGGAGTTGTTCATTTGCAAAGATTTCTAAAATCATTCCAAAGCCTGGTTTTTATCCTAATTCTGTCTCTATAAAGTTTATGTCCTCTTCGCTACAGTATATTTTATCTTAATGTACAAATTTTGGATTAGAAAGGAAAACCCATACAAAAATGGACCACTACATTTTTAACAGAGATAGCAATCGATAGAGATTGAATGCTTCCTTCGATAAGTTCTAAATGAATCCTCTGTCCAAAGAATCTGATTAGTCTCATTTTATTTCCCTGTGCAGTTCCCATCCACTCAAATTACCCAGGTGAGCAACCTCAACTTCATTTTGTTAAGCAAACTGTGCTGTGGATGTTGTCTGAGGCCACGCTGCCCTCTCAGAAATGAGGGTTCTGAGCCTTACACTTAAATGGCAGGTCCGTCACACAAAAAAGAACGGTTGGAATTAGCTTCCCAACTTCTCATTTGCCCTTGTCAAAATTTTGCTTGTGTTTTTTTTTCCCCCCTTCATGTATAAATTTTGCCCTCACTTTCCCTAGCTTTCTTGGAATTTCCTGGGTGTATTTATTTTATACTGTTATTTTCCGCTAGCTATATCATGTGAAATATTCCTAGGTGCTGCCTATTATGTATTTCTCCCCAAAGCTTCCTTTTCAACAAGTTTTCATTCCATAGTTTTTAATCCAATATTTATTTAGCAGAAGCTTTGGGTAGACACTGTAAGGTATTAGTAACTTATGATGGAAAGTTAGGAATTTGAAGGGGTTTATAGGAAAATCCAAGAAATTCTTGTCTATGGACAGCTTACCGTCTGATAAATTGAACTGATATTCAGTCATTTTCTACTAACAAGACAGCCAAGCCCCATACCATATGTGTCTGTTTTTTTTTTTTTTTTGCTACATTTATAAAGTGCTTATGCATTATTCACTGTCTTCTAGAATACATGTGGCTATTATCAATGGGCCATGAAGTATACATTTTCATTTGTGTCACTAAATGTATATTTCTGCCTACATCTTTAATTTTATCCATAAGCAAGACTTCTAACATGAATTTGAAAACCAGGTGATTGGGAATATGCTTTAATATTGCTTTATGGCCACTTGTTCCTCAGGCAATACTGTCCAAATCCAGGGGAAAAGGACTTTCTTGGGGAATCTTGTTTTCCTCCGACAGTAGATCCCTTTTCTTGCCAGTCCAATTGTATTTTAATTAAGGAGTGAATGGTATTGTTACAGTTTTAAACAAATTCCTTGAAAGAAATAAATCTTTTCAATGAAAGAAAATAGTACAGGTACCCTGGATTCACTTACAAGACACCTATACTAAAGAAAAAGGGAAATGGGGAGAGAAAGGAGTGTTTTAAAACATGGCATCGTCTAGTAAAAATTTTCTGGAGCATAGGCCATCACACTGGCAATGCCATTTAAAAACCAAATGACACGTTATTAGCTTTTTAGAAAGGAAATTATTTTGATCTAACTCAATTAAGTTAAAATGTCTACTAAAAGCATTTAGTAGGCCAAATTATATATAGGCCAAATTACAGGACCTCACCCAGAATTTAATGCTTCACCAGGAAATAAACAAACTTGTCTTTTCAAATTAAAATGAAGGCCACCCCTCAGCTCCTCTTTCCTTATTTTACCTTACTTACTGAGTTTCATTTTCCATTTCCCAAAATTCTATAGATGATGCTCCAGTACTTACAGCGTGTTTTCAAACATCCATTTAAAAATGGTATTGCTGACATGCTAAGCTACCCTGTTAATGTTTTTCTGATTTGGTAAATAAATTAGGATGTTTGCAGGAAATGTGTTAACGCTGTTTTAAAATCTTCTTTTAAAGGGACCATGTTAAATGACATTGAACATTTTTCAGAAGCACTCATAGGCATTTGCTCTCATGGTGCCTATTATTTTCTGCTTATGTAATTTCTCTCAGGGCTTGCAAAAATCATACCTCTTGCATATAATATTCAGATGTTTGTCCTGAAAAATTTATCCTGCAGACTAAATTCTTTCTTCTTTTCATGGTTGGAAAATTAACTCCAGATTTATTATTTTGAGCCATCAGATTTTTGAGTGACTCATTGAAATGCAGCTGTACATGGGAACAGATAAATAAGAGCAGGACCTTTTCTGAAATATTTTTAAATCATTTGTTTTCAAAATGATGCCATTTTCTTGAAGTTGTCAATAAAATTGCATAATAATGCCTTTTGTCATTTTCAGAGAAATAAATTTAGAAGTTAGAGAATGATTAGGCTCCATTGAAATTCTGTAATCATGTCAACAATCAAAATAAAGTTAAAAACTAAAATCATACTTAAAAATAAGAAAGCAATTGGACCTCACTGAGCTTACTCATTTCACTTTTCCCTCTGGGCAGAGTGTGGTGGTCGACTGAAGGCGGAACCCAAACCCAGAGACCTGTACTCACATGCCCAGTTTGGTGACAACAACTACCCAGCCCAGGTCGACTGTGAGTGGCTGTTGGTGTCAGAACGGGGCTCACGGCTGGAGCTGTCCTTCCCGATTTTTGAAGTGGAAGAAGAAGCTGACTGTGGCTATGACTATGCTGAGCTCTTTGGTGGTCTCGATTCAACAGCAGTGGGGCTTGGTCGATTCTGTGGATCAGGGGTAAATATAGTACTAGCAGGATACCATAGACATGATAAAAAAAATGCCTATTGATTCATGATTGACATGTGTAACATATACCAAACAGCAGTGTTTTTACCCCCCCCAAAAAAGTTCTATTATTAATGGCTTGATACATCATAACATGCCTTGCCACTTCTTACCATTTCTCATCTCTTGGAATTTGCTCAATAATATCACATGAGACATGAATTGAGTAGTTATAATTTCTTGTTATTGTCCATGTTCTAAATTTTATGTTCTTGGTTTGATAATGCAATAACTATTTAAATATTTAATAATATAAATGGAATATACTTATACACATGTTTGACAACGTTGTCACTTCATAAATTCAAGTATAAAAAAAAGAATGTGCACACCATTCAGATTGACATTCGTTCTCAACGTATGTATTTGGCGTGGTCCACCATGGTGTGTGTACTCAGTTGGACATTGTTCAGCTGCAGGGTGTCACTTGTATGGACAGAATACCAGATATGGGTCAGTGTGTGTCACCACGAGAAGTAAGAAAAAGAGCCATGACTGGTGTGGCCCAGTTGGTTGGGAGTCATTCCACAAAGCAAAAGATCTCTGGTTAGATTCCCAGTTAGGGCACCTACCATGATTGTGGGTTTGTTTCTGAGTTGGGGCACATGTGAGAGGCAGCAGATAGTTGTTTTTCTCCCTCTCTTTCTCCCTTCCATCCCCTCTCTCTAAAAATAGATAAATTAAAAATATTATTTTAAAAAAGCTCACTCTCATGGTAGACAGACCCTAGATCTACTGGAGTAGAATCGAGAAAGAGAGAAAGAACTGTTGCATAAATCATACTATTAAACTCCTGTCCAAATAGCAACTGAAATGAAACCAAAAGCCTTCTTGGAACTGAGATTCTGAAAACAAGAAGGAATAGACAATTTGGATTTTGGAAGTGACTCTTCCTCAGAGCAGCTCCTGAACCAAGTCTAACATCCCTTTTATCCTCTCTGGACCTCACTTTGTTTGTAAATCAAAGGAACTTGGCTAAAAAATGTGGAGAGAAAACACCAAGTTCCAGAACTGGAAAACAGATTTTACATATGTTCAAAGCCCAGCTCCACCACTGCCTAGCCATGTGATCTCGACTATGTCATTTGCTTCTCTGAAACTCAAGTTTTATCATCTATAAAATGAAAGAGTCACACATACCCACTTTTAAGGTTTTAAAATGATTAAATTATACACACACACACACCCCAAATTCTCAAACGTGAACTACATTAAAGAGAAAGTGATTCATTCTGTTGGTTGTTTATTTGCCTGTTTGTTTGTTTTTTCCTCAGCCACCAGAAGAGATCTATTCAATTGGGAATGCAGTTTTAATTCATTTTCACACTGATGACACAATCAACAAGAAAGGATTTCATATAAGATACAAAAGCATTAGATTTCCAGATATCACGCATACCCAATAATAACTATTACCAGACCCTCCTCCAGGAACTAAAGGAATGTGCATAAAGGAAAGAAGACGTATTTTTTATTAAATGAAGATATTAGCACAAATGTTTTATATAAAATGAATGAAGACAGGTGAAAACTGTATGACCAAAATTCTCTCTGTGCTGAAAGCGAAGTTTCCAGCTAACCCTGACTGGCATTGCCAGGGTATTTGAACTCCATGCTCGATGGTATAAATAAAGCTGGTGAAAGGGCATCTTGTGCTTCGAGGAAGATTCCACAAACTTTTGTTCACAGCTTGACATAGATGCCTCACAATTCAGACAATTAAGTTCAGGGTCTGTGACCCTTCAGTGTGTTCTTTTTGACAATTTTACAAGATTTGGGGGAAATAAAATGATCTTGCAGGTCATAAACTGGAAAACCTTCTCCTCGTTTCTTCAGATAATTGCTTTGGCTTTGTATCTTGGACACCATGTAAACCAGATCCATATAACATGTTGTGAAATGGGAGGCTTTATAGTGTGATTTGTACTTTAAGTGTAGATGGGTCCAATGTTTGGAAACTGGAATATTTCAGCTTCATTATTTTCACTTGCAGGCCAGATTTAACCTCTTTGAAACACAAATCATCTTGAGACCACTTTATTTTACTGATATTTTGACAAGTTTGAAATGTCGAACATTTCTATTATTGGAATTAAACTGTAGACATCATTTATTTAAGCACTGAGAAGTGCCCAGTTGATGGTAAACTCAGTTCTTTCAGTGAAAATGCCTTTTCACACCAAATCCAAGAAGCCTTGTGATGTCTGACGAACTTTATGAGAAAACTCCCAACAGGTGTGAACAGGATTCTTCTAAGTGACTGCCTAGATGGTTCATACTTAAGTTTCCACTGCTGCTATTGTCTTTTTTCTGTCATTGATCTGTTGTAGTTGTTATTGTTGATGTTGTCATGATTAGTATTGTATTTTTTTAATGAAATGAAATGATATGGAAGCAGGCCTTGTAAGAATGGAAAGATCTTGCTGTCTTTTTGTTTTCTTCCTGGGATTCACTTTTTAAAAGATGCAATGTTGGAAAAAAAAGTTGTTTCTGAAAGACTTTCTATGGTGCTATTCCATAAACATTTTTTTTAAACAAAGTTTTTGACCTTTGAGCCAACCACCTGTAGACTATGAATGTCTCCCCATGTCTGGCTGGTGGCGTTTGAAGACTAAAGACTTATTAAATGTATCAAGGGTGTGTCATTGCAAGGACAGCACTTGTCCTATGGAACAACTACTTATAATGCCTTAGAATTCTTGCACCTGATCAAACAGATCCTTCTAGAAACACATCTTTGGAAATAATTGAACATAATAGTGTATGTTAATTGGGTATAAATATGTTGACATGCTTTTGTTGTAGAAAATGATTTTCTGCTTTAAAGCCATGTGTGTTTTTAATATTAATGTATATATATGTATATATGTGAGCTTGTCTGATTGAGTAAAACTAGAAGAAGGTGAAAAGTTAAAATTTATGTGCCAAGTTCTACAAGAATCCTGTTTGAAGTAGCACCTTTCTTAGAAGGTTTCATGGACAAATAATGGGAACCTCTAATTATTATCAACCCATTAAAAAATGGCTCTTTCCTTCAGAGAAACTCTATTTTGGTATTTTTTTATGTTGATATAGATTGCTCTATGAAGTAGCTTTGTTTCTGTTAGCTGTCCATGAACAGTCACCATTTAATAAAAGTGGGATGTTTTTCTTAATTTTTACAAAGCTAAACTAGACACACAGATGTAGTTTATTTGTTTGTTTGGTTATGGTTGCCCTGAAAAGTCTTTTCATGCCTACAAATTATAGTATGTAAATACATTTTTTAAACCAATCTTTTGATCTTACTGGATGTTACTTTGGAAATATATAACTATTGCCTGCAAAATAATGAGTTTTTAGTGGAGCTGATTTATTCCAGTAGCTTCTGTATTTTTTCACTGATCTCCAATTAGCCAAAATTTATCAGGAATGGGAAAGAGAAAAGAAAATCATGAACACCTAGCCTGGTACCGGGCACATGCTCAGCACCAGCTCTGTACTCTTACCATGTGGAACCTGCGCTGATGTTCCCATTACACCGTTCAGGAACTGGGGCTCCAACATGGCATGTGACATTCCCAGGATCACAGTGTAATGTGAGATGCGGAAACTCAAGCTTGTCTGATAAATAAAAGTCTGTGCTTGTCCTACAAAATGTAGTAGAATCAATCTTGACATATAAAAACCATAGATTTTTTTACGATGAAACTTCTCCACATTGAGTAAATGATAAGGGTAAATCACAGTAAAACGTTCAGGATAAACCTATTGTTTCTTTCAGAAACAGCATGACGGTTCAAATATCAACTATAGATAGCTTTAAGGACCACAGTTAGTACTAGAAATTAAAAAAAAAAAACAAAAAACAAAAAAACCTATAGGTCAAAGTTGGTAAGCCTGGGCTTTTGGTTAAAATAAATGCATTAAATTATTTTATCTGTTACGGTAGGGGAAATGTAGTGCTCTACACTAAAAAATATTTTCAACATTCCAGTTGACATTAGGCCATAATGTGCTACTTCAACACAACCAAGAAATTAAAGTAAAAAGGTATTTAGAAAGCATTGAGAGATGTTGTCATACTTAGGTCTTCAATGTGGACATGGATTTTTATTGTATCTTATGTCAGATATAAGTTCACTGCATATTATTTTTATATTAATTCAACTTTGATTTAAATGTGTTGTTAAATGCAAATGCAGACAGCTTCATTGTTTTGTTAATTGTTACTGTTCTAGAAATTTTATTAAATTAATTTTGTAAATTATTTTCAACCCCTACATCAGTATATTGGTTGTTCTGTTTGCCACAGTTATTACTCCTGTACATCCTATACACAGAAAAAAATTGCTCCCACATCATATGATTTTATTGTTATTTTAAAGAGTCATTAATCTAGTTTATTACCATGCCTTAACGTACCTGAATAAAACAACATTTTAAAGAAATGAATGAGAAATAGGAAGCATATTTTCAAAGTCATCAAAATGTTCCCTGCCTACACTGGCCAGACTTTTGCTATCTAAGACTTTTTAAGATTTTATTCATTATTTTTAGAGAGAAGGGCAGGGAAGGAAGAAGAATAAAAGAGAGACATCAGTGTATGATTGATTGCCTTTCACCTGGCTGGAGACCTGGCTTGCAGCCTGGTTATGTGCCCGGACTGGGAATCGAACCAGTGACCCTTGGGTTCGCAGGCTGGCCCCAATCCACTGAGCCACACAAGGTAGGGCCTTTCTAAGACTAATTTTAATATATCACAACATCAGATTTGAATTCTGTCCAGTTTTGTTTTTAAGTATCTTAAATCTCTTTCATTTGGTTCACATTATTATTGTACTTTTTATGGTGAGTGTCAAACAGGAAAGTATGTTCTCCCATACAGAAAATCTCAAAAAGCATCTAATAATTATTATTCTTAAGAACAAAAGTAATTTTTAAAAGAAACATTAAGTTACATACCTGCTTAGATTTAGTAAACTATAGTCATGTGTGACATTAAAAATGACTTTTACTTAGCAATTACCAAAATGTTTGGAAATTTTATTTAGTGATAATGAGAAAAAGGCTTACTTTTTGGAAAACCTTTAATACTGGTTAAATATGGCATGGGGGGAGAAAAACAAAAAAAAAAATACTATCTTCTAAAGTTTTATAACTTGAAATGCAGTAATCCCTTCTACTTAATAGAAAAATGTGTGATATGAGCTAATCAAAAAGAAAAAAGCTGGTCTGTGAATCAAAACACTTTATGCTTCAATACACTGTAAATCATTGCCAATGAATACTTAATAAAATTGAGAAATTTAATCATTAGCTTAGGAAACAATTGTTGGCAAGGCTGGCTCTGATACATTGTGAGATATAATTATTAGTCTTTAAACTTTCTTTCAACTTCTACCCTTTACATTGCCCAGCCTTCAAGCCACCCATCTTTCGCTATCCACCATTGGATTAAACATGGATCCAGATTCACCATGGGATTCCGTTCTGTACCATGACACCTAATTCATGCAGAGACTGAGGTGGGAGGATTCTGGAAATTGTTGACTTTGAGTCCTATATTTACATCCTTTCTCTTGCCACACAATTTCTTAAATAAAATTTAATATGATAAAGATCAACTTCTAACTTCAGGAGACTTGGAGGTGGAATTTTGGAACAGAGAGAGAGAGAGAGAGAGATTGAAGAGCCTGCAGTTTAAAATGTGTGGGTAAAAGGTCCTGGCAGCTAGGTCTTGTCTTGCCTTTGTTGCCCGAGGGGAAGGTGTTGAGTAAATAATGAAATCCTGGGTGTTGTTACATGTTATTTCTACATATGAATAGAATACAAGCTAATGGCTGCACCAGTCCCTCTGCCCTTACTCGGCTGTTTACCAGTAGTTTTCAAACCACAGGATTCTATGTAGCCTGTTTTCATGAATGGTATAATTTCTCCTCCAGCTGTATAACCCCTAAATCTAAGTGTAATATTAGGGATCCTTCTTCACTTTTACACTCCATATCCAATTCAGTACCACGTCTTGCCAATATTACCACCTACTTCCCTCTTAATTCGCTTCTATCTCTAAGGCTGCTTACCTAGTGCAAGTTATTGTCATGTCTTTCCTGCCCTTCTGTAACGGCTCACTGTAGGCCAGTCATGTAAGCCCTCTACAGATATTAACCTATTTAACCCCTATCCTGTGGCACCGATACTACGATTATCCTGATTTCACGTACGGGGCAATCTGTTTAACATCACACAACCAGTAAGTGAAAGAGCTGGAATATAAGCCAGGTTGCGTGCCCTGTATGCAACGTTACAGAACCGTATGGGGAGAACTAAAATTTTATTTCCCTTCGATTCCAGGAAAATGGATTCTGAGTAGTTTAATCAAAGTTTTCTTGAGTCCTTAATACAGCCTTATGAAATGGAACATCGTATTTTCCATATTGGAGTTTCTTAAATTATGACTCTGAGCAAAACAAAGAAGATAACATTGAAATCTTAGCTCACTAAAACTCTACAGGCAATTAACATAATGTGATCCAGATATTTTTCCTTTTAAAACCCGACATTTGGCTTAACACAAGGATAGCACTTGGAGAAACTCAAACAGTAAAGAGCTCACATGGTCTTAGACGGCACCTGTCCTGGATCAGCGCTCTCAAGTAAGCTTTGGGCAAGTGGTACATCATGGAACCCTGTGACCAATGCCTGAGTCTCTCCCCATTGATAACAGGGTAACAGAAGTGACCATGTGATTTAAACTCCAGATGCACCCGAGGTGGATGGTATCCTGTTTTGAAGACTAAGGAGACTGGCTGATGTCACCAAGCCTATCGCAAACTGACACAGAGATAGACTCCATGACAGTCTTCAGATTGACTTAATTAGAATTAAACTCCTTATTTTAAAGTGACTCTATTTTCCTAGGTTATGTTTGGATATGATGGATGAGTTCAAAATCAGAATCTCCATCATTGGGTTAACACCATCATTTAGTATTAAAAAGCCTTGAAATCCATTAAATTTCCTGGAGAAAATAATTTCTCTCCAGAGCAAAGGGTATTTTGAAAAAAAAAATCAATAATCTGTACTCTCTTTTGATGCCATATCTTCATCCATTTTGGATAGTGTTGAGTCAGGTGTTTCTGATGTCTAACATCTTTGAGAGCCCCTAGCTAGGAGACTGTGTGCATGTGTGCCTGTGTGTGTGTCCATCTTTTTAACAACTGTTTCAATTTCAGCTGTTGGCTTTTCCCTCAGCCCTGACATCTACTGAGTTAGGCAGCAGCTCTTAGGAGCTTTCCTCACTGTCAATTATGGCAGCCCCAGCAGCCACTTTTCGATAAGTTGGTCTTCCTGGTGTCTCACCTTCTCTCGCTGTTTCTAGGTTTCTAAGGAGCTTCCTCATTTACTATCTCTACATATCTTCAGGGACATGACACAGACTTGGCTGGCTCCCCCGGGGCTTTCCTCCAAAGGAAAACCAGAGGGGCATCTTCATCTTGTCTCTTTGAGCTTAGCTGTTATTGTAGACTTCAGATATGCTGACTTTCAGCTCAGAACGAAGACTCATCCTTGTGAAGTTACCATATACATCTACAAAGTCGCAACTTGGAAGGCTGAAGTAGCTTGTAGATAAGTCTAAGGTTACTGTCAACTCTTATTTTTAACTTAGGCTTTCCTGTTCCTATCATTCAGGGTGCCCACCAGGAAGAAGGTGTTCATACATTCATGATCCATGGTATTTGAAGGGTAGAGATAGTTACCAAAAATTTGAATGTTTCCTCACTTCATTTCTACTGTTCCCCAGGCAGTTGCGATGACTTGATATAAACTTTTCAATAATGTCTCCAGATTTGGAAAGAGAAGGCTTGAGGTTTACACTTACTCCTTTTTCTGTTTATTGGTATAAATGTTAGTTTCGTAGAGATAGGAAAATATGATTTTGCAAATGTAAAGCCAATGTATTATTTTGATCTTGGAAGAAATTTTGTTCTAAATTTTCTCTTGTTGGATCTGGAGTTTATAAGATCTCTCGGATGGGTGGTCATGGGATTTGAGCAAGTTTTTAAATCATAAAAAGAAACTGAATAGGTTGCTAAGTAGAAGGGAGGAATTCCAAAAGGATGAAACCATGATGATCCAAAAAGCTGAGGACAAATACTGGGCTATAATTCAAACAAAGCTAGCAAAGAATCATACTGAAGAAAGTAGGGGATGTGTGGCTGGCAGGGTTCCCTGAGACAGCAGATGGCAGGCAGGGTCGGACTGCCTAGTTCTGTCTCACTCTACCTGAGAATATTAAATGGGCATAGAGCTACGCCTGAGTTTTCAAAAGGTACATGTTAAAGTTAATATTGTTTAGGGTTCAAATTTTTAAAAATGATTTTGAGGTTATTGCTTCACAGAGAACATTTTATATATATATATGTATATATATATATTTATATATATTTGCTACTGTATTAATGCGTGAAAGAACTGAATAAGTAAAATATTTGAAATATTATTTTCATCTGTTAGCTGGCTCATAAATCTGTGTGAAAATTTATTACAAATCCAATTTAGCAATACATTGTGTATATACATTTTAACGAGTTTGGTATATATTTCCTCCCTCAGGATTAGAGACGTGGTTTTAATCCCGGGCGAGGCCTGTTCTTTAATATGAAGTTATGTGCGCTGGCAGATTTCAGTAGCGTGCGTGTACAGATGCTTCACATTTTCAAGTACTAAGTAAATTAATGCAGTTTAATTATTTTTAGATGCAAAGTTATGCTTGCTGGCCACAAAGCCAGAAAAACTACTAATTATCAATAGAAGAGTTTTAGTAAAAATTCCTGGTGTAGCAGAGCTTTACAGCACATCCACTTTGTTCTATTTCTGGCTCAGCTAACTGGGCGAGGAATCGCCTTGAAATTTCTATTAGTAATGATTCGTGAGACTGGAAAAGGCATGCAGTGAGTAGCCACCCTTTAGTGTAATTCCTCCCCAAGTTAACTGCATGAGAAAGATGCCAGGGAGCATTATGGGAGTCTGCCAGACTGGTTCTATTAACTTTATTTGAATCTTTCTTTGCCCCACTCCCAAAGAGGAAGAAAACCGCACTGTCAGAGCTGACTCCATCTGCCACAGTCAATGTCCTCCGTGCCTGTAACACACGTTCATTTCTGGCTTCAGAGGAAATAAACTTAAAATTCCTCCTAATATGCTTGGCTACCTACAGCTCTTCGGAACGTGCTTTAGAGGAGTTATTCAAACATTTTAAGATCCAACGTAGACCTGCTATGGATCAGACCATCTTCCAACCACAATCTTCAGCAATTATATAACTGGACACTTTAGAAGGAATTATACATGAGTCACCTTACCATGCATATTTCTCTACAATGCATTAATTCCAGTGCAGACTAAATTTCTTCTGGGTGAGACTATGTCTAAAAGTAAGATATGAGTACTCAACGATGATGCTCTGAGGTTCATTGGATTGGTTAAATGTTTGATATTGGAGGATACAGGTAATAAAAGCCAAAAACCTGGCAGATGGAAAGTATCTTGCTAAGCAGTTGTGCCATTTTGGCTAAAGAAGCCTCATTAATTCATAAGCAGAAATAAAAGGCAGAAGGGTAAAACCTTATGGAGCTCTGAGTTAAGCCAATGGGAGGGTAGGGAAGCTGTGACAATTCAGAAAAATAGTCACAGTTTTGTCTTGGCCTCATGAATTCCTCCCTTCCTCCCCTTGCCTCTCTCTCTCTCTCTCTCTCTCTCTCTCTCTCTCTCTCTCTCTCCCTCTCTCTCCCTCCCTCTCTTCCTCTCTCCCTCTCCCTCTCTCTTTCTTTTCTTGCTTTTTCTCCTTTCTTTCCCTTCCCCTTCCTTTCTTCCTTCCTTCCTTCCTCCCTTCCTTCCTCCCTTCCTTCCTTCCTTTCTTCCTTCTTGCTTTCTTGCTTGCCTCCTTCCTCCATAGTTTAGCCAAGCAAAACAAAACTAATGGACAAGTGAAAAATCAAATCTATATCTTATCTGAGGATTTTTGCTGACACTGGCAAGTATAAGCTCAAGGAGTAAACAGAATACCACCTTGTCTACCTTAGGGACACGGCTCACTGAAATCTTTGCTGGAAGCTGTGTTTCCTGTGGGGCAGGATGCCTTCTAGGACAGAGGTTGGGAGGTCTGGCAGCAGGGACTCTGGACACCTCATCAGGGGAATCCCATAGCTATGTGATTGGGAAGGGCATCAACATCATGTTAGTCTGTAAAACACTGCATTATTCTCTCATCAAAGTAACTGGAAGTTAAAAATGTAATTTAAAGATTGGCTGATACATTTTTTGGAGTAAATATTAAAAGTCAAAAAATTTCTAAGAATTGATAAAACGCTACACTTAGAACAACCAAATTTGAAGTGCATTGTATGTATTCATAAGGGAAATAAGAATGTTTATTTAACCATTATTCATTGGTATAACTTTGCAGGCTTGAATGAAAATAAATGGAGGAATAAAAACACACAGTTGCCCAAGCATACCTTCAGTAGTATAAAATTGGAACGTTTGTTTTTTTCAGAAATACACAGGAAATGGGCCTTTGGGACTTCATGATATTAATAACATCCATAAAATCAGAAGCAGATAGAATGCATGACCTTCCCCTGAAGCAACCCTTAATACTCCGTTTTGTATTCCTTTGACCATTTTATAAAATACATGAACAAATAGTAGAAGAATGTGCAAACTGTGTGGGAACAAGGAAGCTATTGCAGGAAAAGCTTTAGCCTGAGATCATCTGTGCCCTCCTGTTCCTGGTAGGTAGAAGAAACAAGATGTTCTCAAGTTCTTTAAAGTTAAACAAGATTGGGAAAATGTTACATTATGTTCGAGTTATAGGTCACCGGAGGCAATATTCAGATTATTTCCCCTATCGCCTTGTTGGGTTGGCTCCCTCCTCCCATTTCATTCTCACGCTACCAGAACTCTGGAGGGCCCGAGGTCTCCAGCTCTGCGGTGAGACACAAATTAGATTTGCAGCTACCCACTGGATTTCCTGAGTGCTAACAATCACTTAGTAATGGAAGGATTCTTTCACCCTATAAAAGCCTAAAGTTATAACATCTGTTATATACAAAACTCGTTTTAAGACCTAACATTTATTGAAAAGGAGAACATGTATTTGCTTGAGATTTCACTCAACAGAGTCCTCAATGAAAACCAAAATAATACAAAGCAAATTGTTTGCTGATTTAATTTAAGAACTGCTTGGAGTTAAGGTGGGTGATTTGTTGGGCTCCTTTGTTTGCACGTTTCTCAAGAACAATAGAACTAATTTGTCCCCTGCTATTGAAACTTAGGCTGTTAACTCACAGACATGCCATTTTCAAGTGATAGGAATTAGGTCTTTTTCAGTTTTTCTTTTGTTGTTGCTTTTTCTTTTTTTAAGATTTTATTCATTATTTCCAGAGAGAAAGGCAAGAAGGGAGGAAGAAAGGGAGAGAAACATCAATGTATGGCTGCCTTTCACCTGCCTCCAGTTACAGGCTTGGCTGGAGACCTGGCTTGCAACTTCGTTATGTGCCCTGACTAGGAATCGAACCAGCAACCTTTAGGTTTGCAGGCCAGCACCCATCCACTGAGGCATCAGCCAGGGCTTTTTTCATTTTTTTCAGTTTCAAAGCATCAGTTTCAGAATTGATGCTTCATATCTCATTAAAGTTCATTGTTTTTTCACCTGAAGATGTTTGTTGGTGTCTTCCTACTTCCATTTCTCCTGTGGTCTAACCCAGATCAGCCTAGACACCATGCTGCAAATCTAGTTCTTTTTGACTTTTTTTTTTTTTTAACCATTCAATATTTAATCAAATCACTATGTACTGTTGATTTGGCTCCATAAACAGTTTTTGAATTGGCCCCTAGTTTTTCACCCCGACTAACTCAGTCCTGATCCAGACTCGCATCATCGTTGTTTGGACTATTGCAACAGTCCCCCAGCTGATGTGCCTGCGTGAGGACAGTGCTTGTAGGTGCCACACTCCTTGGAGCCACCAACCACGCAGACTGAAAACAAAAACCTGGCCAAGCAACTCCAGAATCAGTTCCTTTGGTGACCCTCATTTCCTCTGGGATAAACATCAAGCTACTGGGCATGATGCGTAAGACTCTCTATGGGGACCTTTATGTGAGGCTTTAGTTTGTTCTGGAATTACTAGAAGTTTTATACCCTGGGTGCCTCTCTATTACGCTGTTACCTAGGTTATGGTATGTTGATAACATCATCTCCTATTGCTCCAGACTAGAATATAGGAGCAGCCTACCCCACCTTCTAAAAAGTGACTATTCATATGTTCCTGAAAAAAAAGAGAACCTTAATTTGTGAGAAACTTCCATTTTAAATCACATTTTGGTATGTATGTTGTTATCTCAGTAATTTTGGATTTAATCTTTTATATTTCAGTTTTCATCCTCATGTCAAGAAAATTCAGGCATTAGGCAATGTGCTATACTTAGAATAAGGCAGATTATAAATTTTATACCCTAGGTTAATGCTTTGAAAAAGATGGTTTAAAAGTAGAAAATGGCCCTGCCTGCTAACACAGTAAATAAGGTGTCAGCCTACAAACCCAAAGGTTGCTGGTTCGATTCCCAGCCAGGGCACATAACCAGGTTGCAAGCCAGGTTGCAAGCCAGGTCGGGAGCCAGGTCTGTAGCTGGAGGCAGGTGAAAGGCAACCGCACATTGATGTCTCTCTCCCTCTCTGCCTCTTTCCCTTCCTCTCTCTCTGGAAATAATAAATAAAATCTTTAAAAAAAAAAAGAAAACGCTCACAGAATTTAATCACTGTTAATCCCGAGGCTGCCAGATGTCCACTTGTTTACAACTGTGTAACTCCGATTCTGTTGACAGCTGACTTAACCACATCACTCCCAGCAGTGGCTCTACGTTCCAAATTCCAGCCTGGGACGTAGCTTGTGGCTAATGTGGTTCAGGGTCTGGAGGAACAGGTGTCCCAGCAGAAGCGATGATAACACCACATTGGGTACAGTCTCGCATTCACTGTCTGTTGTATTGCTCATCACTTATGGTCTCCCGTAGGGTGTCGTCTGTCCCAGGTCACCCGAGGAAGCGAGCCCGCCTGCACAGTGCTCTGTGGCCCCGGGCCCTGGAGGAGAAACAGCTATACGGGCCTCTGCTGTGGGGACTGGGATAGAAGTTGTCCTCAGAACCTTCTCCTCTAATAGCCATTCTTACTTTCAAAAGACTGGAAGTGCTTATTTGGGAGGGCACTGTCATTTCCTGCTTTACAGAAAGATGTAAAAAAAGAAAAATGAAAAGCATGGAGAGAAAGTTGATAGGTTGAACGTTTTGTGTTTCTTGGTCATTCAAATCAATAAAAATTAGGGCTGTGGAAACTGTCCACTCCCCACCGCACCACCCACCCCAGCAGGGAGCAAACAGGGAACCCTCCCTTGGAAAAGAGTTCGATGGGGAGGGGGACAGAGGGGAGAAAAAAGGGGATGGATGTAATACAACAACAATAAAATTAAAAAAAAAAAAAGAAAGAAAAGAAAAGAGTTCGCAAGGTCTGCTCAGTAGTGCGTGGTCCATGGATTTATTTCCTAGACTCTGAGTCTAATGTATGGATTTAAAAGTCATTGTTTGCTCACTACTTTGGCTAATTTTCTAAATTTGGACATGTTCCCCCAAATATGCAAGGTCATCACACCTGCTAAGTGGTAGAAGTTAATCTGATTCCAAATCCATATTAATGATTGTGCTTTGACACCTCCCCAAGACAGGAGGTATCTTCATTGAACTCCAGCGCATATTCTAGAACATTTACTTTCCCTTCTCCCTCAGAAAGCATAACTTTTTGAAGCACAGACCAATAGGCAACATCACTCACTTCCTCTCTTTGTTAAAGACAACTATTTCCTTGTCACTGTCCCTCATTCACTGCAGTACTAGATTATGATATTTCTCTTTACCAATCAACATTCATGTCATCATTCTGAGTGATTTCTACAACCATGTAAAAGGCCAATTGCAATCCCACTCATCAGGGCTGCGGGAGAAGGAGAGGAAGGAGACAGTATGCAAAGCACAAATCTTCATCTAACCCATGTCTCCAAAATACACAAACTTCCCTGTACACGTCACTCGCAACTTGATATAAGTAAAGAGGCAGAGCAAGTGAAGGTGGGAGTGTGTTTGGACTGGCCCCTAGAGAGTTCTCATTATTAGGGAGGGGTCATCATTGGCCCCTTTCAGACTGACAGTCCCATGACGACATGCTTTTGAAAACAGCTGATTCCTGGAAAGCAAATCACATTTTTTAATTAAATCACTGTAATGGTCTTATGGCCAATAAAGTTTCCTAAATGACTGGTAATGCTGTTGCCAGGCAGAGACAATTATCAGTTCAAATAGGGACGTGTAGGCAGCACATCCTTCATCATAGCCTAATGCAGTACTTGCCTCTAGTTTTCAGGTTCTATGCAAAAATGGGAAACACCATGACCTTGAACCAGCTCATGCAAGAGAATCAGAGTAGGCATAATAATGATCTGAATGGTTGGGCAACTCTTTGTGTAATTTACAGAGCAATTAGCATCACAGTGAATTTTTCCCAGAAAACAGAAAGCATGGTTAGCAATGATGAGTTGACCTTGATGCTTTACTCAACAGCAACCTGTCCAGGGCTATTTCCAGCGTGAATACGTGCTCTTCCTTTGTTGGGTTGGTTCCTGTGTCTGTCTGTCTGGGGAAGGAGCTATTAAATGTGGATTTAATATCCAGCCACTTGATCAGTGTGTGGGCGGCAAACGAAGCTGCTGACACAGCTTTGCTCCACCCTACCAGGGCTTTTCAGTGTGAGGCCAGCTCCAGGGAGGAGAAATACACAAGTTCAAGGAAGAAGAGGAGAGAAGCAGGATATCTTTTATGTTTATAACTTTCAAATTCAGATCTAATATTTAAACATTATGCACTGACTCAACAACAAACTCTTTCTTTCTTAAACTGTTAGGAGCATGGGTTTTTATCCATGTACTTGAAAGGACTCTTCAATAAATGATCTCAGAAATAAGTGCAGACTCTTTTAAATGAATTTTGCAACAAGGGAGGTGCCTTTCAACTAAGGTGGAGTAAGTTTTAAACCCTTTCAAATATTTCAGATAAGCACTCTCTAATTCTTTCACATTTCATTTATTCCCTCTGCACAAGCAGACACTGTATGTTTCCCACAGATTTTGATTTAAGTTTTTGGAAGCTTAAGTTCATGGAACGACATGATTTTCTACATTTGTCTAAAGAGTAATGGCATTCTGTTGCTTTTTTTTTTTTTCCCTGCAGCCTTCATGAAAATGATTTCTAATAGTTTCCTGTATACGTTCTGAAATCTGAATGTTATATATCTGACAACAGTTCAGTGAAATCTCTGGGAAATTTTATATATACCTTGAGTGCATGGGTAATGTCTAAACTAATCACCAGTGGTAGAGGGATTTTCTCCCATTTTGGTGCATGTTTGGGTATAAATGGCATTTCAGTGAAAACATGCATCTATAGCTTCAACCTTTACAAAAATAGCTATCTTCTAAATGATAAAAATAAAGTGGGTATGTGATATTTATATGATTTTTGAAATACTTTCTGATTTTCCCTTCTTCTTCATAATATGTCTGTTTACATTAAAATCCATAAAAGGAGACTCAGAAAGTTTGAAAAATGAGGGAAATCAGCACAGTATCTGAAAAGCCAAGTACTTTAAAAATAATATTAATTTTCTATGCCCAGTGCTAAAGAGAGGTGGGATCAAATGAGAGAGCAGAAAGGCTGACTTAATGGATTTGTGAGTTTATGGGAGGAATCAAGTTGTTCCAGTGGATGGCTAGAGTTAGCTCACTGGGAAGATAGGCGGTTATAGTTGGGAGATGTGCAGAAATCTCCTAGGAATAAGTCATTGGGTGGGGTTGCAATTGACCTTTTCCGTGGTTATAGAAATCACTCAAAATGATGACTCAAATGTTGATTGGTGAAGAGAAATATCATAATCTAGTACTGCAGTGAATGAGGAACAGTGACAAGGAAATAGTTGACTTTAACAAAGAGAGGAAGTGAGTGATGTTGCCTATTAGTCTGTGCTTCAAAAGTTATGCTTTTTGAGGGAAAAGGGAAAGTAAATGTTCTAGAATATGCGCTGGAGTTCAATGAAGATACCTTCTGTCTTGGGGAGGTGTCAAAGCACAATCATTAATATTACGGATTTGGAATCAGATTAACTTCTGCCACTTAGCATATGTGATGACCTTAGGCAAGTAACTTAAATTCTTGGGATCCCACTTTACTCATTGCTTAGTTAGGAATGATACTTGCTATCTCATAGAACTGCTTTAGGGATTAAGTGAGATTGATCTATGTAAATGCCTAACACATCACGATTATCCAATAAGTTTGGATGTTACCCACTCTTAGTCTGCGGTGAGAAGAGTAGGGGGGAGAAAAACTATGTTGTATCTTGACAGTAGTGCAGGGTAAATTATGCCCCCAGAGCATAATCTGGTTTTGGATAGAAGAGTGAGATATTCAGAGAGTTATCTTGAAAATATAGACTACGTTGCTGATGGCCAAGTTAGAGTCTATAGAGTCCGTGGGTAGGTTTATAGATGAGGTCTGTCCAGAAAGTATTGAGCCAATGTCAATATAATTAAAAGTTTGCTCGACTGTGATGTAACCTAGCAGATGATGAGAGTGGATTGTAAGCCACATGCACAGATGAAGACGACACCGCTGACCCGGGTGACTGGGAGGTAGATGGTGAGTGAGCATATGTAGTTTGTGAGCAGCCTCATTGGAATGACTGAAAGGGTGGAGCAGCAAATCTGCATCAAGTTTTGTGTGAAGCTGGAACATTTGTCTGCAGAAACTGTTTGAATGATTCAGAAGGCTTTCAGGAATGATGCCTTTGGGAATTTCGTCATTGTAATTGTGCTTTCTTTATTATATGGCTTGACACTTTCAGGAAAGACTGTATTTAGGAAGATCGGGTTCATATTCCATGAGTTTAAGAATGTGGTAGTGGGTGAAATGGAAGTCTTTCATTAGTGCTTGTGGTAAATAGCTCTATAACATGTTCCAGAATCATTCTACTATTATTTTCAGAAGTTCTGATAATGATTTAATCACAATCTCCTTTCCAATTGACCTTTCAAGCAGTTGGTAGACAAGGGGTAGTCATGGCGAAGTATTATGAGCCTTAAAGTACAAACTGGCCTGAAAATTCTATCTGTATAAGAGAAAGGGAAATTCAGCAACATGAGCATCTTACCTCTGCCAAAATACCATGCACTGATTTTGATTCACCTGACAAAAAATTAAGAAGCCAAACATGATGGATGATGTAGAACTGTAAATAAATTAAAGCCTAATTTACCTAAACAAATCCAGCCATCTAAAATATGAAACAAGATGACTATTGAATTAGGTAGTGATCTGGTGTGTTTATTTAAACATGCATCCAAATTTGGGTTTTTCAGTTCATGTAAGCCTTCAGCTTTTTGTCAGTTATGTCTTATCATTTGTACACTGCTTCCCTCTCCCCAAAATTATGTACATTCATGCTTATTCTACTAAGAGAAGTTACAATACAAAGTAAAGCGCATATAGTTTTAAGGAATTAGCGAAGCAGTTGGGTTGTATAAGCCTTAGAGGAACGCAGTAAGGGAGCACTTGCTGCGACAGGTGGAAATAATCACAGACAAGTGGAAGACGTAGAAGATTTGCAAATGGAGGACTGTGATCCAGGCAGGTGCCAGCACAGCACAAAACTTCCCAGTCCCCCAACTCTGAGAGGCTTTAGAGTTTACCCTGGAGATCTTGTTAGTAGGTTTATGAGAATTTTAGAAGTTGCCTAAATTGCAAACATTTTTTTACAGGTCATGCTTTTAAAGATCCATATGTTGCACATTTTGTAGTAAGGAAATAAATGGAAACAAGAGGAGCCCCAAACCTACATGTTTTGAAAACCAAAAAGCCATAAAGAAAGCACATGCTAGCCATTACAGATGTTCTGTACAAATTAGAAGCCCCACTGGTGTTTAGGGATTCTAGGTCAGCACAACTGAAATATCGCATTAGGAAAAAATTTCCCCTTGAGGAAATGTTGTACTAAACAGCTGACCCAATAAATTATACTTTGCCATAAGCAATTATTAAATGTTTATGGGTTTGCATTACAGGGAATAGAACTATTTTTGCAAACACAATTTTATTGCTATATCATGTTATCAACATATTACTAATAAAAATCACAAAATTTCTAATCTGATTCATAATTTTTGTTTCTTCCTTTACCTTTTCTTTTTAATGTTATTTTCCACATTAATTTATTTATCCTCTTTAAAAGTTTTTTTTAACATTTATACCTACAATGACATTTTTACTATGTAATAAATAAATATGAAAGTTAAAAATGTCAGTCGTGTTAAAAATTTTAGTGCAAAACTTCAAGACTGGGTGCAGATGACTTAATAAAGGGTCTAAACAATGACCAAAAAAAGCTTGACTTTTTAAAATATAAACCATGCATCCAAACTAGTGGGAAGAGAAAACAAAGAAGAACTTCCATGTATTTAATTATTTTATAGTTCATAATTTCCTTACAAGTTTTCTATTTCTGTGCTTCTTTTCCATGAAAACACATCATCATTGTAACTGTTTATATTTTGTTAACCAATAGAGCTCTTCTTTATAATGACTATTAACATTTTATGGAGAGCATCCTTTGTGTCAGGCATGTATTTTTATTTATGTATTTATTTATTTATTATTTAAAAAAGAAATTTACTGTTGTTGTATGACATCCATCCCCTAGGCATGTATTTTTAAAAACTGAAGCAATGTACTCGATAATTTATAGAGAGGTTTACTATGTATCAAGGACTAATTTTCATGAATTACAAGAATGAATTCTTTTTCTCCACCTATGAGGCAGGCACTTCTATTATTTTCTTACGCAGGTGTTACAACCCGAATGTGTCCCTCAAGTTTCATACATTGATGTCAGGAAGTTGGATGTTCTAGGAGCTAATTAGAATTGGGTGAGGTCATGAATGTGGGGCCCTCAGGAATGGGATTATTGCCCTTATAGGAGTTGTGAGAGTTTACTTCCTCCTTCTTGCTCCACTGTGCGAGGGTAAAGGAAGAGTTGGCAGCCTGCTATCCAGAAGAGGGCTTGCCCCAGAACCCAACCACAGTGGCACCCTGACCTTGGACTTGCAGCCTCCAGGCTGTGAGAGAGAATTTTCTGCTGTTTATAAGCCACCCAGTCTACAGTACTTATGTTCAAGCAACTTGTTGACGAAGACAACAGATGAGAAGCAGACATGGGGAGATTAAACATGATAGTGTGTCAGTAAATGGCAGAAACAGATCTTGAACCCAGGCAGTTTGTCTCCAGACACCAAGTTATTACATAGTACGAATATATACCATGTCACTTCTCGATGATTCAAACTACATAAAAGGTGACATTGGGCTGAATACCAGATCATCTCTTTCTGCCTAGATATGTATTTCTATACCTTTTGGCCAGAGACACTGTAGTTCTTTTGATACAGAGCCCACTGCACCTTCATAAACAGTCAGGAGCAATTCCCTTACAGAACTTTCGTGAGCAGTTGGTGAAGATTGTCTTACAATTGTTACTGACTTAGAATGCAGCAGTTGTTCTGTTCAATTATTCAATTCTAATTGTGGAAGACACATCTGATCTCAAGAAAGAAAAGTATTTGTGAGACAAGAATTATACTTCATACATGCTCATTATGATCCAATAAGTAAAATACTAAGAAAACATGCAAAACTTCCCCTACCAGAAGGAAATTTGAATTTGTTTTCCATACCTAGTTCTCATTTGTCATTTGGTATATAGCTGCCTAAGTTAGCGTGGAAACTTCTCTTTATGTATTTTCAAGGTCCATATAGCCTAATATGGGGACTTAGATATATTCTGGAGGCAGTGGAGGTGCATAATTCTGGTTTACTTCTGGGACACTTGAAGACATCAAATATCGACTGTAGATGTGTACACCTCCATAAAACCAGAGCTATCGGAAATACATTTAGACACCATTTTCTCCTTGAACCGTGTTAGTTTTCTGCCAGTGTCTCTAGAGGTATTTAAAGTGGGGGAAACAGATCTGGCTGAGTTTCCTTAGACAATACAGTCTGGCTGCCTCGTTTGCATGACAGCCTGGCCAGCGGGTTATCTCTGAGGGCTGAGAGAGAGTTGTAGCGGATGAAAAGCTCCGCGCCTCCTGGCGAGCCCTGGAGCTCTGTGCGCAGGTGCTGCTGCAAAATGGAGTCTGGAAGGCCAGGTAAAACTCTGCTTCAGGCCCTTCCCGCAGCCAGGACTGCTTCCAAAGCAGGTGGGTTGCTTGTCCCTTAGCGGGCAGAGTTGGAACCGCCTAGATTCCCGGCTCTTGCTTCTATTACAGCTCCACCTGCCGCCATGTCCTCAAGTTCTCTTCCTCTCTTTTTAGTGAGTATCTGCCCTCACGCGACAGGCAGTCTGAGTCCACACAAAGTGATGATAAGAAATCCCTGGCTATTATGCTGTCAGCAACAAGCAGTCATTTCCAAGTGTGGCCTTTCTCACAAGTGGAAACCCTCTGAGATACCTCTAAGGTCAGGCAGTGAACTGCAGCTGATCCTTTTCCTTGTCTGGAGCCCAGGCGTCCCTTGTTCTCTTCAGTGTGATTTCAGGTCATTTAGAATTCACTCTCAAAGGAAAACACCAACTCTGGTCTTACAGACTATGAACACGAGATGGCAGCATTGCTCTATTTTCCAAGCAGAGGGATTTGGTGAACAATGCCATCGCCTCTTCAGTTTTTCAGGTACAACATTCTACAAACAAAATTTTGCCATCACAGAATCTTCTACTGAGATGGTGCTCTCCATGTACCCTCTGGTTTGCTATGATATGGCAATAACTTCCTGTTATTGGAAGTTATATGATTACTAATTTATTCTTTATTTTTAAAAAGATTTTATTATTTTTAGAGAGAAGGGAAGGGAGAGAGGCAGAGAGGGAGAGAAACATCAATGTATGGTTGCCTTTTTCAACTGCCTTCAGCTATGGACCTGGCTGGAGACCTGGTTTGCAACCTGGTTATGTGCCCTGGCTGGGAATCGAACCAGTGACCTTTGGGTTTGCAGGCCAGCGCCTTATCCTAATCAGCCATGGCCTGATTACTATTTTTCTTATGTTAATAGCAATATTTTATGAACAAAATTAAAGGCAAAATAAAATAAAATAGAAAAAAAGAAGGTATCTGCCAAGGTGTTGTTACTAATATTATGAAATGTCATCATTAGCACTAATCAGTTTCAAAAATCACTAAGAATGTCAAGCATTTTTGAAAACTTGAAGAGCAAATGGGAATTATATATAATTTTAGATTGTCTCACAAAGCAAATACAACATCAGAATGTCTTGAAACAAAACTCACCAATACCTTTACATCTGAAGCCACATGGTGACTCTCCATGGTCAGACCCAGCCTTCCTATTAGCATAACTGATCAGGAGACTAAATTTATCTAGAGTTTCTGCCATCTGCTTGAGTGCATATATCGTACACTCATGTAAAATTTACAGGCACCTGTGATTCAATCTGCTACCGGGAAAGGCTGAGACCCATCTGTTTAGTTCACGATCTTGTGCCTGTTTTCAGCCAGATGGACAAAAAAAGTGAGTGTGAAACCTACCTGACAGTCTCATAGGTGTTCAACACCCCCACTCCCACAGGTGCTGCTGTTAATTCTAGCTCTTAGTGGATGTTATATAATTTGGGTTAAAAAATACCATATTTTGTGTGATCCGAAATAATGTCCCTTAACTCAAAAGCAAAAATTAAAAAAATAAATTTACAATGAATGAGTTTTATGAAGCACAAGAATAATCAGTCATGCAATTCAGGCATCTACTGTTATCCACAATGACAACTACATACTGAGATTCATTTGCCAAAAATGCCCAAAAAGTCACTCAAAGGCAAGAAAATATCATGGCATCTAATTGTAATTATATTAACCTTGAAGCATCAGTAGCAGAAAGTTAAGGAAATGATTCAGGAATTAATTTCTTGTAAAATATTTATGTAGAGAAATAGAACCAATTAATTTTAATATTTAAACATTCAAAAGTGCTGAAAAATTTACAAGCTATTTCATACATTTCTGTATTTCTACACCTCTCTTTTTCTCCTCCTTTTCGGAGTCATATGATCCATGGCATGTATGTTACGAAAATAATTTTTTGTCTGTTCAGTAATAGTCACTTATTCTAAGTAAAAGCAGAATGTTCGCATCATTTATTTTGACACTTGTAGTTAATTGAGTGCTAACACACACCGCCCTGCCTCGGGAAATTGGCCCAGCTTCCCCATTGACTCCCACCCCCACCATCTCCTTCAGGAGGTAACCTCCCCCCCACCCCAGCCCGCCAAGCGCCCTGCCCTGGGACCCGCGGGGTCTTCGCCACAGGGGCGCCTTCCTCCGCCCCTAGTCCCGTGCTTTACAAGGCCCTGACCCTTACAGGCAGTCCTTGGGGATATTAAGACCCCTTCCATCCCGCCCCGCGGTGCCCACCGACCCACCGCAGCGCCCCCCTTAGGCGGGTGCGGCTGCGGGGGGCGGGGGTGGGGTCCCCGCAGCTCAGCCTCGGCCTGGCCCCGCCCCCAGGCCCGCCCCGTGCCTGCGGCCGCAGTTTCAGGACCCCCGGGGGCCACCTAACAGCCCTAACGGCTCTAACGGGTCCCCTGCGCCCGCTGCCCTGCGCCCCCAGCAAGTTTCCAGTTCTGACCTAGACAAGGACAGAAGCTCAGAGCAGGGGGCGTGATGACACCTGGGATCGGGGACACGCCGGGCATCAGAGGGGCCCGGAAGAGATGCCTGAGCAAGCTGAGCTCCTCGGAGAAGCAGCGTGAGATGAGCTCAGTAAGGTGAGGGCGCAGCTGGCCAGGCGCGAGGGCAGGGCGGCGGGAATTCCGGAGTCGGACTCCAGCGCGGCTAAGACTGCCCCAAGACCACCTTGGACTTCTCCAGCGCCTTGGCTCCCTACACTACAGGCTTGGAGATAGAACACACAACCCAGCGGCCCAGGCAGTCAGTCAGCAAACGCTGATGGGGCCCCTCGCTGGGGTGTATGGCGTCCCAGGTGGGAATCGGGGCAGGAGGGGTCAGCAGGAGGCCTGGGAGGCGATGGCTGGACCTTCAGAACCTGGGGAGGGGGAAGCCGATGGAAGTGGGAGGTGACACTTTGGGGAGCGCAAAGTTCATGGACACTGCCTGGCAAGGGCTGGGCCTCTGGTGTGACTTTGGGCCCCTCTCCCGGACAGCTCCAACAGCCTGGGCAGCCTGGCCTACTGCGAGGACTCTGAGCAGGAGAACCCAGGTGCACGTGCTGGGGCAGCCTGTGGGGTCTGGGGAGGAAGCCAAGGGGCATTCAGAGGTGCGGTGGCTGACAGGGAGACCACCACCCCAAACCCATGGGACAGACCCAGCACGAGTTCCCCTCGGGTTGCAAATAGGTCCGAATCCCATGACTGAATGCTAGACTCAGGGGTTGGGAGCTGCAGGCCTGAAACAGCGGGGCTGCCCAGGAGGGGTGAGCAGCCTCGGTTTCTGTCACCTCTGTAGAAGGAATAAGCGTGAATGGCTCTCCCACGACCTGTCCTCTGAGCCCAGGGACTGGCCCAGTGTGGTGGTCATTTCCAGGCTCCCACGCCCATGGCCAAGAGCCAGGCATTCCCCCAGAGGCCTATGAGCCCCCCTCCGGGGGATGATTAGGTCGTATTTATCTGTGCTCCATCCAACTCTCCACTCACTGGCTTCAGAGTTCACCTGGGAAGTGAAGGCCAACGATAGGACCTACAACAGCCAGTTCAAGGAGAAGATCTTCCTGTGTTGGCAGAGGAAGAAGTACAAGGTGGGTGACCCCAGCTCCACTCCCGTCCCTACCTCTTCCCACCCAGCCTATACCCTCCCCCACCCACAATTTTAATCATGAACAAATCACCAGTCTGGTGCTGGCACCTGTCCTATGCTTCTTTGCCAACCCCCACCCCAGTTCATGTTAAAATAATACCCAACCTTCAAAGTACAACGGGCTCACCAGGCTCTACCTAAAATCCCCTTGCTTGTGTGACTCACTTTGGAAAATACTAGAGTCACAGCCCTGCTTGATGAGTCTTTGCGTCTAGTAGGGGCTCAATTAATGCTGGCTCAAGGCTTTGCATTCAGTTGGCACTCAATAATTGCTGACCTGATGGCTTCACATTAAGCTGGTGCTCAATAAAGTTGTCTTGAGGCCAACTGTGCAATGGGTGCTCAGTTATTGCTAATTGTGGCCAAAGGGCAGGGCAAGATGGTCAGGCCCTGGCCTGGGCAGCACCCCACACTGGCTCTCATTCCAGGGCAATGTCATCCACACAGCCAAGTACAACTTCTTTTCTTTCCTGCCCTTAAACCTGTATGAGCAGTTCCGCAGGATGTCCAACCTCTACTTCCTTCTTGTCATCATTCTTCAGGTAGGGCAGGGTGGGGAGCAGCCCCAAGGGTCAGCACCTGCATACATAACCAATCTTTCTACCTGCTCAAATCTCCTCTTCCAGGAAGCCCTCCTTGACCACCTTCAACACATGCTTCTATAGACACAGGGGGTTTAAGTGTGTGCATTTGTGTTGTTGGTTGGCTAGTTGGATGGTGGGGAAGGTGGGAGGGTCTGTGTCTGTCTACTTAAACACTGGGAGCACCCTTGTAGTTTAGTCCTCACTGCCCAACCCATGGCCTGGCACATAGGAAGTGCTCAATATATGTTCCATGATGAAGTTGCATGAGTGGCTTCCCCAGTTCTAAGGAGGGCATGGTCTCCTAACAGGATAGACAGCCTTGGTCACATGACCCCCTTGGCCCAGTCCACCAAGCTGATTCTGGGGGGTGAGGAGGAAAGGAGGGTTGAAAGCAGGTACTCAGGACCACCAGGCCACTTCCCAGAACCTGGGTGTCTCTGCCAGGGTAGCAGATGTCCCTCCTGGGCACGCCCCCTCTCAGCTGGGTAGACACAAGTTACAGAGCATCCTGACCCCCACCCAGTGTCTGGTCTGACCTTCTGCTTTTATCCATTGATCCCATGAGCATGTTGTGTCCTCTGCTGGAAACTGGGACCTGGCAGTGGCCCTGATGCCTACTGTCATTAAACCACATGGCAGGGCCCAGTGATGGGAAGGAGCTTGGAGATTAGCTGGGAAAAATAGCATTACCGGGCGGGGAGCAATAAAGCCAAGGCCCTGAGGAGGGAACGAGATTGGGGTACCTAGAGGATGTGACACGGGAACCGGGCATAGGACGGAGGTGAGTTTACTAGGAAGAAGTTTGGGGGAGTATAAATAGAGAGGCAGTTATCCCAAGATCTGTGGGGAGAGGTGGCAGGGCCCGGGCCCAGGTGGTATTGGCAGGTGGGACCCAGGCTGCCAGGTTGAGGGGCTGGGCAGGAGGGTCGGGGAGGCAGTTGGGAGGAGCGTTGGGAGACAGTGGATCAGTGTGACATACCTTGTGTGTCAGGGTGTCTTCCCTGACATCTCCACAATGCCCTGGTTCACCCTCTTCGCCCCACTCGTCTGCCTCATCATCATCCGGGCCATCCGAGACCTGGTGGATGACATTGTAAGTGGAGGGACCACTGGGGAGGGGGTGGGGGTGTAGAGTGGGGTCCTTGTCTTGTTGCCACAAGGGGCAGGTTCGGGTGCCCCATGGCCCTTTGGTACGTGCTGTCAATAGCTGTTGCCCCAGCAGCCCACCCCCTTCCCCTGCAGGACAGATATGCTGGTGTGAGCTGCAGCTGTGCTCTGTCCCTGGGTCCTCACCGTGGCACTGTGGGGACAGGGTGGGAGCATGGCTGGGGCAGGGCCACCCTCCTGACCCACCCCTGTCAACTCAGGTGCGACATAGAAGTGACCGGACTGTCAACAACAGGCCCTGCGAGATGCTGGTGGGGGAGAGGTGAGCTGCTGGCAATGACCGGGGGAGCTCACCTGAGGAAGGGGGACTCCAGCACGGGGGTGTGTGTGTGTACCTGTGCATATCTGGGAGGGGTGCCAGCAGAGTGCCTGGAAACTTCCATGTCCCCTAGCCATCCTGCTTGAGGCTGATATCTGACACAGAGAGCCAGCCAGTATTTCTTAGGTACTTGCTGCCTACCAGGTGGAGGGGTTGACTGTTAACCATTGCAGGCCTGAAAGTTGAGCCTGAAAGTTGAAAGGGAAAGACTGAAGGGACTTGGATATGGAGGTAGGAGGAGGGGCAAGGTCAGGGAAGGTTGGACTTCCTATATAGGCGCACACACACCTGCCAAAGACCTGCAGGTGGGCGTGCAGGGAAGCCAAGCACCACAGCAGCATCTGCAGGCCCCATCGTCCCCTGTTCTTTTAGCTTAAGGGTGGCACCGGGGCCAGGGGTTCCAAAGATGGGCCTGGTTGGGGTCCTCTCCCACGCCTGCTGCATGCCCTCCACAGCTTTCTGTGCCAAAAATGGAAGGACTTATGTGTGGGCGACCTGGTTTGTCTGCATGAGGACAACATTGTCCCGGTGAGCTGGTGTCAACCTGGCCAGTACTCCCCACTCCTTAGAGGTGGGCTGCCTTCCTGCTTACCTTCCTCCTGTACCCCTGCCATGCTGTTTCCTTCCCCTCCCGCCCCCCAGGCTGATGTGCTTCTGCTGGCCAGCACGGAGCCCAGCAGCTTGTGCTATGTGGAGACAGCTGACATAGATGGGTGAGGTGTGGGCCATCAGTAGGGGTTGGGGCATTGGGGGCCTGGGAGCTGGCAAGACCCCCCCACCATTCCCCAGCAGCCACAAAATGCAATGCGCTCCCCAAGCCCAGTGAGATATTCAGGTCATTTGTCCTGGGGGCATTTGTGGGGCATCTGCAAGCTGGCAGGGGACAATAACATTAAATCACACAAAGGGACCCATCTGCTTTGGACAGACACTTTTGGAAGCCCTACTGTGCTCCAGGTGAGAAGGCCTGAGGTCTGGCCCCGGCCATTTTGAAAATGTCCTGTGTGACCTTGGCCAAGGCCCTCTCCCTCTCTGGGTCTCTGCCTCATGGTTGGCAGCTGGTGCGCACAGTAGGTGCTCAGTGAAAATGTTTGAGTGACTCTGAAAGGGGCTGGAGGTGCCTTGCCTAGGTGTTGGCTCTGTCCCCACCTCTTACTCGACCCCCTTCTCATCACCAGGGAGACCAACCTGAAGTACAGGCAGGCCCCAGTGGTTACACACCATGAGCTGACCAATGTGAGAAACATGGCTTCCTTCCAAGGTGAGAGATGGCAGTTCACCCACCCTATCTGGGCCTTCTCTGCCCCTCTGAATAGTGGGCATGAGAGTTGCCCACCTCGTTGGGTTTGGGGGATGGTGATGGGGCCTGCTGGGGGGTGTAGGGGTCGAGATAGCATCTGAGAGGCCAGCTATGCCGGGCCTGTTTCCTGTCCCTTGAATCCAGGTAGCAGTCCAGGCAGTTTCTTTTATTGTTCCGAAACATGCTGTGCCGTTTTAGCAGGCATTACTTTTTATTTTTTAAATGTCGGTTGCATTAAATCAAATGTTTTAGGTTGTTTAATGAAAAAGGCAGCCTGTTTTGTGCAGAGAGACAGGGAATTGACCCATCCATAGTGGTATGTTCCTATTTTCCGCCTGAAAAGTGAGATATTTCACACCTGCGGGTTGTAACTACTCTTTGCCGGAGACCCAGCAGGGGGTAATATATTATCTTTTTCCTGTCTTGTTGCAAAGACAAGTTATTCTAGTTGGTGCTGGAGCAGAATCCTTCAAACTATAGCCCTTTTGCTCCTGACATTCAAGCACTGTGGCTGCATTTGTTTTCATACATCTGAGGGAAAGCTCTGCTTACATAGAAGGCCAGGTGCCGTGAGCCAGGTGCTGAGCTGGGTCCCTGTCACCTGGCATGACTAGAAATGAGGCTGGTGCCTCCTCTTGTGGAACTCACAGGTATAAATGTCTAGTGACCGCCTGTAGGCATAAATGTCTAGTGACTTTCCAGGACCGTAATCAGGACAAAGGTGGGGGAACTGATCTGACTGGCAGATCAGAAGAAAGGGTTTCCCTGAGGAGATGAGTCCCACCTCAGGGAACAGCATGTACAAGGCCAGATGGCTTAACAGAGCCAGCTTTTCAGCATGTAGGAGAGGAGGCTGTAGGGCAGGGGGATGGTTGAGGCTGTGTGAGGGTAGCTGGAGCCTGAGAGTGACCCAGAATGTCCCCCACACCCTGCCCAGCCTGCATTGTAAGGGGTGGCCCAACCCAGCCACAGGGCCCTTGGCTCCCTCGCTGCCCCGTTGCCCCTAGGCAAGGTGGTGTGTGAGGAGCCCAACAGTCGGATGCACTACTTTTTGGGGCACCTGGAGTGGGAGGGCAAGAGATATCCGCTGGATAGTGGCAACATCCTCCTACGTGGCTGCAAGGTCCGAAACACGGACACTTGCTACGGAATGGTCATCTATGCAGGTAACGCCCCTCCGGGGCCTCTGCCGCGTGAGCTTCCCTGGTGGGGCTGGGTGGGAACCCTGAAGTCATAAGGCCAGGCCTAGCTGCCACACGTCTGTTGCCCTGAGAAGTGGGGCTCCCGGCGTGGCTTCTGTGGGGTCTTGGGTTTGAAAGCTGTGGAAATACTGAGCCAGTACCCTTGTATGTAGATGGACGGGTGGCTGGGCAGGTAGGTGGATGGATGGGTGAAGGAGGGGAGTGACAGACGAGTGGGGGATGGGACAGTGCATGAGCGGATGGGTGGATGCAAACCCCGCAGGTGTTGACACAAAGATTATGAGGAACTGTGGCAAGGTGCATCTGAAGAGAACCAAGATGGACCATCTGATGAACAGGCTGGTGGTCCTGGTGAGCTGTTCGGAGCTCCTGCCCTTGGGTGTGGGGACAGGGGCACAGAAGAGGGAAGGGAAAGGGCCCCTCCCTATAGATACAAAACCCAGCGAAACCCCCACAAGTTCCCTGCCCCAGGACTGCCAGCTACCTCCTTCCAGTCCCCCTTCACCATCCTGATGGTAGAGCTCCCCCACACCGGTTTGTCTTTTACACTGTGGTACCTCAGTGCCACCTGGGGTCCCTCCACATGCCCCACTAACTTCTGCTTGTTGAGCAGATCTTCACCTTTGTGGTGCTGATCTCTATGGCGTTGGCCTTGGGCTTCTGGACCACTGTGACGAAATTCAAGGTCAAGCACAACTATGTGCCTGAAAACCACATGTACAGTGTGACCAGCAGGACTTTCCTCATGTTCTTGAGCTTCCTCATCCTGCTCAGTGTCATGATGCCCATGGCTATGTTCATCATGTGAGTCCCTGGACCCCCTCCCGACCCACTTCTTAGCCTGGGAGAAGTGGGCATGCCAACAGGCTGCGGGCCACAGTGTGACCAAGCTTGTGTTTGCAGAGCTGAATTCATCTACCTGGGGAACAGCGTCTTCATTGACTGGGACATGGGGATGTACTACGAGCCCCAGGACATGCCTGCCAAAGCTCGCAGTACCAGCCTCAACGTGCAGCTGGGCCAGGTGGAGTACGTCTTCTCCGACAAGACAGGCACGCTCACGCAGAACATCATGACCTTCAAGAAATGCTGCATCGATGGCGTTGTCTATGGCCCGGAGGAGGGGCAGGCCCTATGTAAGGAGAGCCCCTACCTCTGGAACCAATTTGCCGATGGGAAGCTGCCCTTCCAAAATGAGACGCTCCTGTGCATTGTTCGCAACAAGAAGAATAGGATGGTGCAGGAGTTCTGGCGCCTGCTGGCCATGTGCCACACAGTGATGGTGGAGGAGAAAGACAGTGAGTGCCTCGCTGGCTGCCCTGGCCCTGGTGCTTCCAGGTCAGTGTTCTGGCCTTAGAGGTTGTCCAGGTCAAGCCCAACCCCCCTGTCATTCAGCTTAGAGGGTGCTCAGGCCTGGGGCTTGAGAGGTTACTGAGCTGGCAGCAGGAGGGGCCACCTAGACTGGAACCCAAGTGCCCACCTTCTTTTATTCAGCTTAGAGGTTGTACTGGCCCAAGATACTATTGTCTTGTCACTGTCTGGTGAATACCCAGGGTCCATTTCCTCCCTTGGGCATTGGAGATGGGCGGTGTGTCCCTAAAAGAGAACAGCAGGTCCTCAGCAAATGTGCCTCTCCCTAATCCCACTCCCGTGGTCCCCTCCCTCTCCAGACCAGCTTTTGTACCAGGCAGCGTCCCCTGATGAGGAAGCGCTGGTCACAGCGGCCCGGAATTTTGGCTACGTGTTCCTGGAGCGCACGCAGGACAGCATCACGTTGGTGGAGCTGGGGGAGCTGCGGGTGTACCAGGTCCTGGCCATGATGGACTTCAACAGCATCCGAAAGCGGATGTCCGTGCTGGGTGAGCACCCTTGGCCCAGGGATGGAGGTGGGAGAGAAGGGGAGCACTTATTGTCAGCCAGGACTCTCCCTCCACAGTCCGAAACCCTGAGGGCTCCATCTACCTCTACACCAAAGGCGCCGACACTGTCCTCTTTGAGCGCTTGCATAAGCAAGGCTTGTTTAAGAAAGAGCAGGCCACGAAAGTGGCTACAGAAGAGGCCTTAACTGTGAGTTCCTGTAGGAATGGAGGGATGGCAGGTAGACCAGTCCAGAGACGGGGAGTCAAGGGGTAGAGAGAGGAAGGAATAAAGGGGGTGGAAGGAGGGAGGGAGGTTAGAGAAGGAGGGAGTTGGCCAGTGTGTGACCTTAACTCCATGCACAAGGCAGGGAGGAGCTGAACTTCATGCTTTATCTGCACAGAGGAGGTATTTTTTCCCTAAGTGACACAAGGGACCCTCTGGTTAGGCTTTGGCCTTGACCACCAGCCTCCACCCCCAACCTTTCCCACCCAGACATAGGTTCTGTCACACTCGACCCCAAATCTTTTGTATCTGTGGGTGAAGCTGAAACTGCTCAGCCCAGCTCTTAAGACTGTTCTCTGCGTCTCCTGTGGGCCCCTCTAGACTGCCTCTCCTTGCCCCCTATGGTATTCCTCAGGACTCCAGTTTCTGGCTGGCAATTTTCTTCATGCTTAGGTGATGCCCCAGGACCTTTGCACACACTGTTCCCTCTGCAGGGTGCCTTCTTCCACTGTGTCACTCAGAATCTTTTGATCCTTGGTGCTCTGCCACTTCCAGGGAAACTTCCTGTATGACCCTGACATGGGCTGACATATCATACCAGGTTACTCGTCTATGGCCCAGCCCTGATCCTTTAGGGTTACCCAAGGGTTTTACTGAGTCCCCAGCATCATCCAGCATAGGGATCAGGGGGCATGCTTGTGCAAAGAATGCCCTGGGTCCCTCACTCAGGACTTCTCAGAGAGCTCTGCTCTTCCAGGAAGGAAAGTCCAGAGCAGGCAGCTGGTCTCTGGCTAAGAACTGGGGAAGTGCATTCAAGGTTCAGGGATTCAGGCAGAGGGAGGAGGGTCTGAGAGAAGTGATGGCTGGGAAAGTGCCCTGGGATGCGGAGTGGTGACAGGTGGCCCCTGCCACCCAGCCTACCCCTCGCCCCCAGTCCTTTGCCGAGGAGACCCTGCGTACACTGTGCCTGGCCTACAAAAAGGTGGATGAGGACACATATGAGGAGTGGAGCCAGCGGCACCAGGAGGCCAGCATCCTTCTTCAGAACCGGGCCCAGGCCCTGCACCAGGTGTACGAGGAGATGGAACAGAACCTCCAGGTGGGAGCAGCACAGGAGGCTTGGGGGATCCAGCACCCTGGCTCCAGCCTGCGGCAGGACCTTGGATTCCCCACCCATACCAGGGTAACTGGACCCCTGCTGAGTCTGTCCTCTGCCCCTCCCCCCAGCTGTTGGGAGTCACAGCCATTGAAGACAAACTCCAGAATGGCGTCCTTGAAACCATCCAGAGTCTCAAGAAGGGGAACATCAAAGTGTGGGTACTCACAGGGGACAAGCAAGGTACGTCCCATGGTGGCCATCGATGGGTGGGAGAGGCCTTATATGGGCTCTGGGCACCACCATCAGACTGTCCTCCTGGCCTGGGTTCAGCCCTGGCACCCACCTTGTCCTGGGGGAAGGAGAAACAGGATGGTTAGAACTGCTGAGGTCCCCCAGACACCTCCCTGAGAGCAGGGGCACTATGCCAAGCACTTCTGGAGTGTTTGGCCCTCATGACACCATGATTTGGGACCCTAGTTACTCTTGTGTGTTAGATGAGCCCAGGCCTCATCTAACAGACCTCAGGGCACCTGCTGGAGGTTGCCCAGACACTTACAAATATAAAGAAAGCTGGCATGGAACCTCAGGTCCTATGGCCCTGGGTCACCGACTCCCCCCACCCCACCGTGGGTTCTTTGGGTCCCTCTGGGTCTGGGTGCCAACATGGTCCATCCACATTATGTGGGTAGGAGGCACATACACACAACATACTTAAAATGATATTTTAATCAAATTAAAAAAAAATTTATTAAAAAAATGATATTTTATGGCTGTGTTGGTATAAAGACAAATGTCCAGGCTGGAATACATACTCACTTTTTATTCTCAATTTAAAATTAAGCCCTTTTGTGGGTTCCTAGAACTGTCCGTGGGCCCTAGCATGGTAGGATTAATGATCGCTTGGCCCCCATCCTGCCCACCAGACCTTTGCTCAGGGCCGCAGCCCAGGTCCCAGGGCTGGCTCTCATTGGTCTCTTCTGAACCACTTGCGGTAGCCAAGGTGTGGGACCAGGTGGGTGGGACAAGGTGGGGGTGTCGGGCTGAGCTGGGTTGTTTTGCAGAGACTGCTGTCAATATTGGCTTTGCCTGCCAACTGCTGTCGGAGGACATGCGCATTCTGCAGGAGGAGGAAATAGCGTAAGGAGTACTGAGCGGTGGGGGAGCTGGGTGGGGGCAGGGTGAGAGAGGGGGTGGCGAACGTCAACGGCCACCCAGGTGTTGCCCTGGGGGGTCTGCAGAGTGTCCTCTGCCTCCCTGTGGCTGGACGCCCAGATGGGGCCCCCGGGGAGCAGATGAAGGAAGCCTGTGCCTGTGCCTGGCTGAGCCCTGGCCCCGCAGGCAGATCCTGGAAGCCTACTGGAAGAACAGCAGCGCCCTGCTGCAGGTCAAGACGGCAGCCCTGGTCGTCACTGGGGAGTTCCTGGTCAGCGGCTGCCCCGCGGGGCCCCAGGGGCGGGGGGGGGGGGGGGGGGGGGGGGGGGGGGGGGGGGGGGGGGGGGGGGGGGGGGGGGGGGGGGGGGGGGGGGGGGGGGGGGGGGGGGGGGGGGGGGGGGGGGGGGGGGGGGGGGGGGGGGGGGGAGCTGACTGCAGGAGGGGGTGGATTCGGAAAAGTCAAAGCAAAGGGCACACCAGGAGATGGTTTCAAAGGGACTGGTGCCCAAGCAGGCAAGTTCCCTGGGGGTTTGCAGCAGCAGCGCCACTCCGAGGCGCGCTCCCTCCACCCGTGTCTCGCTGAACAGAACCAGCTGATGAAGAGCGCCGTAGGGTTGATGCAGAAGAGTAAGAACTCTAGCCCGGATCAGAGGCCCCAGGTGTGGCAGCAGCAGGCCTTCGTGGAACTGGCCTCCAGGTGCCAAGCTGTCATCTGCTGCCGGGTGACGCCCAAGCAGAAGGCCTTGATTGTGAAGCTGGTCAAGAAGTACCAGAGCGTGGTGACCCTGGCCATTGGGGATGGTGCCAATGACGTCAACATGATCAAGAGTGGGTGGTGGGCAGCAGGCCTGGGGGAAGGCCTCCGGTGGGCTGGGGGTGGGTGGCCCAGGCTGACCGTGGCGTGTGCCCCCCGCAGCTGCCGACATCGGCGTGGGGCTGGCGGGCCAGGAGGGTATGCAGGCGGTGCAGAACAGCGACTTTATGCTGGCCCAGTTCTGTTTCCTGAGAAGGCTGCTGCTCGTGCACGGTCGCTGGTCCTACATGCGGGTCTGCAAGTTCCTGCGCTACTTCATCTACAAGACGCTGGCCATCATGATGGTTCAGATCTGGTTCGCCTTCTACAGTGGCTTCTCTGCCCAGGTGCACTGGAAGGACAGCCCTGTGGGGACTCCTGGGAGTGGGGGTGCTGTGCCCTTCCCCTGGCCTCCAAGAGGGGGAGGGCACTGCTCACTCACACTTGGGGGTCCTCATGGGGCAGGGCTTGCCTGAGGTCACAGGGTCATGCAGCCTTTTCTATGGCTGTAGAGTCCAGAGTAAGGGGGGGTGGGTGTTTGCTCAGCTCTGATTCAACTTTTTCAGGGATATTTGGCAGATTTGAGCTCCGAAGCAGGAGCAAGGTGGTGGATGGTCCAAGAGTAGGTCCTTTTAGGGGAGAGAGGGAAAACTTGAACCTCAGAGAAAATAAAATTGTCGGGGCTGGGTTGCTGACTTTGAGACACTAGACACTCTGGACAGTATAATGGTGAAGAACAGATGTGCCTCCTGGAGCCTTAGAAGGGTCATAGGGTGATGATTTCCTGTGCATGTAAGGAAATTATCTGAAAATAGACGGCTCTAATTGGGACTAAGCTCCTGGTCATTGATACATAGGCATCTGAGAGGCAGCTTTAGAGAGGCACCTTGACAAGTATACATTGCTTGCTTTACTTTTTTGTTTCTAGATATTTTATTCTTTTAGGTGCTGCTGCACATGAAATTTGTTTTCTTAACATCCTTTTGGGATTTCTCATTGCTGGTGTGTAGAAACACAGCAATGTATTTTTTTTTCTATGCTGATCTGCGCCCTGCAAATTTGTGATTTTTATTTTATTTTTTTGGCGGCTCTGGGAGATTTCTGGTGGATCCTTAGGGATTTTCAGTGTGCCACCTGCAAATAAAGTTAGTGTGTTCCTTTCTTCCTCTCCAATTTGGATGCCTTTTATAGCCTTTCTTTTCCTACTTGCTCTTGCTAGAACTCCCCTGAGATGACAAGGACTGACATCTTTGTTCTGCTCCCTATCTCAGTGAGGATAGCATTGCCGCTTGCTTCCTACATTTGTTAACTGGAATTCTGCTGTAGGAAGTGCCAACCATCCCTTGTCCCTCATTTATTTATGAACTTAATTTTATCAGTATGGACTCCTTGTTATTTTTTATTGCCTACTTCATTGCTCCAATTATCCCCTTTTGACACGGGCCTGTTTTTGTTGTTGTTGTTATTTTTCCCCGCTGAAGACGTCTTCATTTTCTGGCTCTACAAGAAGTCCCAAGCTCATTTTGTTCTTTTGCTTGCCCCAACCCTGGAATCAGCCACTCCCATAAGCAGCTCTGGTTCTTTCCATCCAAGAAGTGTTAGCTACCAAGAGCTAAGTCCTTGGTGTGTGCTCATTGTTACTGGGAGGCCATTACCCACTCAGCAGACACGGCTGGGAAATGTACACTATTAGCATATAGATGGACACACATCTCTATGTTTATATTCATGTCTATCCATTTGTCTGCCTTGTGTATATTAAAATGCTATGTGTAGCTCTGATTCCACTCCCACAGGACAAGGCTCATTCATGACTCTTCTCCTTCAATAGTGAGAAACTTGATTCTTTTTTTTTTTTTAATTTTATTGTTGTTGTATTACATCCATCCCCTTTTTGCTCCCCTCTGTCCCCCTCCCCACCCACCCATTCCCCCCAGAGTCAATACCACCTGTTGTCCATGTCCATGGTTCCTTTATACTAGGTTCTTGTCTAAGCTGCTCCCCTTTCTTGCCTCTGCCTCTCCCCTCCCCCCAACCCCTTTTCCCCTGACCACTGAAGGCCTATTCCTTGTATTCATATACTTGGTTCTGTTTTGCCTGTTGTTAGTTTTGCTCATTATTGTCCCGTAATGGGTGAGATCATATGCTATTTGTCTTTCACTGACTGGCTTATTTCACTAAGCATAATACTCTCCAGTTCCATCCATGTTGTTGCAAAGGGTACAAGTTCCTTCTTTCTTTCTGCTATATAGAATTCTGTTGTGTAAATGTACCAAAGTTTTTTGATCCAATCATCCACTGATGGGCACTTAGGCTGTTTCCAGCACTTGGCTATTGTAAATAGTGCCGCTATGAACATAGGTGTGCATAGGTTCTTATGAATTGGTGTTTCAGGATTTTTTGGGAGAAACTTGATTCTTATATAACTCTTGATTGCTGCTTATTTGCTCACTCACAGAATGCACATAAAATGATTTTTGGAACTGACTCCCCGCCCCATATTATTTAACTGTACTGGATTCATGCATCAGGAAGGAAGGGCTCCTTGCCTGGCGGGGGTCTCCTCCAACTTTTTTACCCATCAGTGACTCCCTAAATCTAAAACGACCCAAACCTCACTTTGTAGCCCTTTTTCCTCCGGTTCCTCTTTATTTGTAGCTCTCCAAGTAAATAAACACTCAAAGCTGCTATTTTAAAATAATTAGACCCTACTCCTCTCTCTTCCTCTCTCTCTGTCTTTCATCTTCCAGCCTCACTTAACCCTACCTTTGATTATAACGCAGTTTGCTAACTCACCGGGAATTCTCCTCAGGTAAAGAGCATTTCCATTTCTGGCCGTTTGGCATCTGAAGGCTTTGCACTGATCACGTCCCCGCCCTTTTCCTCCCCAGCCTCTGTACGAAGGCTGGTTTCTGGCGCTCTTCAACCTGCTGTACACCACCTTACCAGTTCTGTACATTGGGCTCTTTGAGCAGGTGAGCGGGTACCTTCTCCTTCCCCGTAGGCACTCCTGTCTCCACCCTCCTTCCCCTGGGAGGCTGGGGTGCGGTGGGGTGGGGTGGGGGCGGGGCTGGGAGACCACTACCATGTCACTGTTACCACAGAGCCCAGCCTGAAAGTGGGTGAAGCCCTTCTGCCCAGTTACCACCCCAGATCTCAGTACCACTATCTGTTTATGCAACGGTGGGGGAGGGGATCAGAAGAGAGGGCTCTCGTGTTTACCCTGGCCCCTCCCGGAGAGGGGTCTGGCTATGCGATCCAGACTAGGGCAGTTCAGTAGACCTTTTAGGATTGATGGAAGTTTCTCACGCCTCTGCTGTCCAGATGGGGCCACCAGCCTGCCACTGGTGGCTAATGATAAGCACCTCAGGCATGCCTGCCTGGTGTGACCTGAGGAATGGGACTAGGTATTTCATTTTTTTAAATAGTTTTTAAACCGTGGTACAACACCAAAGTTCACCATCTCACTCTTCTCATGTACATGGCTCAGGCATGCTAAGCATGCATGTGGCTGTGAAACCAACTCCAGAATCCCTACCCCAGGACGTGAGTGACGAGCAGAGCCTGGAGCTGCCCCAGCTGTACGTAGCTGGCCAGAAGGACAAGCTCTTCAACTACCGGGTCTTCATCCAAGCCATGTCTCATGGCACGGCCACCTCCCTGATTAACTTCTTCATGACCCTGTGGATCAGCCATGACGCTATTGGGCCTCTCGACAACTACCAGTCTTTTGCCACAGTCATGTCCCTGTCAGGCCTGCTGTGTGTCACCATGGAGGTAGGCAGGGCTGCTGCCCGACCACCCCAGTGGGACCTTGGACACGGGTCATGGAGATTTCATCACTTGGTGACCCTGCCTGAGAGACCTTAGCAGGTGCTGTCCTTCGACCTCCCCATGTACCCTTGCCTGGAGTTCTGCCCCTCCCTACCAGCTTGCCCTTTTTCTCCCGTTCAGGTCATCCTCATTATCAAATACTGGACAGTCTTGACTGTGCTGGCCATTTTCTTCAGCCTTGGCTTCTACATGGTCATAACCTGGTCCAGCCAGAGCTTCTGGCTCTTCACAATCTCCCCCAAGACCTTCCCTTTTCTATGTGAGCCCCCAAGCGGGGAACAGGGTGGCTGGCCCTGGAGATGGGTGGGACCTATGTCTTTAAGGAATTTGCACAAAGCATCCTGGGGTGCAGGGTGCAAAAGGGGGTATTGGGAAAAGCAGGCACGGAGCAGGCTCTGGGGAGGTTCCACCCTAGCCAGGCTGTGACCCTGCCCTTTCTCCTCAGATGTTGACCGAAACGTGATGTCCCACCCTTCCACCCTGCTGGTGGTCCTGCTGAATGTGTCATTAAACACCTTGCCTGTACTGGCCTTCCGTGTCATTTACCAAGCCCTCAAGCAACTACGTCCCAAGGTGAGGGCGGCTGGGGCCCTTACTGCACATTGCCGGGAGCAGAGGCTCCAACGAGATGAGGAGCTGGGGTTTGGGACCTAAACACATGACCTGTGCCCTCCGGGGCAGGGTAGCAAATAACAGGCCCTAGGATCCTAGGGAGGAAACTACTTTCTGGGCAGCCAGGCTGGTCAGACTACTACCATAACATCTATAGACCAGATGTCCACAGACTACTACCATGACATCTATAGACAGGATGTCCACAGACTACTACCATGAATTAGTTAGGGCTTGGGGGTTGAGATGACAGGAATGACCTGGGAAGAATTCAGGTGAAAGGCGGCCCTTGAAACACCCTCCAAGTGTGTCTGTTCGTCAATAGATGGATAAACACAGTGCGTGGTTCACTCACACAGTGGAATATTATTCAGCCTTTAAAAAGAAGGAACTTCTGACCGGCGCTACAATGTGGGTGAACCTTGAGGACCTTGAGGCTCAGTGACACAAGTCACAAAATGGCAATACGATGTGATTCCAGTCATAGGAGTCAGAGATGTAACAACAGAAAGTAGGTGGTGGGAGCCAGTGGCGGAGGAGTGAGTATTTAAAGGGAACAGGGTCAGATGAAGTTCTGGAGATAGATGGAGCTGATGGTTGCCTAACAGTGTGAATGAATGTGCTTAATGCCACCGAGCTGCACTCTCAAAAGCGATTTAAAATAGGCACATTTTATGTGTATTTTACCACAATGGTAAAAGATAGTGGGAGACTTACTGGCTCAGGGAAAGACCACTTGGGGGTGGGATGGGCTGCCGAATCGACTGGAGCAGTGGACCAAGAGATGGCCAGATATGTCATGTTCTGCTGCATCGGCTGGAGGCATGGCCGCCCGTGGTTAACCTGCCCCATAAGAGGGTCCACTCTGGCACCTGGTAGTTCACCCAGAGTCAGGTCCCAGGGTCTACTTCCATAGGGAAGAGCCTGGCAATGAAGATGGCCAAGGATTATGAATGAGCACCCCTGGGAGCAGGTGACCCAAGAACAATCACCTGATGACCCCTGCTTGCTCCTTTGCTCTGCAGGAGAAAGAAGAGAAGGAAGAGGAGGAAGAGGAGGAAGAGGAAGAGATAGAGGCCCTGGCTGAGGAGCTCTTCATGGCACCACGTGCTCGGCGCTCCAGCTACGCCTTCTCCCACCAGGAAGGCTATGCAAACCTCATCACGCAGGGTACCATCTTGAGGAGGTCCCCAGGGGTCCACGGACACATGCACGCAATGCCATCCGATGAAGAGTTTTTCACAACCGTCGATGCCATTTGATGATGAAAACCTGTCTAAGAGCATTGAGTCACCTCGGTGCCAATGGGAGGTGTCGCTCCAGGGGGAGAAGAGGTCCTAGCACTGAAGGGGGAAGGTGTCACCTGCAGCCCACCTCCAATGCATTCCTCTTTGACTGGGGAGGGGCACCTCTCTCTTTTTTCCCTCTTCACTGTATGTAATAATGAAAAAATTAATTAGACCATGAAATATAGAAATTAATACTGTTTTGCATTTGTAAAATGCTCTTTTGAACACACATTTCCAAATATTCATTTTTGTGTAACTCCTACACAGTACAAGGGAAGACCCCCAAAAGCCCAGAATATATTTATTAAAAATTATGTATTCTTACATGTTTAAACTTCAGTTGCCTTCCAAGTACTCTCCATTTGATTCGGTACATCTACTGAGATGTTTTTCCACTGCTCAGAGCAGCTTTTGGACTTGTTGATTTTGATGCTTTTTAGTGCTTCTGCCATTTTTTGTTTTACCTTTTCCACATTGGCAAAATTTTTCCCTTTCAGGACTTTTTTCAAATGGGGAAACTAAAGTTTCTCAGGGTGAGATCAGGTGATTAGGGAGGGTGGGGCATGGGGGTGATGCCATTTTTGGTCAAAATCGGCTGAACACTCAAGTGTTGTGTGGGCAGGTGCAGTTGTAAATCACCCATCATGAAATGGGTAAATACGTTGAGTTTTCAAAGAAAATCCACTCAAGCTGAGCGCAGCCTCTCACAACAACACCAGCTGGCACACTGACACAGATGGGCTCTTAGCACACTCACCTCGCAGGGGAAGCCTGCACTCCAAGGGGCCCGCCTTCCAGAACATAATTGACTTTCAAGGGGTCCCCCCTCATATAGATTCTTTTAACGTCATCACTCATCTAAGTATTTAAAATGTTTAACATATTTCTAACTTCACAATATCCCAGTGAGGCAGTAGGTGGTATTACAGATTGGAGGGGCAGCTCCTCCACAGCCACATGGGGGGCCATGCTGGGGGACAGGGCTCCGCTGACATCACATCCACGCATCCCAGCGTCACCACAGATGGCACAGGAAGATCACCCACTGGGACCACGTTCCTGTCTCATCCAGAATTAAAAGGTTTGTAAAGGCTTATATATTTCTCGTAAGGTCAACCACTCTCCCTAAACCTGAAAAACAAACTATGACTAAATGTCATTTGGGACTATCTGCTTTTTATAAGACTATCATGAGTCTACATGAATTTTGTAGTAGTGTTGCTCTTAACCCCCTTTGGAAGACAGTATGAAATGGCATTAGGGATGACATTTTGAGAAGAGAGCATAGAAATCAATAGTTAATGGATTTTTAAAGAGCCTATATGCTATGGTAGAAGAAAAAAAAAAATCCCAAATAAATGGAGAGGAGTATTTCTCAGCATTTAACAACGCCTTACGCAGAGCTGGTGTTCAGTAAGTGGATAAAGGACAAAGGACATTTTTGACATGTCACTGATAACAGCCCCCTATTGGAAGGAGGACATGGGCCCGTGGGCTTCCTGGCCGAGGGTACTCAGCCGAATGATCGAAGTGTCGATGCTTTCTGCCAAACAAAAGGTGGGGCAATAAACACCAACGCCCTGGAATTTATACTGCTATTTATAGAAATAGATATGTAAATACAATTAAATATCTGAAGAGCCAACATGCCTTACAAGGAAGTGTCTTCAAAACTGTACCCATGCACTAAGGACAAATAAGGAGGTTAAAGCTCGACATTGTGTTTTTTGGTTAAAGATTTTCAATACATTTCTAATGCTAAAAAGCACTGGTGCCCACATACCCCTTACAGCAGAAGTAGCCTTATTCAGAGTACCAAATCCACCTTTCCCCAGTGTCTCTTAAATGAACTTTGGCCTCGACAGCTGGCATGTGGCCTGGGCTCACCCCCGGGCACCTCCGGTGGGACACCACTGACTTATTGTCATCTGTTCCTTGTCTGACTTTAACCCACATCTTAGCTTGGTTCAGCCCAAGAACAGGTCTCTCTGGAAAGGTGGGAGTGGGGTGGGGGTTCTTTTGGTGCTTAGGTCTCCTGACCATTTGGTCTTGAGGGACATTCCAGAAGGGTAAATGTGACACATAAAAGGATTAAGCAAATTCATTTTGCAGAGGGGCTGACCGAAGGCTTTTGTCTCTGGATGGGATCCCTCCACCCCCACCAATGTTGTAGTTCCTTCCACCTTAACCCCTTTTGTAACAGGCAGGCCTGTGGGCATTTGCTTGTTAAACTTCAGGTACTCATTGCCAAAATAAGCGAATTTAATGAAATTTCCTCTCCTGTTTGATCGCAGAAGGCTCACCACACTGTCAGTGTGACCAATGCCACAGACGGGTTTGCACAGCATCACCTGGGCTTCAATAATTACAATGACACCACCTAACATAAGGACGACGCCGGAACCAGGCACACGCACACTCGCCACCAGATTACGGGCTCCTGATTTTTCATTCTGTACCATGTGATTCAAATTGTAACCAGCTGTAAATACGGCTGCTTTCCTCATTCTCCAAAGACTGTCCGCAGCCAGGTAATCCGCTCAGGTTCTGCCCAAAAGATGTTTTCAGGTGCGAACTCTATTGCAGAAGAGGGAGCAGCCCCAGTGTACTCCAAATTATGATTCGGGAGAAAGGAATCCAAGTACAGACTTTTAGAGTTACTGACTGCTGCGACTAAGTATTCAAAACAGTGAAACAGTGACTGGGAGGGAGCACATATATCTTGAAGCCACCAGTTTCATATCCAGGTAGGGACTAAAAACAAGGCTCTCAAGGGATTGAATTCACAGTGTAGGGGGAAACCTTCACTAGCCATGGGGGATGCACTAGATACGACCAGCCAAAGTGATTCTAAAATTAGCTAAAATTTAACAACACCCTACAGCCTAATGTGAAGCCAAGAAAGCAAGCTCTGACAGAACAGTTTTCCTTGTTTGATGTGAAGAAAACCAGATTTAAAATTCCAATAAATGATAGACTTACAAATTAAGGTCTCCTTCTTCTGAGATCTCTTTTGTTAGTTGTTAGAACCAAAATTCTAATCTGTTCTGAGATCTCTTTTGGTAATTATAATTACATATAACTTGAACCATTATACAGCCTTCATGTAGCTTTACAGGCTGATTTCAGATCTAATCTATGGCAGAAAAAAACTCAATAAAATAATTCTAATAATGTCAATAATTTTAATTAAATGAGTTTAGGACAGTAGCACTCCCAGGCAGCTGAGAACACATGTATAACATATTGTATTGTATATGTGCTGTATATATATGGTATATTGTGTGTGTGTGTATATATATATATATATATATATATATATATACTATATATATACTACATATGTACTTTAGTATTGTATACTATTGTTATATATATAAAACACAGTATCTATAGTACTGTGTATAGTATAGTATAGTATTTTAGGAAGGTATTTTCATCTGAGACCTCAAACAAATGCACAGAGAGAATTCCAAGGACCACCAACTTCCCAATATCAGTTGCAAAGGAAGCAAGAATACTATTGAGACCATGAAGACTTCAGTGGCCAAGATTCCAGGGAGAAAGGAAGTTCAAGGTGATGGTCTCAACATATGGTGCCACCTTTCCCCTGAAGGCAGGAAATACTACAAGCTGAATACACCTTTTGACTTGGCCCTACAATCAGGCCAAGGAGGAAGAGGAAGAGCTCTGGTCATGCTCCAGACATTCAGTAGAGACAACAAAATGCTAATTTGTAACAGTAAGAGCGGAATGGAATTAGACAAATGCTTAAAAAGACTGAAGCTCAGATTCAAAACAGAGCAACTCCATATTATATTAAACTCTTCTGTTTCTGCCAAAAGAAAAAGCAAGAAAAAGGTCAGCAATATCTGGGGCCTCAAATTAACTCTATAGTTTTAAAACACAATGTCCAGCATTCAAACAAAATCAGAAGGCATGCAATAAGGCAAAAATTGGACAATAACCATAAGAAAACAGTAGGTATTATAAACATAGTCAGAGGAAAAAATGGCAAGATACCAGAGGAAAATAATTATAAGAAAAATAAGAGCAACAAATAGTGAAAATGTGGGTAAATTTAAATAACTATCAATACATCGCTAGGTATTTTAGCGAAGGCCTTCTAGCAAAGAAACCAAGTCTTTCTGGGGCAGAAAGAGGTATTTTGCAGCCCTCTACGGGCACGGGGAGAAGAGAACTGCCTCCCACTAAGTAATAATTGGAAGTGATCATTTCTTTTTTAAAGACATTTTCAATATTTTATTTTACATAAAAGTAATATGATTTCTTAAATGACAGCATTTTTTTAAGTGAAGTTTATGAAGGACCTGTATCAGAATCCCATCCCCAAGAGGGAATCAAAATGTATAGGGCTGAGTCCCTGGAAACTGTCTTTTCATGTACCAGATAATTCTGCTGCACATGAGTGCTTAATACAAACTTATTGACTAGAGGCTGGGTACTTCTCTTTCTACAATGGGTTATTCCCTTTTATAAATGTAATTGAAGTAATGGCAATGACCACACTTAGGTTAAAAAACAAAATACTTGTCATAGCTCCATGCATCCAGGCAGATTAACGTTTACTTCATTTGCTACGAGTGACAGTGTAAAATAGAATGTAACAGCAAAAGAAGTACTTTCTATCACAGGTTAATAACGCTAATGGCCAGTGAATTTATCTTCTGCTTAAATGAAAGATCTTTTACTATAAATTTTAACTTTTTCTCTTTTGTGCTTATGACTTAATCATAAATAGAAAAGTTCTTATCACCCTTCTTTTAAAGATTTTTTTGAACTTTAGAAAGCAGTACTACTTACCACAGTTCTTGCTGGTCCACCCCTCCCTTGGTCACACTGAGAACTAGAGGGAGTGGGGAAGATGAACAGGATACAGTTCTAGTCTTAAAGATTTCAGAATCTATAGGTGAACCCTGTAGATCACTAAGCTTCCACCATTTTTGTAAACCTTTTGAGATGTGTTCCGAAATCAAAGTTCCTCTTTCTTTGAGAACTGCTCCTGAGTGCAATAAGGGTTGATGACTGTGAGACATGTTTATATTCATGACCTTCTCTCACCACAGTTTGCTAAGTCAGGAGGAATCCTGGAGCCCATGATGGGCCCTTGAATTTGTCTAAACACTCCATTTGAAGTCACAATGATAGCAAATTAGTGTGCACGGATGGTCAGAAATGTGCTCTATAAATTCAGCAGCTTGGGGTGGTCAAATTAAATTATGCCATGAATATAAGCATGTGATCCAAAGACCTAAAGTACGATGTCTTGTGCCCTGTTTTCCCCTTGAATAAGACAAGAACTTCAGCATGTATTTACCTTCCTCTAGTCTTTCCATTGTCCCTCCACTAAATTTTGGCAATGAAGTAGCATAAGCTAGTGACTAATAATAACACAACATGGAACAAACTGCCAGCTCTACAGTTGATAGATTTGTGACAGAGGGCATATTAATTCATTGTCTCACTCTTCTCATCTGTAAAATGGGGGTAATAGTACTATCCACCTCAAAGCATTGTTCTAAGAATTAAATTAATTAATATAGGTATCTTGGCTAAAGTCTAGTAAGTAATAAATACTATGCCTGTAGTATTTATTAAATCAATCAATCAATCAATACTAATATTCATTACTAAGTAAAAAATATCTTAAATTGTACATAAAAAGTGCTATGGCTAAGCACTTCGGTGTCTTTGCTAATAACTTTTAGTAATTGCTAATTCTCAGGGAGATAGCTATCACCAAGTCCTTTATTTGTCCTCAGTTCCATATCACATAACCACATAACTTACTTCCTCCTGAATCTCTTTCCTCTTTGATATTTTACAAAAAGCATTTAGGTATGGTGTACACACTTGAAAGTTTGGTTAGAGTTTTCAGCTAATTGGATCCCAAAGTCTATTTTAAAATAATAAGCATCATAACCAAACACAGTTTATACTAGAGAAGTCCTATCTCAGAAAGATCAGCGTGATTCACCATACTAAGTAAAAGGGGGAAAACATGTACATAGTCATCTCAATAGATACATACTATCATCTATCTATATCTATATATGTTTACACTTTTGCTTGATTTCATCTTCAACTTTGCCTAAATGTCCCCTCTTCTGAGGTCAGTTTTGCAGCGTAGACACCAGGAAACTCATTTTCCAGAATCTCTTTCCCTGCATAGCTTCAGGCTAGAATTTGCCAATGGGAAGAGCTTGCCCGATATTTGGAAAGTGAACTTAAGGAGAGGCTTTTATGCCCGTGAAGCTGCGGCAGCCCGTACCACAGCTTCACAGACTGTTGTACAGGCCCCTACGTGGCTGCGGCAGACCAAGACCAAGATCAAGGTCATGGCCTTTGCCTGAGACTCAACAATTCCTGAACCTGGGAGACTGGGAAACTCCTTTGTTCTAACGCTTCAGGTTGAAGTCATTAGTGGCCCCTTGACCTTCCAAGGCAGCTCTTCCTGACCTTCACTCACCCAGCATTTTTTACTTCGGATTTGTCCTATTTCCCTTAGAAACACTTTATTACAATAATATTAAGAATAATTGCATTTTACTGACCAAACCAAGACTGATAAAAGTGATCTAAAAACTAAACTCGTAATTGATAAGAATGTTCATCTTGTTCATAAAATACATCTTTTTAAAAATCTATGCATACAGTTTAACAAATTGATACATTTAACTAAGTTCATTTTAAGGTCAGACATAAGATCATGTTGCTTATTATCAGCACTACTCAACAGAATTGATCAGGTAATTAATGACGTAGAAGGATTAGAAGAGATAAAATATTAATTACTTGATATAGACATTTTCATTTACAAAAGAATATCAGCAAATAATATGAAATTATAAAGGTACTATACTATTACATTTATAGATGAAAAATATTAATATTCTTTTGTACCACAAATAAGCAATTATAGTATATAATTTTAAAATACTATACTACTTTAGAGAGCAATAGGTGACCTTCCAGAAACATCAGTTTTCTCTCTCCCAAACTCAACCCTCCTGGCATACTGATCTCTTAACTTCCAGGCTCCAGAATGTGAGAAAGTAAACTTCTATTTCAAGCCACCCAGCCTATGGGATTTTATTATGGCATCCAGAGCTGACAAAAGCACTAAGATAAATAAAAACACCTGACACAAAGTAGGAAGTTTTATTTTTATTTTTTAATATAATGACAGATGCTATTTTTCTATGGGCAAGGGTAGGAAGAAAAATGAAGAATAAACCATAGTCACTAATAGAAGTTTACAATCTGATTTTGAGTTTTCTGGATGTGAAAGAAAAGAAAGAAGCAGCTGGAAATATTCTGCAAAATTTGTTATCTTTAGAAATTTTTTACAGTGATCCCAATATTAAGTCATCAGGACCCCTCTACCATATGTTTATTTTCTCATTCCTCTCTTAATTCATTGATTGCTTTACTCATTCATTCATTCAATAAATATTCGAGTTACTGAAAGGTGCTTAACAGTGCTGGGCACTAAAACTACAAAGCGAGGCAAGACTTAGTAGAATATTTCTTCTCTCTAGATTTTCATGATATCATTTCCATACCAACTTTTATAAGTAGACTAGCAAATGGTGTGTGAGTCTCTTTATTATTCTTGTAGGGATTGGTGCTCTTTATTTGAATATTAGTTATTATTTAAAACTTTTACACATGTGCAGTCCCATCTTCCTAATATTTTGCTAGAAAAGAATATTGTGAATGGACTTTGTCTTTATCACACATGCCATTTAACCCCTCTAACTAGAGTTAAGAAAGTTTTTCTAGCCCTTCTTCTAGTAATTGTATAGGATTTTATGTCATAAATATTTGAGAGGAAACTATCTCTCACTTTCATTTCTTTTGCTAGAAGTTCCTTTCACTTACAACTCCTTGTGAAATTCACACATTTCTATGAAACATTTTACATTTTTGTAGAAGAAGACAGTATAAATAACAAAATTGCCTAGTGTAGTTCTTGGAGAACAGAGGTGAATATAGCTCTTTATATAGATGATAATATTTAAGTTGTTTTCAACAGCTGGCCTAGTTTATATTTTTATTTCAAATACAATTCCAATTAAACTCTAAGATCTTAAATACAAAGAGTATGGCATAGTCTACATCAGTACCTTGAAAATAAATGGAAGGATGGGTGTTAAATTTCCTCAGCAATTCATCAATTTAAAGGATGTCTGACATCTTCAAGTATAAATGATAAAATCCTGATCAACAAGTAAGGATAAAAATAAAAGTTTTTTTTTAAGCTAGGAAAATGAGTGAGACAGTTGTTTGAAGTCCCACTTCAAACTATATTCCCTGATCTCAAGGAATTTGGGGAACAAAGACTAATATTTTTTCCCATTGAATTTTGAAGAGACTCATAAGATTTGGATAATATTTTGTGCCATATCAAATCATGATGCCTCCTCTTCAAACTAAAGCAACAGCATGACAACAAAATCTCATAAATGTATGCATGTGCACCAAAGAGCAAAAAGGAAGAGGACCCAGTGTGCCTCTCGCCAGTAGGAACGAAGTCAATGAGCATTTACGAAATGACTTGAGAGCAGTTGACCATTTGGAAAATGCAGGCTGAAGTTACTTAGGCAAGATCTGTCATTACAGCTAATGCGAGACTCCCGCGGCTTCATTCATCCCATAATACACCCCATGCAGACCAATGCAATCAGGTGTTTACTTACTGCTGCTTCCCCCACTAATGAATTTAAAATGACTTGCAGCCCCTGTACCTTTCAGTTCTGAGAAGTAAGACTTCACACAGCTTAATTACTACTCACTGCATTGAATATGTACTACCAGAAAGCCCAGTGGTGAAACCAGGGACAGTCACCAATAGTCTGACTGCTGCTTACTGAGGTAATTAGTGGTGGTGCCAGTTCTTTGCAACAGGTGGCTGTTATGTTCCCAAGGAACATAAAAAAAAAGAAGGCTCAGCTCACAATAGCTCGCTTGTGGGTATCGCACTGTTCTCTGAATGACTTAGAGTTAACTTCTTCATCTTTAAAAATGCATTAAGATTGGTATTTCCTGAGTAAAGTGGCCTGGGAGAATTTTATTGCTTTGGTTAATTTAAAATTAAGATTATAAATGAATAAGCCTATTGGTAAAGGGAGAAGATTTTGCAGGCAGCTAAATGCTAGGGAGCCCTGGAGAAAGAGGCCCGGCTGCTCACAAGAAAGCTGAGAAAGCCATTGCTCTAGATCCGCTGGGAGGGAGGGTGGAGCAGGAGTGCAAGGTAGGCACCCTGGGAAGGGCGTTGGTGAAGGAACTACAGATGTGCGTGACTTGTCTTTATAAGATCATAGCACCTATGAAAAGTCAAAGTGTCATTACTGACCACTGGAGCGGCAGAATTTAGAACATAGAGAGAAAGAGAGTGGGAGGCTGGAGGGGAGTGAGAGAGAGATCGAATGTTAGGGCAACGGATTTTCTTAAACTATTTATCTCAGTCAGAATGTGCATCAGACTGAAATGGGTGCAGTCAGAAAACAGTACAGTACATGAAGTGAAATGAATAAAACCTCATTATAACTGGTTAGGTTTTGAAATCACAGTTACAATACCACATGAATACAAGGGCTGAAAGAATGTACTTTGTGATGCATTTAATAAAATAAGCTACTCAGCAACTTACATTTCTGCCATTATAGATTCCCTCAGCATTTCCGTTTAGATTCTATATTAAGCATTCAAATTTTCATTATACATCTGGCATAAATCAAAACTGATAAATTTGTTAAAGGATTTTTGATTGGTGTTGCTATTTGAGCAAATGAGTTGATTCATAATATTTTACAACTTGCTTCTGGTGGATTAAAAACAATGTTGTAATTTTGATGTGAATAGAAATGAGGATCTCAGCATGAAGACACTAAAGATACTCATCATTCAAAAAAAATACTTTAATGTGGCAACTGAAGCTTAAAGATAGGTACTAAAAATATGTGGTTGAACTGTTCTCTTGATCAAACTTAAAACATTTTTATCCCAATCAGATTATTAATACCCTTAATATCTTCAGGTTAAAAATAAAGAAATGAAGGTAAGGTATACATTTAATATAATATGGCATTTGCCTTTCTCCTATGCTTGGATAAAATGGGTACTTAGAAAATACTAATAATACTGATGATCATGAAAAACCTGAAAGTCTCAATTTTTCACTGCTTAGAAGATATAGCCTAGTAACATTAAGTTTAATATACATATCATGATTATTATGTACAAGACATTCAGTAGCTGTAAGTTAGGGCTGCATGTCCTATTGGAAGCCACTAACCAATATGGCTGTTGTGCACTTGAACTATGGTTAATCCAAATTAAAATGGGCTCCAAGTGGAAAATTCACATCAGATTTTGAAGACTTGTTATTTTTAAAAGAATGTAAAATACCTTATAAAGATTTCTAACATCCTCTTCAGAGTGGTGAGAGTAGGGAAGAACATCACTCTTGCCTTTATTTTTTATACATAGCTGGAATATGACTTTTGTAATCTGTTAGAGGACTGAGATTGCTAAATGTCTAAACACTAAGAAGAGACACCACCTTCAGGTAAAGAGGTGACATGAGCATTTACTTACCAGATCCACCGGACACTAATAGGAAGAATTCAGCCTAGAGTAGTTGAAAAGTGGGTGAAGACCTTGAGCATACTGGCAGGACAGTGAGAAGCCTTGGGGACTATAGAAATTGAAAATGTCCACAAGATCCTTTCCCATGACTTCCGCTTTATATTCACAGAAAAGACCACAGAAGAAAGTGTTGAATTTGGTGTGGGGTTGGAGAGGGAGCGGAGCTTTGCAAAGGTGAAGAAATCTCTCTGCCAGGGGAGGGAGGGAGGCAACAGGGGCACAGTTTAGAGTGCTGGTGAGGGAAGGAAAGAGGACAGACAACTCCTAATAAGGGGCAGGAGTGCATGCTGAGCCCACATATCCAGGGAAAGACCAGAAGGACTGAACGACGGAGAAGGCCGCACCTCTGACTCCCAGGGCATGGTTCCTGCCTCAGGTGGAAGCTTAATGTGAACAGAACACCTAACCACCATTAAGCGAGCAAGCTTCAAACAACGTCAGCAAAGAGACTTTGTCCACAGCACAATGGATGGTGTAATCAAAATAAAATGTTAGAAGCTATTGCTAGAAAGTTCAACTGATAAAGTTAAATATCTTATTTACCTTATTCAGTAATCCATGAAGCAGGCAATATTGGGTAACAGTCTACATGCAGAGTATTTTTGTTTGAAATTAAATACATGTATGTACACATACATGTACTCTTATTCTTTTGTTTTTTAAGATTTTATTTCATTATTTCTAGAAAGAGGGGAAGGGAGAGAGGCAGAGAGGGAGAGAGACATCAATGTATGGTTGCCTTTCACCTGCCTCCAGGCACAGACCTGACTGGAGACCTGGTTTGCAACCTGGTTACGTGCCCTGGCTGGGGAATCGAACCTGCGACTTTTGGGTTCACAGGCCAGTGCCCTAACCACTGTGCTACCAGCCAGGGCCTCTTATTCTTTCTTACAGTGCATGTTACTTTCCTATCAGAAGGGCAAAAATTAGAAATAATCACTTGTTACTTTTTTCTGGTGAAGATAAACAGCACATTTTTTAAAAAGATTTTATTTATTATTTTTCAGAGAGAGGGATAAAGGAAGAGAGAGAGAGAAACATCAATGTATAGTTGCCTTTCACCTGCCTCCAGCTATGGACCTGGCTGGAGATCTGGCTTGCAGCCTGGTTATGTTACCCTGTCTGGGAATCAAACCAGAGAACTTTGGGTTCACAGGCCGGTGCCTTTTCCACTGTGCCACCAGCCAGGGCTGATACACGACACATTTTAATTTTAATGTGACACCACATGCCTGTGTTGTGTTCAACTATGTGGTGTTTTGCAAGGGATCTGTTAAAGTGTTGAGGCTTGGCATTGAGTTATTTATGAAGGAGAATAGATTCAGGGCTAGTCATTTTCACTTACTTCCACTTAGGTTCACATTCACGAACTCACAAGAAAGCATTGGAGTTACAGATTGCATGTGAATGGTCATAACCCACAGGCTTCTTTCCTGTAACTTCTTCCATGGCCAGGAGAGCTTGTGAAGTTTATGGACATCTGACCAGTGTACTGAGGCAGAGAAAGGTCAATGGTCTAACAGACAGGTATTGTTTGTATATCCTCACAAATCAGTCATAAACAACCCTTTGTTTAATAAAATTTCTACCATTAATGTTGAGACACACACATGAAGATATTTGCATTCTTCACTATCTTTTGGTGTCTCTTTATGTTCTTTGTTTTCTTCATGAAAAGTAAACTGTTTTTTGCTTCCTGAAAAAATTAAGGACTGTTTTTCTCCTTGGGGCATCATTCCCTTTGCTATTCTCAAGCAGATAACCCAGAATTTATATGCTTTTGTGGTTTTTAGCTTGTTGTTAAAAGCTTTGTATAATTTTTTTTCTTTTCCCATTCAAATTAAACTATCATAGCAGAAACATAGTTTTTACTTATTCTTGACTCCTTGGTTCACCTGTGCTAATGGGACAGTTTTAAAAACTATCTTTAACACAGTGAACTTCATCATAGAAAAAGAAAGAGAGAGAGAGAGAGAGAATCAACTGACATCACTGCAATTCTGAAGAATCCAAAGAGGTATTGAGAAGAGAGGATGAGGTTGAAACCAGAAATTATTCTTTGGGCAATTCTCTCAAGATTGCCAGAATTGTCTGATGGCAATGAAAAGGCATGTTGTTCTTTGCATAAAATTTGAGGTTTTGAAAAATCACCCTGGCTGGTGGGTGAAAGTTGGATTGGATGGGAAAATAACAAGATATATAGAGACAACTGGGAAGTTGCTACAGTAAAACAGTTGAGATATGGTAGAGACCTGAGGAGGTAATTGCAGCCTTAGCTACTGTGGGGATTATATGGACAGAGAAAAGTGAATTGATTCAAGAAACATGTAGGGGTTAAGAACAAAATGTGGGAATTAACTGGGCATGCAGGATAAAGGGATAGACGGGTCAAGGGTAACTCGGAAGTGTAAGGCTCTGGGGAAACTGAATAGAGAGCGGAGTCATGATTGGGGCAGGAAATACAGAAAGACCAGGTGGAGGTGGGGTGGGGTGGGGTGTGGGCATCACAATGACAGGTTATGTCTTAGACACACTGGCTTGGTTTTGCTGGTGAGACTCCTGCATGGTCACGTCAAGTCTGCTGATAGACATACAAGTTCAGAAAAGGTCTGGTCTAAAAATAAAGATTTAGTTATTGTCAATGGAACTACTTACCCAGGTTCATGTGTAGAATGGAAAGAGACCTAAACTAACAGATGAGGAGTCACCATTTGTTTCCTGGTTTTGTTTGTTTGTTTGTTTGCTTACTTTCTGTTTTTAATTGTATGAAAGGTTTACTATTTTGTCTTGAATAGGAACTGATATAAAAAAAAAACACTCAGTTTCTCTAGTTTCCCAAATTCTTTTTATTTCAACAGATGAAGTCACTATGTAAGAAGATATTTTACTGAGTTAACAGAATGACTTAGGCCATATATATTAATTGGATCATTAATTAAATTCCAATAACTTACTATTAAAACAAGTAATATAGTAGCATACATATTTCCTATAGTATAAGGATTATCCACAAAAACTTTTAACCACAATTTTCTATGGGCATCTTAGGCAAAGTAGCATCAATTTAAAAGACAAAAACTTCATTTTGGACACTTATGTCAAGTCCAACAGAAAAATGAAATCTTTAGTTGTATGATATGTTACAGATATACAGTATTTTTGCTTCTTGTCTGCCACCTAATCTAGGTTCTATTCTTCTTCTTCTTTTTCTGTGTTCCAAAAGTGCAGTGCACTTCAAGACAAGTCTTTCATTTCTAGCATGAAAGTAACTCAGTGAGAGTATAGTATGAATTTTAAATATATGCATAAAATAAAACTCTCCAATTCAAAAAGTCAATGCGTGTAACTAAATATAATTCTCATATGGAATTTATTTAAAATTGAAGAACTGTATTTACAAAAATATGACTGTAATAAAACTTCTTTAACAGCATCTGAAGAAGTACAATTATTTAAACATCTTGATTACTTGTCATGAACATAATGGGATTTTAAGCATTTTTGGTTGGGCACCATTAAATTAAAAAATATATTGATAAAACCATTAAATGAAAAATACTGTAGTGCCTATGTGCCACTATTTATAAGTATAATTTTATTATGTATATACTCATGTTATTCTAATAATTTAATAATTTTGTGAAGATCATAATTTATGTTGAAGTTGGTCCAAACAGAACATTTTAAAAGTGGAATGAATCCAACGTTTGAAAAAACTTTTTTTACCAGATGGGTTCTATGTTGATGAAATTATATTGTTTTATTAATCATGAATGAATCCACTGAGGATGAATTGCAAAAAATAACACCACAGTGTTCTGTAAACACATTAGAGCTATGTACCTGTGCAAAAATTATTTACAAATAGCCACAGCATGTTTAAAAATGGCACAAAAATATTTTCTAATCAGTTTAATTTCTGGTAAAGACAAACCCAGCTCCAACATAGGAAGAATACATATGCAACAGTTATAATAATTACTATTCATTAAATGACTAAAACATATTACATTGTATACATATTTGTCATTAAAGTAGTATTGAGAAAGTAGGGACAACTTGAAATGAGAAGTTAAATGATAGTTTACATTTTCTGAGAATTTCAATCTTTGATTCTGAGTTGAAGCAACTTTTCACTAAATGTGCATTTGGTTTTAAGGGTTTCCCCCATCACTTGCCAAAATATTAATTACATGACAAAGTTCAGTTTATTGCCTTGAAGTCATGCAAATAGATGGTAACATTTACCTGCAGTGTTTCCTGGTGGATTTAAGCTACTGTAGATTCATTAAAAACCAAAATACAATAAAGGAGAACACGTGGCTCCCTAAAACACTGGTGTTTGATCATCTTTCATCAGATGAGTGGGGAGCAATGAATTCCACATCATCCCCAATCTACTCCCCGATGTGAGCTGAAAGTCAGCTTATTTGGCCACTACCTCTTAGCGATGCTGCTACACCCATTCCTTGTTCAGGTTTCCTTTACTCTGGGCAACAGTCGCAAACATTGCTCTCCGTTTTTACTCATGATTCAGCCCACCAGCCAACCAATTGCGTGCAGACTGTTTTGCTGCCCTATCTTTAAATGCGCTCATTAAACCTTGGCTCTGCCAATGAGGTTTCTGCGAATGACATCGCAGATACTTCCATTCAGATGCTCCCCTTTTTCTTAAAATGGGAAATCAGGATGCACCTGGAGCCCTTCCCAACCAGAGGCATAGCTCTAGTCCAAATTCATCCTTATATTTTCACACTAGAGCTCCCTTAGACGTTGGTAGCCTCTGTGTAACAGCCATTGGGGCCACAATGCTTTTTGACTTCCAGGTTCTTTTTGGCCTGGAATGGCACAAACACCTCCGAGTGCACGGTGTCCAACCTCTGCTCACAGTGGAAGGTGGCGAGGAAAGCCTTCCTGTAGTTGCTGTTCATCCAGCCATAGAGGAGGGGGTTGGCAAAGGTGGAGCACATGGCAATGATGTGGAACACGGTGAAGAGCAGTTTGTACTCCCTCAGGTTCAGGACTTGGTTGTCAATGTCCACAGCAAGTTGGAAGGCATGGAGGGGCAACCAGCTGACTGCAAACACCACTACCACGCACACCAGCATTTTGGTGGTCTTCTGCCTTCGCTGATGGTAGTGACTATTCGCAGTTCCAGGGCTGACGTGGTTCTTTAGTTTACTCCAGATACGAGTGTAGGAAAAAGAGATGATGCCCAGAGGCAAAACATAGAGGATCAGTAAGGAAGAAAGACTATAGACAGTGCCATACACGTTTTTCTCCTCCCCAGGCCACTTCTCGGTACAGGCCACAATGGCAAAGTCAGGGATGATCTCAATCAGCGAATACTCACGGAAGATGGCCAGGGGGCTTGCTAGCAGGGCACTGACACCCCAGGCCAAACCAATAATAAGGAAGCTGATTCGCTTGGAGATCTTGGTCTCCAGGTGGTAGACAATGCAACGGTGCCGGTTCAGGGCAATTACTGTCAAGGTGATTGTGGACACTTGTACTGCCAGGCACTGGGCATAAGGTACCAGGTGGCATAGGACAGGACCCATTTTCCACTCTCCCATTAAGGTATAGGTAAGAGTGAATGGCAAACACAGGGTGTTCACGAGAAGATCCGCCACAGCCAGGTTGGCAATGAAGAAGTTGGTCACCGTGTGCATGCTCTTGAATTTGATCACCACGTGGATCACCAGGGAGTTACCAATCACCCCGAGCAGGATGATGGAGCAATAGGCCAGTATGAGGATAATCTGTACCTCAATCAGCTTGGTGCTGTCTATAAGCCTGGGCTCAGGGCCAGGGGCTGGCTCACCTCTAGGAGTGGTCTGCCCTTGCCCGTACTGCTCCACTTTCACTTCTTCCACTGTTTGGTTCTCATCGGTCTCGGCACCCAGGGGGCCCATTTTCAGCAACTAGCACGGGAATCTACAATTAAAAAAAAAAAACAAAAAAAAAAACAGAAAGAAGAAAAGAACAACAATGGAACATGAAAAAAAGCAAGGGTGAGACAAAGAAATATCACAAAACAATTGGTTTCATTTTGGTGGGGGCTCAAAATACCTGTCCTCTGATACCTCAAATTGCACACAGTTTAATATTTTAACAAAACAAGCCTTTTGATGTGTCTGTTCTGCGTCTAAGTCCAAATATAAAGATGAATTAAATCTGCTCCTTGACATGTATATTACGATGGTGGAACATCATACTTATAGTATAGATGTGATTCCTACATGAATGCCATGAAACAGATTCATCCATTTTATATGAGATGAATATTAGAAACTTTATCAATTTTTAATTTTTATTTATTCTTTTTTAAAAGATTTTATTTATTATTTTCAGAGAGAGGGGAAGGGAGAGAGGCAGAGAGGGAGAGAGACACCAATGTGTAGGTGCCCTTCACCTGCCTCCAGCCACAGACCTGGCTGGAGACCTGGCTTGCAACCTGGCTATGTGCCCTGGCTGGGAATCGAATAGCAACCTTTGGGTTCATGGGCTGGCACCTTATCCACTGTGCCACCAACCAAGGCTCAACTAATTTTGTAACTGCTATCAATTTGTCAAATTGATTTTAAGTTAAAAAAAAAGTTTCCTTCAATATCTTGACTGTTCTAAATTTATAAATACAGCAACAGATTGTACAAAAAAAAAAAAAAAAAAAAAAAAAAGATAAACATTGAAACCTTTTGGTGCCTGAGCTTTAGGAGCAGATTCTGCTTCATAGCCAGGGTTCCTAGTATAGGGATTAGTTTAAAAACAGATAGTCTGTGCAAAAGAGTTGCTTTTCTGGATTATCTAAAATAAACTTTCTACCTGACATACAGCAGAATCTTACACAGGAACTACACACCCTCGAAAGTCCAAAACTGAAAAATATCTCTAAGTTCTAAATATTAAAGTTTTAACAATTTTATTCCCAATCACAGCCGCCTCCAACCCGACTTTTTCTTCTGCATGCCCTACTTCAGTCAATGCTAGCTCCATCCATTAAACCAGTAAGCTTCAAATGCAGGTAACCACCCCAGGCTTTCTTTGTCTCTTTTAGCCCTCACATTTAAGAAAATCCTCAGGCTGATCTCTGACATATTTCTCCCAGTGGTCCTCTTATACTTTCTACCATGTTACTTTTGCCCTTGATCTCTTAACAGATTATTTTAATGGTCTTCTAATTGATCTCCCTTCCTTCCTTCTTTCCTGCCATCCTTCCTTCCTTCCTCATTCATTCAACAAAGGAATTGAGCATCTTCTAAATGCCAGGCACAGTCCATCCTTGCATTCAGCAAACATTTAAAAACCTATGTCAGGAATTAGAATTTGTGCTGGGAGAAAGATAAGACAGGGCCTCTACTCTGCATAAGGTTTTTACATTCTACTGGAGACCTATTCTAACATTTAAATGGTCTTTCTGAGATTCAAATGTGATCATATCATTTCCCCAATGACCTCAGATTGCTTAAAATAATATATATATTGATTTTTAATATATAGTTGCCTTTTCAAGTCTATAAAAACACTCAAAGCCCAATATCATAGTGGTAGTACCTGTTGACTCTAATCATAATGACAAAGGCTTCTACCATTAATTAAGGACCTCCTTTAAATGACTGCTTTTTATTAATCATAGCATCATCTACCTACATTGGTAAATCCTATTTATTCAGCCTGCAGACTATACCTGGCTGGGCCTGGAGGGCTGACTCTTGCAGGCTTTTCTTTCAGAGTCTTAATTCATCAGAATGCTGGCCAGGTCTGGCCAATGGGAAGCACAGGCAGGTAATTCATTAGAGGGCAGGAAGCAGGCAGAAGCCACTGTATTCTTCCTCCTCCCTTTCTCCTCTCAGCAGCCCACCCACAGTTTTGGTTCCCCAGGGCTGATCCATTGTGGTTCTGTTTCCAGTGGATGGGCATCGCTGGGCTTCAGTCACACGGCCTTCTCTAGCTGGGAGTCAGTAATGGCTCCTTGCTCTTGCTAATCCCCAGGTGGTCTCAACATCCTCTGTTTGGCTTTTCTCACTTGTATAATCAATTATCTGCATGTAATTCCTTCTCTTTTATATTCCTGAATAGCTTCTGTTTTGCAGTATCTGCTATCTTTATTGATGTGCTCTCCCACTAAAGGTTGTGCATGCCCAGGTTGAAAACACTGACCTATGAAGACAATTCCAGCTCCGTTGTGTGACGTTCAAAGTTTGGACTCATCCCTGCCTATTCCTCTGCTTCACCTCTCCTAACAGCCCAGTATATACTTGTGCTTCTTCACACTGAACTACTCACAACTCCAGCAATCCATCAGCCTTTCTGTTGCCTCTCTGCCCTTCCTGCCCCAAAGTGGGAAGCCTCTGGATGCCTGAAACTACCTGTGCTCACTCCCAATGCTCCTGGTGTCACATTGCAACTGTTTCCTTTCCACCAGCCCACACGGCAATCTCTCTGTGGACAGAACCTGAGCCTTCTCCATCCATTGCTTAATCCTTACCGCACCAGCAACAACGTAAAGGTACTCAGTAATTTGGCAAAACAAATATGAAGATAAAGGAAAGCACAATTTTGCTGAATAATTGAGATCAGCAAAATATAAAGTATTTTTCCCTTTGCTGCATATAATTGCCTGTGCAGAACCTCTTGCTCTGATATGCCCTCCTTGTGGTTATTTCCTTGCTCTTAGTCCAATACCACTTCTACAAGAAAGTTGTCCCAAGATCCCTCTTAAGTCAATCCCTGATTTGGACATTAAAGATAGTCGCTATACCCATAAGGAAACTTTCTATGTCAAAGGCTTCACACACACACACACACATGAACACATACCTTAATAATAGGAGGAGCCTTATTCCAGAGATTTCTATGTACTCATCTATTTGCTTTACTAATATATTTGAGTCCTCTCTGTATAAATTTGAAATAGCCCAGGTCCTCTTTTGTATTTGCTTCCTCTCTTTAGTCATTAGAGAAAAATGGAAACTAACCACTCACTTCTTGAAGTATGTATTTCATAATCTGTACCATTTTCCTTAGGCTGAGAGAGACTTTATTGAACCCAATTAGTCAGCCCTGACTATTCATTAACAGAATTAACAAGACTTTAAGAGGTCTGAGTTAGAGGTTTGCAGCAAACCTAACTGGGAATGAACCTGAGTTGGAAGAATATTAGGACCATATTTTAGGTGTTAACTTCTTTTTGTTTTTAGCCTTTTGTTTCGTTTTGTTTAATTTCAAAGCCCCTTATTTAAAGCCTCTCTGCAGGAATAATGATTGATCTGTAAGCTATTAACATATGGGTGCTAATAGCTGTTCTCAAGCACACTACTGGCCTTCAGCCAGGTCAGAGCTTACCCAGTGAATGGCTTATTTATTTATGACTCCACTTCTGGAAAAGTGGAAGAGGAAAACAGAGTACATAGGGGAAGTTGCCAGGTTAAAAATTTTAAGGCACAAAAATTAAAAGAGAAGGAAACAAGGGAAAGACCCTTGAAATAAGGCAAAATGAGGCATTCACCCTGTTCAAGACATTTTAGAAAAACTATGAATGACAAATTTTTCTTTAAAAAGTGGCTCTTCAGAGATTCTGTTACAGAAATATTTCTTTGTAGAATAGGAAAATAGCTTCAACATTTTTTTTCAGAGAAAAAACTTTAAGTGATCTCATTGGGAAACCAGTTTATATTTTAACTATACATTCAAACTTGTGGGACTTTTTACAATAGTACTTTCATTGTCACCAGTTGGCTTTAGTAAAAAATTTAACATCTTACCTTTCACAAAATCTTCCAGGAATTATTCCCAGAGAAAAACCATGCTACATATCTTACACATGTTAGTCCTGGAAGAAAGAGGACATCCAAGAATGCTACATACAGGACATGGCTGTTTGCCTAATAAGCAGAAAGCTGAAAATATTTACCAAAGGATTTGAATGTATCTCTTGTGTATCTGAGTTTGTGGCTTTTCTTTGAAAACAGCATTGCCTGTTACTGAATTTAAATAAGATATTGCTGTTGCTAAATAAATAAATAGGAAAGTCTTAAGGCTTTCACTTTTGACTCCTTCTCTTCCTTCATGTGCTCCTAGGAGTGGGTGAACCCTTCTGGTGGAAAACCAGTGGCTGCTTAAATAAATGTGTTTAATCTTGAACAGCTTGAAAGAATCCAACATGACCTTCCCCGTTAGACAGGTGTGTGATTTTTCAAAGAAGAGACAAGAACACTAGCAACTTGCTGTTCTGGAAGGAAGGGTTAAGGGCATGGGCAAGCCTATTCAGCAGAAAAGCAACATTCCGGCAAAAGCAGGAAATAGGGATGGTAGCCCTCTCAACCATCACCTATGACCGAAATAAGAGGGAAACTTTCTACATTCATGAGGACTTCCCCTCCCCCATGCCCTCTTCATAGGACCTGAGCACTTCTTGGAATTGGGGTGGGGTGGGGTGTATTCTAGTTCCCAGAAGGCGAATCATAATTAGGACTTACACTTACTGATGACCTGGCCCTGGTATTTCTGCTTAGACGCGCAAGCAGCCAGTCCGAGCGATGATTATCTAGCCGTGGCCCAGAGAAGGCACTGGAAGGTCCCCAAAGGCAATTCCAGTTCAGTCTGCTCTGATGGTGCAGGACAGCCCGGTGGTCCAGATCGCTGAGAGGCGGGCGGGACTTCCGCGGCCCAGTGCACCCCGGTCCGCAGCGGGGTGAGCCGGTGGGGATGGGAGGCTGCAGAGGAGGTGGTGGGAAGGATGGAGAGGATGTGAACCCCCCTCCTCGAAGACAAAGAAACCTGTGCAGAGAGGGGCCGGTCCCGCTGGGGAGGAGAGTGGATGGGAAGTTTCCGTGGTGAGGAAGCGAGGGACAGCGACCACGGCCTCTCCGCTGCCTCCCGGGCTTGGAAGCCCTAGTGGCAAGATCCTACCCTGCCCGGCGCCCTCTCGCGGGTCCCCCCTACCTCGTGCCAACTGCTACTGTCACTCCGCCAGGCGACTCTCAAGTTTGATACTCTTTAGAAACGTAGGTAGCATTTCTACCCCCTTTCCCTTCCACGAAGCCCTCGCCTTGCTCGCCGCGCCTCAGTTCCACGAGTGTCGACCTGGCGAGGTTGGACCCCTGGGTGCGGGTCTGGATTCGCCCAGCCCGCTGGGGAACGGAGAGGGTCGGGGCGCAGCCTGGCGGTCAGACGCCGCGGCGGGAGAGGGGCCGCAGTCCCGGGCAGCCCGAGGTCTCCAGCCGCGGGGAGGCGGACCCGGGCGGCGGAAACTGCTTCCTCGTCTCGCTCCCGGAGCGCTTACAGGTGGAGCGCGGGAGCAGCGCGGAAACCCGGCAGCTCGTGCACTGCTGCGCGGCTGTCACCCCGGCACCCTGGTCGGTGGCTGGAGCGCAGGGCGCTGAGGCGACTCCAACTGGGTGGTGGCTGCGCTCGCACACGGAGGGGGAGCGAGTTCAGGCTCCTGGAGCCCACCATCCGCGGTGGCCTTAACAGCTGTCCGCCGCCGACAGTTCAAGTTGGGGAGCGCAGCGGCTTCGGTTCGGAAGCAGCTGGTGTGCTGGCTCCAGGCAAAAACTAGAATAGGGAGAGGAAAACAACGGTAACCAATAAAACCAATGGGCGCTTCCTCCAGTTCGCTGACTTGCCAATCCTTTGCTCTTGGGTCATTTCCAAGCAATGAGTGCCATGGCGGGGGAGCCTGTCCCCTCCTCGCAAAGCCCTCTGCTGGAGTCTGCAGGCGGAGTTGGAGGTTCAGAGAAAGACAGGATTGTGGCGCTAGTTCACCCAGCTGGCGGGTTTCTGTCTTGGGTATTCCTCCCCCGACTCTTTATTCAGAGCCATTTCTTCTAGTAGTTTACAGCCACTCTCTCTTTGCCATGTTCATGTTTAGAGGGGACAGCAGACCCTACCAAGTTAGGAAAACAAAAGCCTGAAGCAGGAAACCAACTTCTTTCTTAACTATCTTCTGTTGGGGTTTTGCACATGTTACTTTCATACAGATCAGGATGAACCCTCAACCCAGGCATGTGCCGTGACTGGAGTCTGACTGACCTTATGCTTGGAGGGAGGATACCCGCTGTGTGCTAGAAAACAATGAACCACTTTGGTGAACACCCATAAAGTCCATCAAGGCACTAATAGAAGGTGGAAGTGGTGGTGAAATGTTGATAAATACAAATTGAGATAGGACAAGAGTATTGCTGCCTAATTTCTCTTGAGTCAAATCATTTTCTTCCTCAAGCACTTCCACATCTAACCAGACCATGTACCAGCTGCTCTTCAGATAAGGAACAAACTCAAACTCAGATGCCTTCATGGCTGAGGCCAATGACATAAATGCACCAGCAGGCTAGGCTGTGGGAGACAGTGGGGAGTGAGGGTGTTCCTGCACCTTGTATAGCACGAAAGCACACTTTTCTGAAGGAGGCTGCTATGCATATTCCACTGCGCTGCCCTGCACAAGCCTACTGTCAGGTCTGATCTTTTAAGAAGCAAAATTCATGTTCTTAAATGTATTCTAAATTTTAAGTGAAGACAATTTTAAAAATTTATTTATTTATTTATTATTTTTCATAGAGAGGGAGAGACATCCATGTATGGTTGCCTCTCACCTGCCTCCAGCTATGGACCTGGCTGGAGACCTGGCTTGCAACCTGGTCATGTTGCCCTGGCTGGGAATCGAACCAGCGACCTCTGGGTTCACAGGCCAGCGCCTTATCCACTGTGCCACCAGCCAGGGCTGGAAATTAATTTTTAATAAGTCAAACCCCTAAGTGGGCCATGTCAGTGCAGATCAAAATAAATAAGGAGGTAGATGGATGGGGGATGGATGGATGGATGGATGGATAGATGAGTGGATAGATGAATATGTGCAACCTGGCCCAGGGGTTTCTTCTGATGTTAGTATGTGATATTTGACAACCTCCTAAAATATCTCAAACATGCCTGTATTACCATTTCTCCTATCCCATACACCATACTTCCATGCACATAAATATAAAAGAAATACAGCAAAAGATTAATGATCAGCCCTGGCTAGCATGGCTTAGTTGATTGGAATATTGTCCCATAGACATAAAGGTCATGGATTTGAATCCCAATCAGAGCACGTGCTTATGTGGCAGGTCTGATCCCTGGTCAGGGTGCAGGGTCCAATGAGGGGGCAACCAATTCTCTTTTCTCTCTTTCTCTCTCCCTTCCTCCATCTCTAAAAAAGCAGTAAGAAAATGTTTTTTGAGTGAGAATTTTAAAAAGGTTAATAGCCAAATAAGTCATATTCTTTTCTACTTCTTATTGAATGATGTTCTCAGTAAGACTCTGGAGTAAAATACATGGTGAATAACTGAATGATTCAGTATTTTAGCCAGAATGAAGAAATCTCAGAGGGGCTCTTTGTTTAAAGGAAAAAGTTGGGTAACATCAGTATAGAACATCATTTACGATATATTTCTAGATAGAATAATTCATGACATGAATTTCTTTTAGTCTAAATGTATTTTGAGAACAAGGAAGCTTCCCTCAAGGTGTAAATAATCTCATTGTTATTTTGAACATAAAAGTCATTTATAACCATTGTATAAGAGCAATAAAAAGAGCAAAGAAATATGCATCCTCTGACATTCTCTGAATAATGCTGCCATGCTGCCAGTTGAACTTTCTGCAGCGATGGAAATTTTCTATTCCTGCATTGCCCAATAAGGTGGCCTAGCCACATGTGGCCTTTGAGCTCTGTGGAGAACCTCAACCCTCAGAGATCCCCTGGTGCAGCAGATGAAATGAACCTTCCCCAGCAGCTTGTGCTAGGAAAGAGAAGGCTGGCTAATGTCTGAAAGACAAGAGCCCTGAGTGCCTCTCTCCAAAGGTATTTATTGAGTAACAACGGTGGATGGTACATGTACATTTGTTGTGAAAGAAGAACTTTTTATGGGAATTACTATGTTTCTACAACAATGGAAGGAATGCAGAGGTCTTGCCCCAGGACATAGCTAGACAAGGAGGCACCAAGGACTCTAGGTGGCTCATTAAAAAGAAGGAGGGCAAGGAAGGTTTAACATCTACTGTGATCATAAAAAGAAGCCAGCAGCAAGTCCTTTGCTGGCTTCGAAGGAAGTATAGAAAATTCTCATGGCCAGATCCCCACTGGGGGTCCTCTGATCGCAGCATAGAGGCTTGTATGCACCCAGCCTTCCCGGTTTTCCAGACAGGTCTTGTTTGTGCAGGACTCGTGGCTCGTGCAGGACTCCACACCCCACTGCTGCTTTGGGAGGACCCCAAGAGAGCTCCTGAAATATGGCTGGTGCAACTGAGGGAATGACTGTTAAATTTTAATTATTTTGAAAACCTACTGAAAAGAATAAGTATGTTTTGATGCTAATGAAATGGTAAAACTTCTACTTCCTGCTACTTAACTATAAACTTGGTTCTTTGCAGCAAGTGGACCAGCAAGTCTGAATGGGCAAGAAATGGTCATCAAAGACAGAATTTCACAAACCGACAGGCTATGTTTTCCCAAGATTTTGTGTGCAGTATGTGATGAAGACAGGTGTCTCATTCAAGAACAGTAAGTGGTCCTTCAAAGAAAAATGAACACTACATCTGAAATTGGGCATAAATATCATTAGCTATGATTTTCACTTCTATGTATTGAAGATTCTATTCCTGTCTTGAATTTTTAATCAGATATTCAAAGTAATTAAGCAGGATTGTAAGCAACATATGCAACATTTTGCTGAGATTTTTCATCTCTCAATGATCATATAAGTGGCTATTGAGACCAGTAAGGATGCAAATCTAAAAGTATGTTTAAATGCAAATGATTCACTTAACAGTTCAAATTTTAGGTAGAACAAAGGGAGGAACATTTTAATGTGGGATTCAAAATTTAATCAATGCAAATTTTCATTTGATTATCTGAAACATGTGCACAGAACATCCATGGCTAGACAGGAAACATACATCCTTTTGGAAATTTAGATTTTATTTAATAAGTGTTTATCCTTGTAGCATATAGAGATATAATTTGATATATGGTTTTTGAATCATTCACATATTATTTTGGAGTTGGTGAAATTACTTATTCAAAGTAGAAAGTGCAAAACATTAAATGAATAATTCAGGACTCATTTTTGTTGTAAAACTTATATAAAATCCATATAAACACTAAATTACTCACACATCCTTTAACAAATCATTAGGCACATACTATGACACATATAAAACAAATGAAAATCCTTAGATTTTCTAAGCCCATGATTCCTACACAGTACGTACATAGAGGCACCTACAGTCACCACAGCAAATTCACATGGGTGCTTATGGGATATTGTAAATTTGACAGAAAAGCACAGCCGTACTTGACACCTGCGGGTATCAATGCTTGACACCTGTTAGGCACTGCACAAAGTGCAGCTTGATTTAGTCCCATTTCAACGTTAAAGGACACTGTATGCCTTTCAATGATGTCATATCTTTGGGAAGCAGGGTTTATAGTGGCTGCTATAATAAAAAGCAATTATCTATGAATAGTCAGTGAATAACAGGAAATGGGAGTGGCAGTTTCTAAATTGATTTCAAGGTGTGAGAAGTTTTGCAGAGCTCAGAGGTGCACATATGTCCCAGTAGTGCTTTTTTTAACCCATTACTGTGTAATGGGTAAATGTAATGTAAAAATGAAATTATAGTACATGTTTTTCAATGCATATGAATTGTGTTTTTAAGTTGCTATTAAGCTTTTAGGACATAAATGCTTTTAAAGTTGATTGGCACTGTTAGGGGAGTCTTTTGGCCTAGAAGGTACCATGAAATTTCTGCCCTCAAGCTATGTCTGTATGCATGTAATGCTTTCTTCATATAGGAAAAGACTGTTTAATTTAGTTAAACATTTTAGTTTTTAATATTTGACTACCCAAGAAAGGCATCTTGCAGGGAAAGTTACTATTGGAGATCTATTTGTTCACTTAAAGAGAAAGGACTTACTAAAACTTTGTGTGGATAGACAGGCATGCGCACACCTGTATTGTACAGAGTTCTTTGAATTGGTCTGCTTCATTCCCCTTTAGCATGAACAACAGAGAGCTCTTTCTAGTCAGGAAAAAAGAAAGGAAGGAAGGAAAGAAGAAGAGACATATAGGCATATAAAGGAAAGTAGAAAGGATGCATTTAATAGCATAAATCATAAGTCATATAAATTTATTATATTTTATTGTTGTAAGAACACTTTTTTTAAACCTCATTTTTCATTTGCTATTTTCTGTTTAGAGAGAGAGAGAGAGAGCGAAGGGAAGGAAGAGAGAGAAACATCCATGCAAGAGAAGCATCCGCTGGTTGCCTTGGTATGCACCCAGACCAGATATCTGCACCAGGACCGGAGATCATATCCTGACCCAGGTTACATGCTCCTATGCCTAGACTGCAGAAGAACCTACAACTTAGGTGTGTGCCCTGACCGGGAACCGAACCCACAACCTTTGGTTATTGGAGCTACACTGGCTAGGGCAAGAACACTTAACATGAGAGCTATCTCTTAAGTTCTTAAGTGCACAATATAGTATTGTTGACTGTAGGTACAATGTACAGTAGATACCTAGAGCTTATTCATCTTGCTTGATGGAAACTTTATGTTGTGATTAGTAAATCATTAGTATTTAAGCTCCCGTATGTGACCTTTAGTTTATCCAAAGATGTGACACCTATACATAATAACTCAAATATTTTATTATTATTAAAATTATTACTAGAAAAACTATAAAATGGAAAATGTTTACTACAAAATAATATTTATTTTAAATGCAAGATATGAAACTGCATGTATAGTATAGTCATGTATTTTTAAACATGACAATGTAAAGTAGGTGGAAGGAAATATACCCATGGCATATTTATGCTGTAGAAACTATATGTGATTTGATCCTTCGACTTTCTTCTTGAATTTTCTTAAATTAACCTGGTTGTTTTAAGTATGAAAATAAAATGTCATATAAAATTTCTTCAACAGAGGTGTTTCTAATAAAGTGAAGCATAGAATTAAGTTCATTATCCAGATAATTCACAATATCTCTTTAAAATTAATAGAAAATTACTGTCCTATCCACATAATTCCTTGCTCAAAATCTACAGCTCAGAGGAGCTCTTCTAAGCTGGGGGGGTCCACCTTAGAATCACAGGTGGCATTTTATACAGATGAGAGATTCTGATCCAGTGCCTCTGACTGGGACTCAAGTACCCATGTGATTCTGAGCTTCACCCTTACCTGTTTCAAACCAGACCCTCTTCTTTGTGGAAGCACCTACACCCCTGAGCTCTGCCCATACTGGGTTACCTTTGTCTCTTCCCTAATTCAAATTACTACTCAACACCCAAACCCAGACGCAATGAAAAGCATACACTCAAAAGGCTATAGGTACCTTCCCCTCTGAACCCTATTCATTTTCAGTCACTCCAGCCATTTCAAATTCCCCCGAATTCAATCTGTTGGTGGGAAAACGGCACCAGGTGTTAGTGAGGAGTTAGACGGGATGTGGATTCAGCATTTGGCTTGGGGAGAATCCAGAGCCAAGACTCAACTCTAAGAGAAAGTTTATTTAGAAAGCCACAGAGCTAAAAAGAAGTGAGAGTAGAAGAAATGGGCTGAGGAAACAAGTCACAGATGCTAAAGAAGGGCCCTTGCAGCTTTGGAGGAAGAAAAGGACAAGGAAAACACGCCTGGCGATCAGCAGGAGGTGAGGAAAGGCGCAGGCACAGCCCATAGAGAGAGCTGTGCACAGGCCCCTGGTACCAAGGGGTGTTATCTGGAGGCCTGAGGGGAAATCCCAGTAGCACATTTGTCCACTTTCCAGGTCCCCACTGATTGGTCAACAGGGGCAGGCGGTCATTCATTAACGCAGCTGGTCCGATTGTCAGCCTTGGTGTAGCTTTTGCTGCTTCTCTGGGCCTCGAGCTGAAACACAGCTGTGACCTGGCCTAGGTACCATCTTTAGGGGTCAACGCTTAAGGGAGTGGCCGTGCAAGGGCTGGTAGTTGTGCCTGTTGCTAGGCCCCCGCGCTCTCCGCCTAGTGATCCTCCGCACCTGGCATAGCCCATGGCGCTGACTCCTGCCTGTCTACCACCTACTACGAATCTGTTCTCTCTCCCCAGTTCAGTCCCTTTGAAATCATGGTTATGCCACTACTGTTCAGGATAATTATATTAGCCTTTGTCCAATCTCTTTGTCATCTTTCCGTTCCTCATGACCATTAAAGGTGTAAAAGGTAAAGGAAGCGAATTTTTTCTTTGGTGTGTTTTTCTTTCTTACTTTTCATCAAAACCCGCTCTCCGGGAGGCTTCAGAAGTTATTCATGTTGATGTGTCAGTCGCTGACACTGGGAAAAATTTTAGCAGAAAAGGCGAAACTGAGGGAAAGGTGCTCTACCTATGGAATGTTAAGCACCAGACAGTATATTAAAGGGGTGCACTTTGTTTTTGTTTTCATTTGGGGCTTTTACCTCCTAAACTTCTGAAAATCATTATGCGTGGGTAATATATTCAGGATTTTTGGTTGAATTCTTGGAAGTAATTGCTAAGACATTCAATTCACCCATTTAACATCTAGACCACACTTGAATAAAAATGTCATTTCCTGGGATTTAGGCTATATTTTCTTTTTTCTTTTTTTTAATCATTAAGATATTCTCTCAAGGCTAATGACTAAGAGCAAATAATATGATCTTCTGGCAGTCCTGTTCTCTGGACTCTTTTTGATTTCTTCTATTTTGTGGCAGTATAAAAAATAGTTACACTAAGGCTTTTTTGACTGATTCATTCATCTTGCTCATTGTTACCTAGGACATCAAAATCTGATAATGAAATTGCTTTATTTGGAGATTCCAGTTAGTTAATTAAGTTTATCTGTAATAAAGAATGCATACAGAAAATGTAAAATTACCTTGTGTTAAGGATTATTTATTGTAACATGGGTATTTACTAAGATTATATGGAGATAAGCATAGGGGAGAAAATAAAAGTGTAGAATACAATTATATAAACTAGGACTATGTCTGTCAAACTGTGGTCCTAGGGGTCCTTTCATGAAACTCGCCTGGGTGGGGTTCCTCAGAACAATGCAGTTTCCAGGACTACATTCTAGGCACTGTAGCCAAAGAATCTTTTAGGGTGAGATGCATTCTACAATTATCAAGCTCCTGGATAATTTAAACATATAAGGTCTGTCCAGAAGGTATCCAGCCATGTAATATGAGGTCTGTCTGGAAAAACTCCAGCCATTGTTAATATAACAAGAATGGTTTGCATAAACTCAATGTAACCTAGCAGCCAAGGAGAGTGGAATGAGCATGTGTGAACAATGACAACTTCACTGTACTAATCAGGGAAGATAGTAGACACCATTGAGTGAGCATGTGTACTGTGTGGCCGTTGCATTTAAGTGACTGAGCGAGTAGAGCAACAAAACTTCATCAAATTTTGCATTAAGTTTAACATTCCTCTGAGAAAACTATTCAGATGATTCAATGACTGTGGCACCTTCAAACCTTTCAAAGATGGTTGAGAATCTATTGAAAGTGATTCACATTCTGAAAAGCCTGCAACAAGTAGAACACCTGAGAATATTGAACATGAACAGCCTGCAATCAACAAAGATCAAGTATTGACAGTGGGACAACTAGAAGCTGATCTGGGGATTCTAAAATCTACTGTGAAAATACTATGAAAAAGTATTTACAACTGTGAAATACAGCAAAAAAAAAAAAAAGTGGCGATATGTCTTTACAATGATACAAAGAGTCACTACTTACCAGACCCACAAAAGGTTTATTTTATTATCTGGAAGAATGGTGTGGGTTTTTTGTTGTTGTTCAACTCAGTGTTTACAACTAATTAAAAGTCCCAGACTTAATGAGATTACACATTGACCTGTATATTTTTGTTCAGAAACATTGCAAATAACTTTTTTCCAGTACAAAACATAACCCAAAGACTGACTGCATCTTATTTTGCTTTAGGTATTGAGCACTTTTGTAACTAAATTAGCAATCTTACGTTAATATTCTTTTATCAACTTAATTATAAATAACAAAATCTTCAGATGGTCTCTGAACCAACCTTAACCATCTCACTGTTTCTGTAATTATTTAATAATATAAATAAAACATTTGGCACATGCTTATATCTTTGTGTCATATTTTTCTTTTACTTTTACTCTTTGAAAATTAGACTTTAGTGGTTATGGAAGTACCACCAAGATGCCCAAGTGAGCTCACTTAATGGAGCTAGCTATACTGTGTGGACCAAGAGGTGCCTCTCTGTCTCTGTCTCTTTCTGCCTCTCTCATTTCTCTGTCCCTGCTTCTGAAGACATTTGAAGTGGCAATCTAACTTTACTTTTGCTGACTCTCTGATTTTTTAGGTTTTATTTCTACTGATGTCTTTCTGTGTTCTTGTTTCTGATTCTTGTCTGTTTTCAATTCTGGTTCCAGTTTGCACACAGCAAATGCTATTTACTAATATTGGCCACAGAGGCCAGAAAACCAGTTTTATGATCTAAGCATTTGATGGTCCCTACCAAATGATGGGGATCTATCCTGTTGTTTAATAAGTGATAAGAAAGTCACCTTTTTATTCTTTTGTAATGATTTACCAATTTGTGCACACAAATCAATTAAGGAATTATTTTGTGCCCACTAGGAAAGTAAAATCTCTTTGAGGTCTGGAGTAGTGAATTTTTGTGCTTCTGGTTTAGCTTTACCCTTTGCCGAAGTTGTAGAACTGAAGCTCCCAGTTGAATCTAAATTGAAAAGCCCTTTATCTTTGTATGAGTGTAAAATACTTCCTCATTTCCTTAGGTACTAATTAATTAGATTTTGAAGTTCCTTTAATTAAGAAGACTCTGTTGTAATGATTTATAGAGAACAATAAGATTAATATAAATCTCATATTCCACCATCATTATGTAAAATGGAGATGCTGAACTTTTTATATTTCCATGTGCTAGACTTTCAATGAAAATTTTTATTTTCACTGATATCTAAGAAATATTTTTATATACGAATGAATCCAAGTTCATGCAATCAAGGTAAATCCTGACATACAGATTACTTAAATAAGTTTCATTTAAAAATACAGCTGTATGGCTTATCTATAATGTAATTATCAGATTTGTGTTTGTTTTGCTACTAATAGATATTATTAGTTCATCTGAACTTCCTAGATTTTTTATACTGCTTTACTGATCAAGTAAGCTAACATAATGTTTTTTGATTGTGGATAATGCAAAATTTTATTAATCTAAATTAATAAGTCTGACAAATTGCTTTATAACAGCAGTAATCATGTGTTCTAATGTGTCAGCTTAAAATACACTATCCAAGATATTTAATTAACTTTACAATCTTGGAATATTAAACCTAGTTAATCAATAATCTTTGATCCCTGAATAATTTTTTTCAATAAATGCAAAAATTATATTTAATTTTTTTGTTTTATTACAGTTGTTCCATATTTCTTATTTCTCTTACCTCTCCCACAGTCAATCCCCTCTCTGTTGTCCATGTCCATGGGTCATTAATACTAGTTCTTTGACTAGACCCTTCCCCTTCTTTTTCCCCTTCTCCCCTCCCCCTGGCCCCCTCCTTTCTGGTCACTATCAGTCTGTCCCTTGTTTCCATGCCTCTGGTTCTGTTTTGCTCATTTGTTTGTTTTGTTCATTAGTTTCCTATATTAGGTAAGATGGTATGGTATTTGTCTTTCACTGCCTCGCTTATTTCACTTAGTATAATACTCACCAGTTCCATCAATGCTCTCGCAAAAAGTAGGGGTTCCTTCTTTCTTAATTTCTCCCACATGGTATTCCATTGGGTAAATGTACCACAGTTCTTTGATCTATTCATCCACTGATGGGCAGCTGTTTCTAGTGCTTGGTTATTGTAAGTAGCACTGCTATGAACATAGGGGGGCATAGGTTCTTCTGAATTGGTGTTGCAGGATTCTTTGGGTATAGTCCCAGCAGTGGAATCCCTGGATCAAAAAATAGCTTCAGTTTTAGTTTTTTAAGGATGGCTGCACTACTCTGCATTCCCTCCCTGAATAATTTTTTAAGTAAGAAAGAATACTGATACCTTGCTTCACATAGCAGTTTTTAATATGTCACTTTGATCCTTAGTTTAGTATATTATAAAGCAGCTATACTTTTGTGTCTTGGTAATGAATGCATACTGTTATTCTTGTTACTTTTCAGAGGTATAAAATTGATATGTTTGGCTCTAGTGGGTAAGCTTTGCTTGTCTAAAGAATTGCTTGTATATGATAATTATCAATTATGTACTTCTCAGTTAAATAAGCTGGTTAAATATTATAGTTCTTAGGGGTAATTAAGCCTACATTGGTAGCATATATATGTATGAAATAGAGTTGTGCATGACATGTGAGGTTTTATGTTTTCAAAAGAAGAAAAGTTTTGTACTAAAATAAAATGTGATATTCACTCAAAATAGAAAAGAACATAATGAAGGGTAAAATTTGATTTAAACAGTAAGCTGAAGAAATTTTGAAAAAAAAAATTTATTTGCTTTGGTTTATATTACCTGAGATATGAAAGAATTATGACGTATATTAAAATCTTAGCAAAGTTAACTCAGTGTTTTGTTTTAGGCGTTTATGATCTTTTATTCCCAATTACATGAATGCATCAAGAACATGGTTTTCTTCTAATAGGATAACTTTGTTCAGACCATTTAGACTACCTTTAACAAGGTACAGCAAATTATTTGTTTGCTTGCTTACGTTACCTTCTACAAAATCTGTCCAGATTGTAGGTAATCTAGAATAATTTTCTGTGTGCCAAGTTGACTGTATCAGGCCCTTGATTATTTAAAAGCAATAGAAAATAAAAAGGATTTATTTATTCACATTATAAGTGGGGGGAATATAGAAACAGTTGCTTTTTTGTTATGCTCTCTCTTTTTTTTAAAGACATTTGAAAAATTTATATGAGAGAGAGATTTTATTCCATTTATGCATTCATTGATTGATTTTTGTTTGTGCCCTGACCGGGGATCAAACCCACAACCTTTGCATATCAAAAGGATAAAGATTTCACTGTTTCTTACAAAATAACAGGAAAAAATCCCACGCAAATTGGTGGAAAATGAAACTTGTCAGCTGTATGAGAAGTACGATGATGAAAAAATCTAAATAAAATAATTCCACCTATTTTACTGAGCAAGTGAATTGTTTCAAGATGAGGAAAATGTAGAAAATTATCATCGTGTGCATAATGAACTGCATTCAAGCAAATTTTTTATGACAAGTAGACATGAGCACCCTTTGTATTCAAAGAGAAGAAAAGGTCCCTGATTTCATGTGTAGGGCTTATAAGAAATAATAAAAAAAAATAGAGGAAATGTTCTTTCAAAATTACTGACAGCAACATTTCCACTTCCATACAGAACTAACTGAGTTTGGAATTACCTCCCTGCTGTAAACAACTAGAAGATTGAACAAAATATAGGAAACAACTATACTTACAGATTAGAAAATAGATAGGGCAGAATTGCAGTGCTGATGCCGAGTCAACAGATGGGCTGAGCACTAGGGTTCCATCCACTTTCTCTTCAGATAAAATCTCAAGACTGCTGCAAAGGGGGTGGAATTTTAAACAGCCCATTGGCCCGAGGTGAGGAAACAGTGATCACAGTTTGGGGAGGTCAAGAATTTATGGGGAAAAATATCAGAAAAATGGGAATTTATGGGACAAAATAGCAGATTTTGTAACTCTTTTGAAAGTTATAAAATCTGCAGAGGGACCTCTGGAGTCTTTGATTGAACACCAATCTATGGGTGCATAGAGTGAAGATAGAAATCTATCTCATGAAGATAGAAAAAGAACCACTTCCTCAGAGAGAACAATTGCCAGAGAAATGTAAGATGAAAACTCTCCAGTGTTCACGCTGCAGGGGCTGAGAATCATTTGCGTTCCAACTAGCCAGAGATGAGAAGGATTCCAAAATGGTCATGTCTTAGTGGAGCTAAAATACCCCAAGGATAGAGGATACTCTAGACAAGCTATAAAAGCTTTTAAAAACTTAAAAACAAGCCTTAGATGGAACAAACTGTCCTACAGGTTACTTGGCTACCCACTAGAACAAATTCCAACACTACTGAAAGGCATGGAACAGAATGAGACCCTCCACAATGTAAAAAGCACGATACTGGCATCTAGTCAAAAATAGACAGAGAAGGAGGGAGAAATAGCCCAGGAGAAAAATCAATGAATAGAAACAGGCACAGAAATGGCAAATATGATAGAATTAGCAGACAAGGGTGGTAAGTATGTTTTAAGTATGCTGCATATTCTTAAGGGGATGTAAGTGAAAATATTTTACTGTCATAATTAAGAGGGAAATGGAATATATGAAAAAGGCAACTTCTAGATGTGAAAAATATAGTAGCTGAAATGAAAATTTTACTAGATGAACTAACTAGCAAATTAGACCCTGCAGGGATAAAAGAACAGTGAATTTGAAGGAAAGGCAACCAAAACTAGCCAAAAGGAGAAGTAACAATATCACCAGAAAAGACTGAAGATGCAGTGACCCAGTGACCTGTGGTGTAATATCAAGTTTTCTAACATTTCTGTTAACTGGAGTCCCAGAAGGAGAAGGAAGAGAGACAGCAAAAATATTTGAAGAAATAATGTCTGAAAATTTCAAAATTTAATGAAAACCTGTATCAGACAAAACAGACTTCAGAACAAAGAATACTAACAAAAACAAAATGGGATATCTAAAATAGAGTTCTATTTATCAGGAAGTTGTGATCATCCTAAATGCTATGTACCTAAGATGCTTCAAAAAGACTTCAAAATATATGAAGCAAAAACTGAAAGAACTGAAATGAAAAAATAATACACAATTCTAGTTGCTTCTTTCAACCTCCTTTGAGTACTTATGAAACAAGAAGAGAAAAAGCCAAAAATTTGCAGATTTAAATAATATGAACCAACTTGTCTTTATTGACATTTATAGAACAATTTACCCTAAAAGTTCAAATATGTATTTGTGTAAAGTATCATGAAACATACATCAAAAGAGCCCATATGCTTGTCCATAAAAGAAATCTCAGTTTAAAGTTTAAACTTTAAAGTTTAAAACTGGTGTGTTTAATTTATGTCATTTGCAACAAATAGAAAACTAATGCACATCACTTTCCTGGACATGTAACCCAGAAGAACTAGTAGTTTACGATCCTGTTATTTTTGTTAGCAGCTGCACTTTAGACCAGCCTTTTAACAAAAATTGTGCATAAAAACTGACCTGTCATTATCATCTAGATATTGCAATTACAGCTGACCCTTGAAAACACAGTATGGTTGGGGGAATCAACCCTCACACAGTCAAAAACCATGTATAACTTTTGACTCCCCCAAAACTTAAATTGTCACTCAATATTTACAGAGGATTGGTTCCAAGACCCTGTCTATACCAAAGTCCATAAATGCTCAAGTTACTGATACCAAATGGTGATCAATCCACATAGTGTTTATTAAAAAAATGTCTCTGTGTTAGTGTTACCCACACAATTCAAACCCTGGTTGTTTAGGGTCAACAGTAACTGTCTTTACCAACATTAAAACCTATTCGTCACATGTAAAGAAAAATTATGTATATGATAAAAAATAAATATATTTGTATTAGTAAGTACATTTCAGTAGGAAAGGAGAATTTTGTAGGAAAAGCTTCTCTTTTTTAATAATTTATTTTTTAATTCAAGTAAAACACCCATTAAAAGCACTACTCACAAGGATAACTCCAAGAATTATCACAAAGTGCACGAACACACACCTGTAACCATCACCTTTGTCTACACATACATTTACTAGAATCCCAAGAATCTCCTTGGTAACCCCAAATGTAACAACCAGAAAACAAAACAAAACAAAACCAAGACACACTTCAAGTCCTTTTCCAAGTAAACTGCTGAATTGACTAGAGCCTTTATGGACTCCTTAGGTGTGAAAGTCGGTTGCCATTTTTATCAGGTTTTTATATTTTCACTTTCCATGTGTCACTGGTAACGTTGTGGAATTTTGTGTCCTAGCCCCCTTTTCCCCAAGTTTTTATGGCAGGATTTTGCGCAGCATGGTGGATCCGAGGAAGCACACGTGAAGATGCGGCAGAAATGGCTGCAGCTTGAGCAGACACTGATCCTGCTCTCTGGGAGGAAGCCTTTATTCATCGTTTTCTGTGGCGTTAAGCTCAAACCCCTGGGACTTTGTTCTTGTCCTTTATCCTCCCTGGCCACATCTGAAGCAGATACGTGCGCCCTCCTTAGAGACGGCACAGCTCCATTAGCTCGCTTCCTGCCCAAAGGATGGCACTGCATTGAAAAGAAACCAGCCAGCGCACCAGGGTCATAATGTCCAATGAGTGGTCTGTTGCTGCATGAACCTGCTGCGCGGCTTCTGGGGAAGTTTTATTCTGTCTCAGTAAGTACCGCAAGGCAGGTATTTACCCTCTCTTTTGCCTTATCATGTGAAAACAGTTGCAAGACCTGTGCCATTGCTTCCACCAGCTTCCGTGGCAGCTTGTGCTCTGTGGCCGGGTTGCAGCTGTGAAGGGGTAGCCGGGAAGAATTTAACTGGGATACCTGACAGCAGAGGCCGCTGAGTCTGTGTAGCACACCCGTAGCGAACTGCTTTACTCCTGGCTTCCTGATCTGCAACGTAGTAAATACAGAGTAAATGCCTGATTATAGACGAACACAGTCAGGCTGTGTTTCCTTCTAGAGGGCATCAGCTGGATTATATAAATCAAAAATCTTTCTGCATTTTAGTGTATTCATTTAATGCAAAATGTATTTGGCAAATGCTTACATTATTCAATAAAGGGAGCAGAGTAGGAAATGAAAATAATACATTCTGGTTCATAACAAATGAGAACATGAAAACACTTCAATTTTTTTCAACTATTTGTTCCATAGACTGCCTTTGTATGACTGCTGACAGTCATTTTCTTTCTATTCCTTAAACTCTTTTCTGATTCTCCATGTGGTGCAAAACATAGCTATCATAAGACTATAAAGTTTAAGAAAGATAAAAATAATACACTTGATTCCACTATGCATCTGATATTTGAATTCTCCCTAAAACATCCTCACTGGAAATCAACGTCTTTTCATTACCCTTCTAGTGACAAGGACCTCACTTCAATTTGGGATGTTTACTCTATCTTCAAAGAGTTTTGATGTATGAAAAGTTCTCTTTTCAAAGTTAAAATACTTCCCCTGTATATTTTATATTTAATTCTACTCATTTGCACTGCAGAGAAGTTTAATTCCTCTTCTATATAATAGTGTAATAGTCCTTATTGTTTGAAGTCAGCCACCTGATGTATCAGTCACTTTCTTCTAAGTCTCCCCAATTCTCGTCCACAGATTCTTTAAAACTCAATTTCTTCCCACTGTTCTTCATACAGAGGGTAATTATGTAATTTATATTCCAACCTGCAGATTGCTCAAGTGAATGATATAAATTTACATTATCTGAAAATTTCAGTAAATGTTAAACAGAACACATACAAAGAATACTATGCTTAGTTACATGATAAAAGCAATGATAAAAGAGAAAATCTTGAAAGCCTTCAGAGAAAAATCATGTTATATATAGTACAGAAACAATTATCCAAGTGATTGTAGACATTTTGTGAAAAACAGTGGAGACCAAAAGAGTGGATAACAATCTTTAAAGCACTGGAAAAAAAGTAATCAACCCAGACTTCTGTACTCTTATGAAAAAAACCTTCAAAAATGAAGAATGAAAAAAATGATACTTTCATATAAAAGAAGACATTATTTTCTTTTTATCTCTAGCGCATAGTTGCTCTATGTAAAGACGTAAAATAAATGCAAACAGTAAATTTTGGGAAGTCCAAGTGTGTATGTTAAAGTCAGTTACAGTGAAAAATATCAAGACAAAGATTAATAGAGATAAAAATAAATAATCCATAATAATGGAAGACTTAATTTACAAGAAGTATTATAAATGGGTTTATAACTAATAAGAGAAATTCAAAATTCATGAACCTAAAATTGACTGTAATTAAAGCAAAAATGGCAAACTATATCAATGATTGTAGATTTTAATGGCTGTCTCAAAAGTTGGTAGAACTATGCAAAAAGTAATCAGTAAAGATAAAGATATAAAAGGTCCACTATCAACACATTGACTTAATAACTGTGTTTCTTCACCTAACTATTCTAGCATCATTCTCAGTATAGCAGTCTAATAGCTGTCACAAGATATAAAAACAGCTCCTGTTTATTTTGGCCTGATATCTGACTGAGTCAGATAAAAAGTACATTTCCTTCAGTCTGCCTCTAAGCTCCAGTCCCCAGGACTTCTGATTCATAGTCTGTAGTTGCTATCATTTTTATACCTCTAGGTCCCATCTCTGAACCTGCAAATATTTAATTCCTGATGACCTGAAAATCTTCACCGCTCAGGTTCCTGAATACTGGAGGTAGGTACATGGCCAGTTGGTGAGTGTAAGAGTGAATCCAAGATGGTGACATTTTACCTGAAATATACCACTTTTATACTGTTATCTGGCATGTATAGTAACACATCAGACAATGTGATTCTGCACATGTGAACTTGGCTTTTTAAGTTGAAGAAGACAATCAAAACTTTCCCAATAAAAAAAAAAATAGTGACATTTAAAGATCTGTTTAGCAGGGGTATCTATTCCAAAACCTTACCCATGACGAGGAATAGCCATTCATAAAGATGAGGTTTGCAGTCAATTCTCTGTATTCATTGTGGTCCTTAGTCACGCGTGGGAAGATGAGGGCGCTCTCTCTCTGGCTGCATTGGCAGAGACCTTCTGATATCTCATCCAACATCTCAGTTTTCTTAAACTATTGATTTATTCCACTCAGCACATTCAAGATTGAATATTTCAGGAGAAAAGAAATACGAGGTGGAAGAAGTGACGCCCATGTTTAAACCAACACAAGGCGTAATAAATTCCCTCAAGCGTGAGTTCTGGAATCATTTTTCAGAGCATCTGGATTATGTTCCCTGTAAGTGCAATTTAAAATTGAGAGAAAGTTTTTTTATCCCCATCTGAATTTCTAAAAATCTGTGCAGTCTGGATCCCCTCCATGCTTGGAGAGTAAGCAGAAAAACATGGTGCATTTAAAATATACATTCACAGGCTGCAAGCCAGGTCTCCAGCCAGGTCCGTAACTGGAGGCAGGTGAAAGGCAACCACACATTGATGTTTCCCTCCCTGTCTTCCTCCCTCCCTGCCCTTCTCTCTAAAAAATAATGAATAAAATCTTTTAAGAAATACATTCACTAAGCTTTACTTTCAGAGCATCAACTAATTTGAGTTGAAAAGTCATTGGGTCCATACCATGGTATTAAGTAATTGACAAGGGTAATTCATCAACAGAACTACCTTCCCCTCTCCCAAGGAACTTAAATTCCAAGAGAACAACGATGAACTGATGAGCATGCATAAAAAGCTTTAGCTTTTGTTTCTTTCAAAAAACAAAACAAAACCATAACAGTCTTCCCATATATTCCAGCATTTATACCTGGATGGATGGAAAGCTAAATGACCACAGCCACATTTTGCTACTTTGAACCCACAGGGTTCATCTCTGCTTGCTGCCTTCTAAGTCAGCCCTGGTTGGAGCTTTGCCAAGCCCCTTGAGGTCAATAGCAGAGTTGGTCATGACCTGACTTTGCTTCATCTTTTTAGAACAAGTATTGCACTTGAACCCTTCACTCTCTGCAGTCCACCCATACAAAATACCTTCCTTTTGCTGATGCAACTCCCTTTTCTTTCTTTCCATCTTTACCAAAGGTCATACCCACAACTAGTTTCAAGACCACCTTGGGCAGCTTGTTCAGCTGCCATGAGGCAGTGCTATTTAGTCTTCAAAGCCCATTTGTCTACCTGAGAGAGTCCATTAGACATCACCTTGAATTTTTGCTAAGTCCTAACAAAGGGTCATATAGCCAAACCCTGGATTTGATCTTGACACAAAGTCCATGTTTTGTCAGAGGTACCTGAATTTTAAAAATACCCTCAGGTTTTAATTTATTTTGAGACTCTTTTACTGGTAGGAGAGACTGCAAGTGAGAAATACTCAATCCAGCCTACCATGGCTCCTCTGTTTTCTATTTAAATTCTTCTTGCAAACTGATCGGTTTTTTTTTAAGTTCATCTCTGGTTTCCTATACCATATCATAATTAAAGAAGAAAATTATATTTTAAGCAGTTTTTCCTGAAAATTATTTTGCCAAGGTCTACATTTTTTCTCTTTCAAATTACTTCAGGCAATTATTTTACAAATTGTCAAATAAAATTATATAACACATGCCACACTCTTTCCACCCTTCGATAAAAGTTGGCTTGGTAATTTCCATATTTCACAAAATGTCTTATAGCTTCTGCCCACTGCATGGTTCCGAAGCTACTATCACATGTTTTGTTGTTATGGAAACACCCCAAGTGTAGATATCACTTTCTCTATCAGTTAGCTTTTGCTGAAAATATTTTTTTTTTAAATCACCCCAAATGTCACTCAAAACAACAATTTAAAGGAATTTGCTGAAGCCTCAATGTGCAAGCACTTTAAACATATGCTTCCTTCCAATTTGCTCACATTTCATCAGTAGTAAGCCAAGTCACAGGGGCAAGCCCACAGTCAGTGTGGGAAGGTGCTAGCAAGGGTCTCGATACAGAATAACAGATTGCAGTTGCTAATTTTGCAAAAATCTGCCCTAAACTATGAGAAGACGGTGAATGAAAAGAAAGGAGAACTTGACCAGCTATTAGAATAAGGCCAAACCCAAGTCACTAAGTTTTCAGAGCACAAATCCAGAGGGAGAGGGGGTGGGTATTATATAACACAGTCTAAAGTCAGTGTGGTTTGAAAATATGCAATTTAACTGGTCACAAACCATGATTCCTGTGCATAAGGTGTCAGACAGAGACATGAAGATCAGAAGGCAGCTTCCTACCCAGGTTATCTTCAGTCTCAGTATATTAAGCCCTATCATCAATGCATCCTGGATACAGCAGCATTTATTCTGATGGGTTACCTTTTCCAGATATTTTATTGGTCATTCTTTTTTTTTCTTAAGAATTTTTCATTTGGTTCATTCTAGAAATGATTTTTTTTTAATGATTTTTTTAAAGATTTTTTATTTATTATTTTTAGAGAGAAGGGCAAGGAGGGAGGCAGAGAGGGAGAGAAACATCAGTGTGTGGTTGCCTTTCACCTGCCTCCAGCTACAGACCTGGCTAGAGACCTGGCTTACAACCTAGTTATGTGCCCTAGCTGGGGTTTCAAACCAACAACCCTTGGGTTCACGGGCCAGCTCCTTATCCACTGAGCCACCAGCCAGGGCTCATCAGTCATTCTATGGCAACTTAGAATCCTAAACATCTCTGACTCATGGGTGTCCTCCTCTCAAGGAGCCTGCAGATACAGGATCCTTCCCTTCTTTTCAGCGAGGTTCTTCAGGAAACCTTGTACTACCAAGTTTTGATTATCTTTTAGGATTAGCTCAGCTATCAAATGTGCCAAAGTCTGGTTTAGCCCTCCCCACTGCCAAAGAAATTTCTATCAGGACATTTATAAACATCAACCTACACCCCATTACTTTTACCTATACTCAGACAATGAGAATCAACTCCGAAGATGTCCAGGCAAGTATGTATTGAGAAACACCTATTAAATTATGCTCAAATAATGAGTTTGGTGATGAAATTTGGAAGGGGTGGCATGAGAGAGCAAACAGTCTTCTTGTGAATGAAGTAATTTCGAAATAGTTAAACACATGAGCCTACACACCTAAGTAATATATGTAGTTTCAAATGTCTAAGGAAAACAATGACTTCCCAGTATGTTACTTTGATCACGTCTTAATTTTGAGGAGATGCTAGAGAATAGCACCAAATTTTAAGGACCAGGTGGCCTAAATTTTTTACCTTAATTACTTTTCAACATTATAGAAGTAAAAGTTAACATTATCATTGAACTTCTTAGGATGACTTAATCTTAATACATATTTAAAATTTTATAATCAGTATTGATGACATCTCAGCCTGCTTATCAGATATTGTCATCTTAATGTCTCCATTATGGCATATCTGAAAAGCCAAAGAGTTACTTTATAGTTTGTGTGGCTTTGTCTTGCCATCTCCTTGCAAAGTTTAATTATTAATAAATTATTATTTCTAACTACAGGACATTCTTATTATAGTATATATGATATTTTTTTTTCTAATTGCTAAGGCTTATTGTTTACACTTAACAAGGCTCTACTAGAAATTCATTTCTTATCTGAAGTATAGTAGGCCCAGGGGTGGGGATGGGGGATGGAGAGAATACACCTCTATTAAATTAACTACTTCCAAGAAATTTTGGAAGCTCAGATAATTACACAATTTTGCTCTATGAAATATGTATTTTGCATATGAAAACATGTGGCGTTCACGATCTTCACTGAAGAGGGCACATTACTTAGTGCACTGTCAAATGGGTTAAAGTGTGTGTCTTAGGTGACAAAGTCTCAAATGGTGATGCACTCAACACCATTTGTGAGTGAGGAGGTTGGTTTCTCTTTTTAGTTTAGAAACTGAAAGCTTCTAAAGTTCTTCATTTTAGAATATCCAACATAAGGCATAATTCTTAATACATAATCATGAATGAAAGCATAAAAGAATAAATGAATGAGTAATAAATGTTGCGGGGGTAACCCTAATAGCACCTTGAATGCATAGGCTTCAACAACTGGCACGGACAACAATAGTGAACTAGGGAGTACTGGAAAAGGATGAGAGGACAATGATGAGTCCTGGTGTGAGTTTCTCCACAGAAATAGAATTTTCAAAAATCTTTGCCCAGATCACACATTTCATTCATCATTTTCATTTTAAGATTTTTTTTCTATTACTTTAACAACAAAAATTGTTCAAAATAGTCACCATTTCTAGAATTTGGTTTAACCCCATAATCATCATCATCATCACCATCGATATTAGTAATGTTTACTGATGTGTCACGGCAAAACTAATTGAGCCATCCATATACATTATCTAGTTTGGTCATCAAACAGCCCTGTAATGCAGAATTTTGGAGATGAAGGAACTGAAGTTTAGAGATACTAGGAAATTATTCACATATCCATACGATTAACCATAATAATACTATATGTAAGAATCTCATAAAAACAGTTAAATTAAGAACAAAATATACATACATTGCCAATTCAAGTCAATCTATGGGGAATTTGGATCTCATTTGCTAATTCAGGACCATCCAGGAGGTCTCACATCTGATTATCTTTGTTTTAGAAGGATTACTAAGATTATACTCTGAATCCACGAACCAATTTGTAAACCCAGCAGGTCTCAGTTTAAGCAGAATAACACAAATTGCTTACAAGCATTGTCATTCTGAGTCTAAAAGGAGCTACTGTCTACCAACTCATTAGGTTCATCAAGGAGTCTTGTGGAAGGCTTCATAGTGCGCATCAAGTGGAGAAGAAGGCAGAACAGACACATTCATCTGGTGTCTCACAAAAGAGTTGTACCTAAACATTCCAACTGGAATAGTACACTTCCCCCAAGCTTCTGACCAGTTCAAACAAATTTCATTGTGCAGGCTGTGTCCCTACAACCATTTAGACCACAAACATAGTTTTAGACAATTGCATGTCAGTGCCTTTAAGACAAAGCCAGCATAGGACTCCAGGATGGATATCTTGTTGCTGAAGATCCACTCTGTTCATTCATTACTGAAAAGTGAGGTATGAATGGCCGATTCTTCTGATGTCTTGCCTTGTAATGTTGATGATGACCAAGAAATTATTATTTCAAGCCAATAACTAAGGTTAATAAAAAGAAATGTTTCCATGATTCTATTCTAAAGCTTAAAAAATTTGGCTTTCAGACACCTTACTTTTAACTATCAAGCCTCAAATAGGTTCCACTTCCAATAGGTTGAGAGCACCAGGCCATGACAACTCAGCTGCCTTTGATGTCAAAGGTTCACTTCCTTGATCTGGCTGGTTAGGTACCTGTTCCCTTCTCTCACACTGCTCCAAAAGTTGTACCTCAGTCCAGTTGAATATAACCTTTTCCTTGAAAAGAGCATTACTTATCAGGCACATCCTGTGTGTAGGACTCCAGTCCTTAAGAAGTTGCTCATCAATGATGCATAATTTAAATATTGATCTCTGGCCTGTGTTTTCACAAAGAGTTCAGCAGACTTTCCCATTTGACTTTCTGATTGAAACATTCAGTCTCAGTTTCTCTCTTCAAAGGCTGAAATGCCCACCTTGAGAATTTCTTTTTGCAATCATCCTGTGACTCTGAGTAATACTACATGTCATTTCATTTCTCATGCGGGGTTCGTCTTCATTCTTCTGCTTCACCAGCTTCATTTCATGACTTGTAAATTTGCTAACATTTGCGGAGTCAGTTTTAGGGGGAGGGTTAATGGAAAGAGTTACTGTCACAGAATGTGTAACAATTTGCTAGCCTAATTGGTCCCTGTATTAGGGGTGAGGGGTGGCAATGTACCACGAACTGGGTGCTTAGACAACAGAAATTTATTTCCCCATAATTCTGGATGCTCAAAGTCCAAGATCAAGGTGTTAGCAGGGTTGGTTTCTTCAGAGGCCACTCTCCTTGGTTTGCATTAGTCCATCTTCCACCTCTCTGTATACAGTCACTCCTCTGTGTCTGTGTCCAAATCTCCTCTTATTGAAAAGACACTGGAGAGTATTATCCTAAACGAAATAAGTCAGGCAGCAAAAGACAAATACCATATGGTCACTTAGTACAGGAAACTAATGAACAAAACAAACAGACCAGCAGAATGGAACCAGAGACATAGGGGAAAAAAGGAGCAGAGTGACAGTGGCCAGAGGGGAATGGGGAGGCAGGAGAGAGAGGTGTGGGGAGAGAAGGGATAGGGTTTAGATGAGGAGCCAATGTGAAAGACCCATGGATATGGACAAGGAGGTAGGAATTGGCTGTGGGCTAGGGGAGGGGGAACAGGGAGAGCAACGGAGGGGGGAAGGAGTGAAACAATTTTAATACAATGATAAAAAAAAATCAATTAAAAAATAAAAAAGAAAAGCTACCATTGATTGGATTAGGGTCCATCCCAGTAACCTCATTTAACTTTAATTGCCTGTTTAAAGACCCTGTCCCCAGATACAACCCCAATCTGAGGCCTACTATGGGTTAGGATTTCAACACATGAATTTCAGGGAGGTGGGGAGGAAGACCCAATGCAGCCCCTAACAATGTCATCTCATTTTTCTCTCCCCTATGTGCACCTGGATCACATCCTTCTGCCTTCTGAAATCTTCACTTGACGCAATTCCTGTCTTCCAGAAACAGCCCATGGGTAAGTACAAACCAGCATCTCCTCAGAAGTGCTTAAAAATCATTTGAGTCTCTCTCCTTTCCTGCCTTCCAACATCATGAACTGAAGTGAAATGAAGAAGCAAGCAATAAATAAGAAAGGAAAGAAAACGAGAGATGCATTTGATTTGCCCTCTGAATAAGCTACGTTGAAGGTTGGGATTGGAACTAAAATGCAGCCTAAGTATTGTGTATGTGTTCACACTTACTGTGGAGCATTTGGTAAGTGAAACCAATTCGAGGTCGTATGCTTTTTAAAATGAAGTGATCTTTTCGTTTGGTAATTTTTCATATGGTTTCAAACTGCAAACCTGTTTGCATGCAAAACTATGACTAAATCAAAACAAAATTGTTAACATTCATTTCCCCAATTAGTGAGTTCATTTGTAGAATGTGCATTTTACTTAGGTGATTAGTGAAGTAAATAATTAGGGTTTAGTTGAATTTGAGGCTGCTTCCAACTCCTGAAGTTTAGATCACTTAAATATCTATAACTTAACATTTGGCATTTAGATAATTACAATAATGTGAAAAGCACACTATTAGCACTGTTTTTTTCAGATGAGCAAAGGTATCCATGGGAACATATTGTATGTTGCAGTACAAATCAAAAATACAAATCTGCCATAGCAATACTAACATTGGTCATCTTAATGATGACACACTTTGTGCTGAATGTTGCCTTTTTTCTTGTGAGGAACCTCAGACGTTTTTCACAATATCTTTATTAAGTTTCTTCATTATGAGGCTTAAATGATGCTTGTTTTCCCATTGATATGTCCATCACTCTTGGATAAATTGTGTGAAGTAAAATTAAGGAAAACTTAACCTCTAGGTAGTAATAAGGCTCAGGTGAGTGACTTGCAACTTTCACCCCAGATCTTACATGTCTGAGCTTTTATCATGCTGAGGTTGAGGTGGGTTTAATTTTTATTAAAATCAGTATGTAGTGGGATGCAAGGAACATTAAATGGATCCTGTTTCTTATGTATCTAAAATGTCTCTTTTTTGTAATTATGTTTTTGAATTAAATTACTCTGAAGAAAACATGAGAGAACACAAAAGAAATTTAACAGGAGAGTCTGAGCAAGCTTAAAGGATGGAGATTCATTTAATAAAAATGAAATTGAGAGAAGATGCCTAATAGATTATGGTGGAAAAATTGGCCAGTCTCAAAGTGTCTCTATTTTTGACCCTGGCCCTGGGCAAAAAGCTAATCCAGTTCAGGAATGGTCCCTTCTGGGAAGTTAGAAAGCAGGCAGGTGAAAGTGGGAAGCACCTGTGCAAAGGGCCAGACTGTCTCATGACCTTCCCATCAACACTGGACAAGAGCTGGTCCTGCTCTTCCACAACATCCCTTCTTCTCTGAATGCCTGAGATAGTGCTCTTATCTTTTATTATCTAAAGCCTCTGTGTTTATAAATATACAAAAGTTGCAGAAATATCTCTAAACTGAATGCTTGTGTGTCCCCGAAATTCATGTTAAATCTTAACACAAACCGATGGTATTTGGAAATGAGGCCTTTGGAAGGTGATTGGGACATGAGGATGGGGTCCTCATGGGTGGGATTAGTGACACTATGAAAGTGACTTCAGAGAGCTTCCTTATCCCTTTTGTCATGTGAATAAGAGCTATGAAGTAAGAAGCTGGCTTTTACTGGACATCCAAACACTGCACCTGACAGTACCTTGATCTTAGACTTCCCAGCCTCCAGAACTGTTAGAAATAAATTTCTGTTGTTTATAAGCCATTCAGCCCATGGCATTTTTGTCATGGCAACCCAAATGAACTAAGGGTGAGAAGGAGAAGAGCTAAAATGCTTTTTGAGTACTTACCAAGTCCTTCATAAGAATGGGCTCAGAATTCTATGAGATCATCACTGTTGCTGATCTATGTTAAGGGTGAAGAAAAGGAGGCTCAAGGAGATAATTTAATCTATAAGTTATAAGAAATGGTTAGAACCCACATCTGTATGATCCCAAAAGTACACACTTACCCCATTTACCCTCTCCCTCCAGCTCCGGGAAATAACATATAAAGGTATAGGGTCATGAAAGAGCAGGAATTCAGGAATTAGAAAATGAAGTGCACTTAGGACATAGATTATCATCTCAAAGTAGTAGCCCTAACAAAGGAACTGTCTGAACCCTTGATTTGTGACCCAAATCCCTGTGACAGTGCTACTAGCCTTTAGTCACAGTGCTGCAGTGTATGTGGATGTAGTGCACACATATTATGCACTGTTATTTACTTTCATGAAAAATCACCAATTTAACCAGAGTGATCTGGGATCAGGGCACCAAATATGCATTCTGGTTTATTTCCAGCAAGCTTGATTTTCAAAAAAACTAATTTCTATTCTGTTTGAGAAAACAAAATCTAATATAGCTTTAGAATACCACATTAAGAATAGGTTGCTTCCAAGGAAACAGCCTATCTCATAATCTCCAGGTTCTATGCCTGGGTACCACAGAGATAATGTTTTCATGTGCAAAAGCATAACAAACTCATCCTTTGAAGAAAACAGCCTTTTAGAATTAGATGAAAATAAAATAAGCTTATTGATAGAAAAATACGTACATTTTAGAAGAGGTAGAAATTTTTCTTTTGAAATAATCATAGTGAATAACAACTTGATAAATACATGGGCTTTTAAATAAAAGCCCTTGCAAGTGGGATCTATTATAGTCTTTTCCTTTTTTATTGTTATTAGATATTTCCTTAATTAGCAAATTAAGCTTTGATCACAAGGAAACAAGAGGAAAGGACATCTACAAATTCTTAATTTTATTCATTTAATGCTAACTTGATTAATGTCAGGTCACATGGAATCAGAGGCCTAGCCAACTGTGAGCAGCAGATAATGTAATTTATTACTTGTGACTGAGCTGTGGAGAGGAATTAAATACAGTGAACTTATTTTTAGGGGGCACACTTATAATTTTTTGGTAGTATTCTATTTTTCTAATTAGAAAAAATACACTTATTATAAAAATAGAAAATTATGAAGAAAGAGAAAAAATCATCTGCAATCCCAATATCAAAGGTAATTTTATCACTACTAACATTTTAGTACTTGTGGTCAGTACCAATTTTTGGCAGAAAATTATAATACATATTGACTTATTCTCATCATTTCAATATCATGTCTCCTTCAATTGGATGCTATATCCTTTGAAAAAATAAACCTCTATTTTCTTCACCTCTACTCCCTCCTTCACCCAACATACACTCAAAGTGACTAAAAGAGGGTGGGAACGTGGGAGTAACCTCTCAAAATCATTTGAACATTGTCATCTTTTAGTTTTCATATCAAATACCTGCATCCTCTCATTGTTTTCCTCTCAAAGAACTTACTTGTTTTTCATTACCAACATTTCTAAAGATGCTAGGGCACTGTAAATGAAAAGGATGCCCTTTGTATTTAAAATTAGTTTTGACCTCATGCATCCCCTAGAAGGCCTCCAGGACCCCCGAAGGTACATGTGCTACCCCCTCAGAACCATTGATTTACATTATTCAACTTTCCTAAGAGTTTAAGAATAAAGGAATTTCTTATAGAACCCAAAAGCTGGAACTGGAATTGAAGGCTGTTTCGCATGAGTGACTGATGGGAAGGAATTTGAAGTTTGAAGTGTGGTATCATATTAAACTTTTACTGGTCCTCAAGGAATTATACCTGACTCTATGCAAGAGAGCTTGTGGACAGAATCTGAAGTAGCTATTTATGTAGGGATTCTATCAAACGTGGGAGCCATAACAAGGCCTCATGCCTCAGTACATGGAGGACCCCAATATACTCACGGTTACTTGATGCATCAAGAACTAGAACCCTTGATACTATAAATCAAAGTTAACTTAAACTGTGATAACAAACACAAAAGCATTTACATAAGCAAAGGGGAGCCGCAGTTCAGGAGACACAGATTCAGGTGTTCCATGGAGACAAAGGGGATGATGCCATGTTTTATAGGAAAAGTTCCCACCCAGGTTCTCAATTAGGTCCATTTTACGTAAATGAGCATTTAAATTATGCTATTCTGATTGGACAGGGCAGGTCTCAGTTCATTGGTAGAAAGACTGAACTAGGATTTTCCTGCACATGCTGACCCAGGCAGCATAAACAAACTGGGCATGGGACAGAAAGTGGTGATTTTCGTCCGAGGTTCTTCCCAATACACAGATTATATGAGGAGTCTCTATCAGCAAATGATCACTAGACTCTGATTATTTATAACATGTGGGATGTCAGTTTACTATGGGGAGTCCATCTCAATAGATAAATTTCTTCTCAGAGTTCACATCAAGTGACTCTTTCTTCTTGGGGTCCACATCACAGACATCGGCATTCTCAAGGCAGGTACTATCAGATGCCATAGTGGTGAGGTGCGCTCGTGGGATGTGGAGAGAAATGAGTATCAGGGAAGCGTCAGAGCACAACAGGGTGCACAGCACATTTGTGCTCCAGAGATTCTCAGCCATCATTGTATGAGAGATTTTAGGTGGCGCTAAGGATGTTGCCTTACCAGGTGGATCCAGAGGCCACAGAACACTTGTATCACCGCAGTTGTACTCACAGCTGCCAAGGATTATGGAAGTGATCGTCTAATAGAATACTTTTCCTCCATTGACCTTCAACCTTCAAGAAAAAGCTTTGGTTGATATAGTACATTTTTTTTTAATCGGTAATTTCAAGTTTAATATTTACAGAATCTCAGCAAACTTCCATTCTTCTAAAAATGTAAAATAATTGTGATGCTACACTATTCCATTTTCTCAGGGACAATTAACAGGAGCATGGTCCCTTCCATTTAACAGAAAACAAAGGAGAAAATGGCCCATACTTAATTCTTTATTGCCTTTTTCCTAGAATTGGTTCTTATAGTGAATCTTGAATTGTCCTTTTCCTGCCAGTCACTTGGGTTTTCAAACCTAGCTTATAGGATTTCAGCATGAGTCATAGAAGCTATACAATGCATCAAGCATGAGTGAAATGGTCAATTAATAACTAACTTACAGTCATGGGATAGCTTTTATCCTACTCTGGAGAAGAATAATTATGTCTTGGCCTTGGTTTTAGTCGCCTGCATTGCTAAAACAACCCAAATTGCTTCTACTCGATAATAATTTCCAAAGGCAAGACAGAAAATGTGTTGCCAAGGAGACAGTGGACATGCAGAGAAGGAGGAGTTTATGATTTCTCCAGTCTCCAGCTTTTGACCTGCAGGAACTCCCAAAAGCTCCTCCATGACATTACAGTGACACAAAGACATTAGTGAATTCCTCATGATCCTCAGGTCATGGTTCATACCAATTCATCGCAAGCCAGTAACTTCGACATGTATCCTGAATAACTCCTTTGATTGCAACAAGAAATCTCCCAGAGTGAGCAAGCAGAGAACACAATTTTACAATTTTACGTCAGAGGTGGGAAAACAATGTAAAAGTAAAATGCTGGTTTATTTTGAAGTTACAGCTAAAACTTCCAGAGACTCATCTATTTCATTGCCACTGTACTATATCTTGAAAAATCATGCTGGTCTTCCATATAAATGAAACCTAGTTTAAACAGCACTCAAGGATATAAGTTCAGATGTCTTCTTTAAAAAATAATTACATTTTAAATATCACTTAATTAACTCATCCTTCGTTATTTCCATGATTACAAAACCTACAATTCTGGAGGCAATTGAAAACAGCTAATGTTTCACACACTAGCAATGTCAAATTTTATTGCAAAAAAGAAGAAATTGCCCAGGGTCTGCTCTCCAGATGAGAAATGTAAGAAAGAAATAAAGGAAAGGTCTCTGAGGGGTAGAAAAGTTCAGGTGGAATATTAACCTAATGTGGCAAAAGTAGCCAATTGATACGCAAATCTAAATTGACAATCTTAAAGAGAAACAAAAGATCATGGTCAAATAAGTTGTTCCAAGGTTTTAGACCAATGACGAATGCAAAGCTAAAATGACACCTTTGAAAACAAAAATATGTACAGCATTCAGTGCTGAACAGAAATGGCGTACAATGAACGACAGTTGGGGGACATACCTAGGTGTTGCTGGATGGATCACATGGGGCGGGAGGGTGGCTGGTCAGAACTGTGCACACTCAGGCAGGCATGAAGAGTGAGCTGCTCTAACACTTAAGTCACAGAAAAAAGAAGACTTATTTTTGTCATTTATATTGAACTCTCTATTAAATATATGTCACTATACACTCTGCAATTGGGTTCTGATTTGGTTTAAGGTGTATCAAACACCAAAGTCAGTTAAAATTTCAGGATGTGATAATGACCCTATTCAGAATAAAAAACATATCTTTTAGTAATTAGAATAGTTTCCTGAGTCAGGTGTGCCCCTCTTTATATTATTTTTTCAGGCCTAACACTGGTGTATCCCTCAATAAATTCATTCAATGCATTAATAGTAAATTTAGGGAACACCTTGTAATTGTAAAAATATTTGTTGTTTTGTGCATAGTTTTACATTATACCAATATAAAGCATTAAAATATATAGTTATATATTCAATATGACTTTTTTTTTTAATGTCTCTATCAAAATCCAGAACTTATTGGACCACATACCATTAACTTCAAAGTTACTTATAGTGCACCCTTATTCTTGGAAGCTTTTGGTGCCAGAGGACATTTGGCATTATTTACTCTAAGAAGGACACTGAAATACCATGAACTAGTTCTGCATTTGCTCACAAATATATTCTGGGTGAAATGTTTTCTAACTACTAATTCTGTAAATGCCCATAGTATCTCGAAGGCATTAGACTGCATCCTATTTATGGTCTACTCCCTATGCTTATTTTTATTTAAAACCTGGCAAAATGATGAACAGGAAAAATAAAGACACATGACTAGAATCTGAAAATATAATTAAATGACTAAACAAACGAATGGAGGATATGCATTCAAAACTCCCTCTGGGACAGCGAATTGTTTTACTGTAAATGTACTTTGGTCGTGGTTCTGTTTGCAATATATGTAACACCATGAGGAATCTCTTCGCGAAGGACTGAGGTCATGATGTGAATGTGTGTCAGCTCAATCAAGGCAAAACATACTACCAAAGGAAGCTTAATGCTCCTCACTTAAACATATCCTTGAGATATTGGTACAGATTGAGGTTTACTCAATAGGAAAAATTGCATATACTTAATCTGCAGATTATATAACAAAGCTGTAGATACTGCAAAATTCCAGGTGTCACTCAAAGTATTAACATGTCATTTTATTCACTGAGAGCCAATGCAGCACAAGGGGACAAGGGGCAGGCTGTTCTCCTCCCCCACAGACATGACTCCGCCTCTGTAGAAATGTTATCTGCTGGTCCAGTGTGAGTTTATCATTTACCCCAGAAATACCCTTGTGTCTTGCCTTCATAACTACTACCACCAATGCCTTCCTCGGGCCATGACCGTCCTGTCCCTTCTTCCTATGTTCCGTCCCCAGGCAGCCAGTGTGTTTCCCATTCACCCACTGAGCACCCAAACCTGCCCAGAATGACTTCTGACTCTCCAATGAATCTTCCCACCATATCAGATTTGCAGGTTTGTTTTCCATATAGGAAAAAGAAGAAGAAGAAGAGACTGCAATGTTGTCAGGAAGACCTTTTTTAATTTAAAGGTAAAAGAAAAAACCATGGACAAGATTCTGGTTGGCTCAATAAAAGCAATTTTGGAGTGATCCACCCACAAGCAGGGCTTTAATGGTCTCTCTCTCTCTGGGTTGAGATGCTAGGTTTACAAGGCCCTTATTTTTATCATTTTCATCATATTTAAGCCCCTTAACTTGTTTTTAGTGTTCTATATTCAATACCCATTGCCTGGAAAATTCTAATTTGTTATCTAAGACCCAAACCAAATGTTGTGCATTTCCCCTACGCAGAGTTAGTTAATCCATCCCTGGCTTCCTCAGTTCTGAATATGTACCTTTGTAACATGTGTTAACATGTAATATTCTGTTTGGGCTGCTTTGAGAAAAAAGACCAGAGACTGAATGGCTTATAAACACTGGAAATGTATGGCCTAATCATCTCCCAAAGGCCTCACTTCCAAATACCATCATCAACTTGGGGATTAGGTATCAACATAGGAATCTAGGGGAAGGAGGGACACAACATGATAATTAGTCTATAATAATCCACAACATGTGTTAGCATAAACCTTTATAACATGTATTAATATGTACTCTTGTATCTAGATGGTTCTACACAATTTGTGTTCTTAAGGCTGGCTAATTGTTTGTTTCACTTTAAGTGTACTTTACATCTTTGAAGAACCAGCTCCTATTTATTTTAAACCACTAAAATCACAGGATTTATCTGTTATAGAAGCTCATGCCACCTTAACTGATACATGTCTTTTTCATTCACTTCATTGGGTATCAATATGTTTTAGATGAACTAGACATGTAAATAGCCTTCATTAAGCTTACAGTGCAGAGATCTAATACAATAGTAGACAAAACAAGTGGTGATTAGTCCTTCAAAGGAAGCATGCAAGCACCTACAGCAGTTACTGTGGAACCTAACTCAGAAGGCACAGAGGCAGGGAGGTCTGGGTCGAGATTTGAAATTCCACAATGAGCGAGTTCCTTCCTTCCTTTGTTTGAGCTGCTCAATAAAAGCTGCCACTGGCGCAGTGCCTGGTGTACGGTAGGTGCTCATAAATGAATCGAAAACTTAAAGCATTGACCCCTACTAAAAATGTCTTTGTGTTGCCATCGGATGAGTGAATAAATGAGCTGTGAAATCTGTACTTGGAGAACGCTCCCTTAAACTTAAAGTAATTACATGTAGCTTGGTCTAAACTAAACTTAATTTAATATGCTACACTTCATTTTAGTGATATTTGTTAGACAATTAACATGTTCTGAGCATTTCATAGCACTTTTCTAGATTGCTGATTACAGTTAATGAATAACATTGTACTATGAGTATTTCAGATTTTGCTCATAACAGAGAATTCTACATTTTCTAAAATAATTCACAGTCACAAATTCAATTTTTTTTTTAATTATTTTCTTTCAATTATTTTTTCTCTCAGGAATTACTACTTTGTTTTGACACTATTTCTTTATAATCTTTAACATCCATAATGCCTAATATCTCCTACATCTAACCAATATTAACTTCTCAATTTTGAGCCAGTTATCTGTGAAATGATGTTCCTTTTAATTTTTAAATTTTGGGTATTAGAGGATGAAGTAGCTTATAATGATACATAGAGTCTTCTGACAGGTCAAATATGATCTGAAAAGTTGAATTCCTAATTAAGATGTGTCCATTTAGAACATTTATATTATGTTATATAATATATAACATATATTAGCATTATATAGATGATCATTGGCATTATACCTATATTCAGAACTCATGAGTAAAAAGGATAAAATTTTAGTCTTATCTTGAAAAACTTATCTAGCAGAAAGAAGTAGAATAGAATAAATAGAACAAACACACATTGTATTCAAGGTTAAAGTGAAAAATAAAATAAGTGCTTCTTTCTCCTTCTCATTGAAGTGTTAGTCTTCACAAGGGAATTTAACTTTTTTCCAGCAAGGGCTACACAGAAAGATCAATCCTAGTAAATTAATTAATTAATTAATTAAAGTAAAATGTCAGGTCTCAGGGTAAGGTGCTTAGTGATAGCACTGATCAACTAACAGCTTATTTGAATACCTGTATCTCCTCTGCACAAGCTGCAGGGTGACTAGTGAGGGTGGGAAAGGTCAACTTTATAGATCTATTTTACAATGGCTGCAACCCTTCTAACATTTTCCACCTAAGTGAACAAAACATAGTGAGAATGACTATAAAAGATAAGCAATCTAGAAATAAAATGTTTTGGCCTTGCTATGTCTAACATATGAACAGACTAAGAAAAAAAAGAGAACAAGCAAAATCTCATTTAGTCAATATGTTGCACCATAAAGAATCACATATACTGCCTTTCTTCTAATGTGGGGGGTTATATTTTTTAACCTTTGTGTATGAACCTAGGATATTCGGATACTTCTTGGAGGAAAATTCATTATGTTTTAGTAAAGAGGTCTGGGAATAGAAGTTGGGAAGGTTTTTGGAGATAATTGGTTAAAAATAGGAAGAGAAGAAACTCAAAAGGAAAAGCCAAGGAAAATGTAAACTAAAAATCCTGTAAGCAGCATTTTATTAAAAAGCAGTTTGCATACTTGAACCATTAACTCCTGTTGAAAGCAACTACATGAGCAGTTATTAAAATCAATCTGGACCTTGAGTAAAAAAAACACATTCCCTTAGAAACCTTAATGCCAATTTTCCCATGTAATGATTTCTAAGTACTAGCAATTATAGCACCATGAGAGAAAACATGTTCTCCTGCATAATTTTTGCTTAATGAAAATATGTATAATATGGTTTCCCTTTTATTTTTCTGAAACTAGAGGAAGGTGGTGGCTTTGAAAACATTTTTCTCTTAATAAAAATATTAAATCTTTGGGGCTCATTACAAAATCATCTTCTAAAAATTTAATATGGTGCTTACTGCAAATATAATGTCTCATTTGGAAGGTTTTGAAATGTACTGCTGGTCAGGGAGCTGGTTAAGAAGTTAGAAATACTGGATTGATAATAAAAAAGGATAAGAAAAAGCTTTTCGAAGTCAAAGCTGTTCATTAAAATTTTAATGAATTGCAAGTACAGTGTGCTCATTGTTTGCATAACCAAGATTGTTCCAGAAACTTGTGGCCGTTCTCCATTATTCAGCTTCCTTGCTAACCAGTAATCTAGGTGTTGCTTGTCACATTTGTCTTATGGGTAAAGTCTTTCGTTTAGCAGTTTCTATGGTTGTGGAAACATGGAAGGACACGGGAGAAACACATTTCACCTCTCATTTTAATTCAGCTACCAGCTGCTAGGATGGTTAATGGAGCCTCCTCCCTCCTTCACAAACAGCTGGACCGTCCTCCTGACAGTTGTGTGTACTGTGTGATGGGGTTGTAGCCCAATGAACAAGAGCCTCTTCCAGGGCTGGTAAAATCCTTGATGTTCTATCTGCCTCTTGCAGAGACTCCATTGGCCAAGCAAGAAAGATCATGGAGCCCCAGATGGGAAGGAGCCTAGAGCAGGAACACCTGCTTTGAACTTCATGAGGGGATAAACATGTATATGTATATGATTGTAACCCCCTGCCTTGATGGAGGAGAACCTCTCAGTGTGCAGGTAACATGAGGAAAGAAGTAAAGGACATGAAAACACATGAAGGGAATGTGCAGGCAAATGCCGTCCTGGTCTTGCCAGTAAGTTGACACTTTCAATATTATTTCCACTATAGACTGTGTAGAATTTAGCCCAACAACGCTTATACTTGTGTTCTCTGATTTTGTATTGCAAGATGGTTCATCGTGCCCATCAAAAGACCTTTCTTTTCACTGGGGCCTTAGCTCCAAACCATATTTAATATCTTCAGGATGAGTTAGAAATGAAACCGCAACAAGCAGCTTTGTATTTCTCAGGCATCAGCTTCTTCTCTTCCATCTGTCTATCCTAGTATGTGCCATCATATAAGTTATAATTTTATTAACATCTGTGCTGCTTACAGAACAATCCAAATTGGGTACCATACTCTGGGAAATGACCTCAGATAGCAGGGACAAGTAGAACAGCAATTTTTCAGTCTCCTCTTGCAGTAATGGAGAAAGTATGTCACACCAAAAACTAATTTCAAAAATGAAAAGGCTATAGAAGTGTAACCTTTTAAATTAATAGTATTCTTGACTTCCCATGCCCCTCTCCAGTGACAGGAGGACTCTGTCAGTGTAAATTAGACATCAACATTTCTACTGTAATTTATAGGTGTGTGTGGAGGAAGCAACTGCAGAAAACAAAACAAAATTATACAAAACAAAGCAAAAAGCTATTTAGAGGACAGTACACCACCCCTAACTTATTCCTTAAGTAGCACACTTATGAATGATAATCATACCAGATTTCCTCAAAGGAGATAGCAGTATGTCCATTTTGAATGTATGTACATGGTCCCTGAAGTTAAGAGTAAAAGCAAATCTCTTCTTTAGTCATTTTTTTTTTTAACAAAAGAGAAAGTAAACTAAATAATGTACTTAACAGAGTTGTGAGAGGAAATTGATTTATATTCTTTTGGCCTTGTTTCAAATTTTTACTTTAATCTGTTTTTCAAGGAGAATTATTCTTTCTCTTAAGTAGCATTTTTTGGAGGTGGCACTTCTATTTAGAGAATTATTTTTCATGGTCTCTGTGATCTGAAATTGTATGGCTTGAATGCAGTGCACTTTACAATGCTCTGGTGAGTAAGAAATAGAATAGCATTAAAAAAAGTGCCTTAGACACAGATATGTCTGCACTGATTTATTTAGATAGATTCTGTCATCTTTATTTGTGTCTAATTTTTGAACACCTCAAAATATATGTACTTCAATATGCAAAGATTTGTGCCATCAGAATCTCCTAGTATGATTGTTAGAAATGGTGTTATTTAATAATGATGGGACATTGGGTTTCATATCCCCATTATCAATATTAAATAATCCTTTCTTTCTAAAAGCTATTCTCAAGGACAGGTTCATGATTTTGTGTGCTCTGGTTCATGACCACAAGAATTTTTTTAAAAAAGTAGTAAAAGAAACTTTAACATTTCCATTTTACAGATGAGAAACCTGCCCTTTCCCCCTCTCTGACACATGAGGTGATGTAATAAAAACACAGAAAGCACCAGCTACTTAGCAGGGATTGTAGACTGAAATCAAATAAGGATTTGTCAGAGCAAAAAAAAAAAATTTCCTCAAGAACATGAGGATAACATTGACTATCTGCACAAACAATCAATTCATCCTAACTAACCCTGGAAAAATCCAGGGTCAAGCACCAAAAAGAATTGTTGTTGCCCAACAGCTTTACTGTTAGTCTCTATAAATGCATTGCGTTACTAAAGCAGACTTTCTAGAATTGAGCCCTCAAGTTCATGTCAGCTTTGTAGGAAGTGCAGTGTTCCTCTCCAGTGAAGCCTTCCCTCTCATGCAGAGGAAGTGATGTCAAGAGGACATCTCCGAGGTCAGATGCCTGAGTGTGAGACCTGATTTCCGTTCCTTAAACACTTGGCATGATACATAACCTCCTCAAGTCTCCATTTCCGTGTCTGTGCAGAGGCTCTCTGGCTAAGAGATGCTGAGACTGAAGGAGATGAAAGGCAGTCACACCAGAGACCTACACCGGGCAGGGGCTGAATTTCCATTTGCTTCATTGCTGAGTTAGTCTGTGGGTGTGGCAGTCTCTCCTCCACAGCTGTGCCAGTGTTGAGGCAGAGCCTAATGCACTCATTCTGAAATACCGCATTTTGTATCTCAGATTTTGCTGTCTCTTTCCTCCATCTAAGATTGTCCTTCTGTCCCTTTGGCCTATGTCTCCAAGCAGAGTTGTGTCACCCAGCTTTGACTCAGCAACTGGCTTCTGCGTTTCTGTCACCTTGCACTCTAAAGCTTAGCTGGATTTTTTTTTTAAATTGTCTCCGCAGGCCTCCTGAATAAATCTTTCTTTCTGAACTTCTTCATGAAGGAGTGGTCCAGATTGACTCATGGGTGGAAAGCTTCAATTTAATGATGTCATTCACAGAAACGTTAAGCTCTTTTCAGTGAGGTGGCCTGGTTTACGTGAATAGGTTGTGAAGGCAGCAGATTAGAGGCTGCTGGACTGGCTTCCTCTGACCCCAAGTGATTTCCTCTGAAGCCGCTTTTTACAAGGCCTCCTAAATACGGTGAGACCTGCTTAACCTTTGGAAACCCATTTCCTCTTAAACATTTTACGTCATGTAAAATTTCTTTTCACTTACAGAAAATCAGTATTTCATAAGTGTGTGTATGAGAGAAAGAGAGAGCAAAAGAGAGAGATTGAGATTCAAAAGGAACCTCATAGAAAGATTTTTAAAAATTAATTGCCATCTAAATGGGCTCTAAACTTACAAGACGGGTATCTTAGGTATGAGTGGATCTAGTTCAACTCCTTTACTTTACAAATTAGGAAATTAAGGGACAAGGTCACTGAAGTAAGAGGCAGAGCTTGAAACAAAATAGAATCAAGGATGGCTAGGTCACTGTGCCTACCAATTTTATGTAGGCAAAAGCAACTTCAGTCAGACAAGCAAGGTGTGGAACGCTTGCTGTTATTAGTTCTCAAAGAGGTTTTATTTTATTCTGAGAATATTATCATCAGGCTCAGGAACATGTAAGTCCTGAGCTATTACTCACCTTTCTGTCCATTGGAACTCTAGAAAAGAAGGACTTGTCATGTAAGGAAGCAAGCAGTTATGCATGAGTGGGCCACTATTATATACTGTCAAAGTGTGAAAGCTGAGTTGGAGTGTGTGAGTCAGACTTGAGCCTACGTAAGACTTTTTTCTTCTGAAAGTAAATGTTGGGTCTACTTGGAAGGTCTGGACCAAAGCAGTGTGAAAAGCCAGGAACCAAAGGAACATGAACCCTCTTGGATGCTCAAATACATATTCAAAAGAAAAAAAAAGAAAGAAAGAAAGAAAGAAAGAGAAGCCAGCTGTGTCAGGTCTCCCTAAGAGAGGAGAAGAGAGGGTCATACACAGGTACTAACAATTGAGCCACAATAGTCCATCCATCCCAGCCAATTAGATGGGATCCAATGAATATTCCAAGCTTTTCTTAGTCTAATCTATAATTAACCCTTTCTTAGAAGAGTCTATTAAGTGGCTTGGGCAGAGGAGAAGCTGAGTCTACAGGACAGGAAACCATTCACTTCCCAATAATAGTGCTGGAGTAACAAACCACAGGTAGGATACAAGGTTCCTGAGCATCATCTTTCTTTGATGAAATAATCTTGAATGTGTGGGATTAATTTACGGCAGTAATGCTAATAAGTGTCCTCATTATTTACAAACTGAAGAATCCACTGTGATTAGAACCAAACTCTTATTCTATTACCTGAGCTAATGATAGGGTGCTTTGTTAAATAATTCTTTAAATTATTTTAAACTATATCAACTTGTTGATTAATGAATCCAGCTAAGGCAGAAAATATAAAATCAAATAAAAATAAAAAACTCCTGGAAAAGTAATTTCTTTAATTAGCCCCAGAAATCTATTGGTAGGTTTCTATTGTACCCATTAAACCCCCGAGAAGAAAGATCTATTTAATGTGAACCCTGAGACGGAATTTATCTGCTGAGACAGACTCCCCAAAGTCAACTGAGAGCTCACGTTTTTAAAACAGTAAGAGCCATTTGCTGAGAGAAGCTTCTCATAAATGCTGTATACCAGGAAAAAGACATCCACTGCCATTCCCTGCTTATTTACATAAGCAGACTCAACTTTCACAAGGAAGTTCCTGTTTTCCTCTTTCAACCAATGGACTAACACCTGCCCATACAATCAGAACTGCTCTGTAATCACCAGTCAGGACACATAACACCAATCAATTAGGCCTTGGTGATTCTGACCAGTCAGACCAGAAGGTCACAAAGTTGGATACCTCATTTACAAAAAGACCTAATTGGAAGCTTTGCCTCATGGAACATAACTTGGATTGCTACCTGAATCTGTATTTTCTGGGCTGCAACTCCTTTTTTGCTCGAGTAAATGCTTTTTATTCTTTTTTTTAATTTAATTTTATTGTTGTTGTATTACATCCATCCCCATTTTGCTCACCTCTGTCCTCTTCCGCACCCACCCATTCCCCCCCAAAGTCAATCCCACCTGTTGTCCCTGTCCATGGTACTTTTTATTCTTTATTACTGTCTAAAATCAATTCAGGTTTGCACAGTTAAAAAAAAAAAGATATAGAAGTTAAAGGGCCCATTAGAATAGAAAGGTGGTAAGACCTCTAGTTCATGGCTTCTCGCTCAGTATTTTTTATTTACACTTCAGAGCCTCTGAACGCGGGAATAAAAGACAAACATTTTTCATTGCTTAAATAATCAGCACTAAGGTCTGCTGCAAATACACAGGATGTGGTCTTTCCAGAAGCAGAAAAACAAATTGATGATTAGTGGTCATAGCTGTGACCTTTGGTGTAGGAGCTTGTCACTGCATTCCAAAATAACCCTCCTTCAAAGTGCTCTGTAGAGCCCTCTTTGCTGCCATGTCAAAACAAGGCTACCCCAACGGAACAAATGTGAAATTAGCACATTCAGTTCCAGTGCTGATGTTAAGAAGACATCTGCCAGCCGTGCTAATAGTGCATTCAGGACGAAGTTCTCCACCACCCGCCTCATCAGAGCAAGTTGAAATCAAAATCAAATCGCTTCTCTTCTTCCCTCTTGCCATTGAACTGCACATAACACAGACATAAAAGATGGACCACACCCGACTAGAGCGTGGCATTAGAATTGGAAGTGAGCTGTGGAGGAGGGAGTGTTTTCAGAGCCTGTTCACCCGCGCACACCTGCTGACTTCTGAGATTTGCGGAGCCATTGACCTGAGGTGAGGTGGCAGTTCCACTGGCTGAGTATACTTCAAACTAACTTATCTTCTGCCAACTTTTCTGCACACACACACCCACAAAAAAAACTAATAGTTTTTTGAGATAGAATTTTGTTAAAGGGTCTTAGCTAGTCCTCGGTCACCAAAGGAGGCTGGAGAGCGAGCGATCCTCCGACTGCAATGGAGATCGCTCAACTCCAAGGGCTGGTCTGGCAAGAGATTTTTCTTCCCCACAATGCTTATTAATCCACGAGCCTCCCACACGCGTCATAACCCCAAAAGCTGGGCCTCTGCTGCGTTTTCATGTGTTATCGTTGGCGTTTCATTACTTTACCTTAATAATAAACCCTAAAGTTTACGATGCTTTTTGAGACATGCTATCTGAGTTTGAATCTCACCACAAGGCTATGAAAAAAGTCAGAGAAGATATTATTTTCTCCCTTCTATAGATGAAGAAATCCTTGCATACAGGGGTCAAATGCCCCAATTGCCAAGTTAATAAGGACATTGTCAGAATTCAAACTTGGGGTGGTCCAAAGCTAAGCCTGTTGCTTATTTCCACCACCACCACCACCTCTGAAATACCACGGGGCCTAGTCACCGGCTCTAGGAGCCACAGTTAAGCAATTGGCAGTCATTCTTGCCACCCTCTCCTACTGGTGTTACAGCATAGCACAGAGGTAACAAGGCTCTGAGGGAGACTGTGAAGTTTGAATCCTGGCTCTTTGATACATTACCTGTGTGATTTGGCACATGACAATCTCTCTACCTCAGTTTCTTCTTTTGTAATATTGAAATGTTTTATAACTGTTATAATGAACTTGAGATATTGCACTCATTAGTGCATTCTCTTCCAACAGTATGCCAGCTCAGTCCCCTCTCCAAGTGATAGCTTGAAAAGCCTCTAGGCTACCACATGCCAGGGTTTATCATGATTTTATCCATGACCTGCGTCATCAATGCCAGCCAGGTAGTGGGTGATTCAGCTCCAAAAATCCATTTAGAACCCATTTCCCGCAACTGCATCTTCTGCCAATTGTCACCAATCAGGTTCTCTGGAAATCAGACTCTGAAATGGGGATTAGCTGTCAGCTGGTTTACTGGTGAGTAAACAGGGGAGGAAGCAGAACAGCGCAGAGGAGGAAGCTGGACTTTGATGCGCTGTAGCGGAGGTCTGGGTCAGGCCCGCAAAGAACCTGAAAGTTAGACTCGCCTTTTAGAGAAGTCCCAAATGGAGCCCAGGAGCCAGAGTTTTGTCTTTCTGCATGGACTTGGAATGAACACAAGGTTGTCTCTAAAGAGGGAGCTGAGTAAATCATAAGAAGACAAGGCTCCGCCAGCAGGAGCATGCCCTTGAGATGGACTCTGGGCCGTGTCACAACATCCACTGTGACCTGAATGTGCAAATCAAACCTTGAACAATAAATGATAGATAGATAGACAGATAACTATCTTTATTGCATACAAGTATTGAAGAATTTCTTGAGACAGTTCCAGTTATAAAATAAAAGATTAGTAAATTGGACTATATCAAAATTTTAAAACCTGTATCTAATTTAGGACAGCAGAGACCAAGATAAATAACAAGAATCAGACTTAGAGAAGAATGCACAGAGTATATTACAAAGGCTTTATCCAGAATATATAAGAAACCAACATAAATTATTCATAAGGGTGAAAACAGGCAAATGAAAGGTAATTTATACAAGAGTCAGTGTGGAATGGCCAACAAATAAATTAAAACATGCTTAATTTTGCTAATATGCAGGAAAGTCCAATTAAAGCAATAAAGCTCCACTTGGCACCCACCCACAGGTCACGGGATCAAAGTTACATCTGTCAATGCCTAGTGTTGGCAAGGCTGCAAGGAAACAACTGCTTGTGTTATGAGTGTTAACTGTTGTGTTGCCAGGAGAATGTAAATAGGACTTTGGGGAACAATTTAGCAGTGTGTATACAATTGAACTTGTGCACGACAAAATCATGAATCATTCCACTTTTAGGCCCAGGAACATTCTCACATGTGAATACAAGGAGACATGAACAAGAATGTTCATAGTAATATCATCAGTAGTAGAAATAAATAGATAGAAGCAGTCGAATGGTTAACAATTAAGGAATAAATAAAATGTGATTTATCTATGTGATGGTATGTTCTACAGTAGTCCATGCCAATGAACCAGTTTCATACATATCAACACACAGATCCTACAAAGGCCTCTACCTGGTCCTCCTCCCAGCCTTTTACTACTAAGCCAAGGACCTGGCTGGAGACTTGGCTTGCAACCTAGTTATGTACCCTGGGTAAGAATCAAACCAGTGACCTTAATGTGTACTTTTTTATTTAAAAAATAGCAGAAGTAAAAATGGCAAAATTTTTAAATATTCTCTTTTACTTCTCTGCCTATTTAAATTAAAGCAAAAGGAACCTAAGTGAGAAAATTATATTTTGCTATCATGTATATATAGTCAGGCCAAGATCCCAAATCTCAGAAGCTGCAGGTAATATATAATGTTTTTCAGTGTAATTTCACCAGGACATAACTTCCAACCAACATTGCTGTCAGTTTTATAACCAAGAGTCTAGTGCTTTGATTTAGTCTATTTAAACTAATAGGCAAAATTCTTTATGCCATTCTACTAAAATAAAAATGTGAGCTTGATCATTTGCCAGAGATGAACTTGAGCACCTTTGTCTTTGGCTGCTGCCTGATGTTTAAAAAGACCACACTAAGTGCTGGGTGGGTTTCTCAGGGCAGCACCAGCAGGGCTGGCAAGAGCTCCCACAGGTGAAGGAACATGAGGTGTCTTACAGCCTCGCTGCAGTACCTTTTAGGGGGCAGGTGTGAGAGTGGTGTGCTCAGGCTTGCTTCTTCTTGACAAAAGAGGCAAAGTTCAAAGTCTGCTCTGAAATACAATTAGCTCTCTGTAGCTAACCCTTGATAAAATCAACCTGCCCAGAACTCCCCGGCCCTCGGGACTGGCCAGGTTTTAGGAACAATTCATATCATTCATCACCAAAACAGATGTTACAGGTCAAGGACTCAATAACTATTTCCCACCAAGGACCCTTTTAAATAATTTTCTCCATATGGATCTTATATTGTGAAATACATGCATATCAAACACAATTCAAGAAAAAAATATTTTGCAGTTATTTGTTGAGCAAAACTGAAATACATAAAAATACACAACAGAGATTAGAGATCACCAATGCTACACTAGCCTGAAGCTCACAACCCTGATATTTTAGTGAATCAGCCCAAATGGGAATAAATGTACGATTTCCAGTAGGCTTCAAGACCCCCAAGCATAACTCCAGAACCCATTACCAGCTTCACGCCACCTACTGACCTAAAGCTCACTGATCTGAACTTTATTTCCAGGTTAAGGCTAAAATGAAGTCTGGGAGGGGAAGGTTGAGTAAACTGCCCTTTATTACACTTACTTCTTCCCAATATTGGACTTTTCAAGCCATGGAATCCAATTGTTTCTTCATTTCTTAGTGCATCACTATGACACCATCTCCAAGGGGCCTAAAACACATAAAATCATGTCTCTTGCATGGTACACCATCAAAGGAGTTCCATGACTCTAGGTAGAGGTAGGATGATAATAGAGCATTATCAAGAGTCCAATCAAGCCAGCGTTTTGTTCTTCTGGTGCCTGTGAATACCTTCAGACAGATGGCCTGGCCTTGTGACCTCCCTGGACACAGACATACTCTGGGAATAAAAACCAAAACAATAGCAAGAGGTCAAACTGTCAGGCTGCTTTGAAGCACATTAAAAAAGAAAAACAAACATAAAAATTTAATAAATGTTGAACCACATAAAAAATGTAATAACTTGTTCAGAAAATGAACATGAATAATCACTGAGCCTCTTTCACGTCTGCATCTCTCCGACAACTCACCCCACTATCAGGACCTCCTTTATCAGAATTGTCCCACTGAAATGACTTCTAGAGTTATTTCACAGATAATGCAAGCATTATGCCCTGACTTGATAATCAAGTGACTGTTGGCATCAGGGAGCACATGTCATAAATTAGGTAAATAATTCTCCCAGAGGGCCTTCTACCTCAAAGGAAGAGAGCAAACGCACAGTCATATATTCAACAAACAATAATCAGACCAGCTTGAAAAATGCCATGTGTTCTTCTCCCTCCTTACGTAGGTAGCTGAGTGTAATTTTCAAAAAAATGGCAAGGATCCAGGTAAGTGACCTCCGGCAAGATAATTAATCAAGATAAAGTATATAAGGATTGACAGTCTTTTTTGTTAGACTCAAAAAGTAATACTGCTATCTCAAGTAATGCTATCTCATGATTACTTTCTCTTGCCCCTAGTCTACAAAAGAAGCTAAGCAGATTATTCTCTAATGAAATTTGTAATGCTGGAAGAGGCTGAATTTTCATAGAAATGATGTTGACCAAAGAAAATAGTAAGGTAATCAGCCAATAGTAATACACTCAAGTTTGAATAGGGTTAGAGTCATGGCTGTGAAATTTCTATGGATCCACAGGTGTGTTTCCACCCTGCTGGCCTTCTGAACATTGCTCCCTGCTTGCAGGAGGGCTAACTGAGGCAGAGGCTGCAGAATGTAATAGAGAACTCAGTCTGTGAAGGAAAGAGATACACGCATCTATCAGATCAGATGAAGCAACCACCGGCACATGGAGTTCGTTGGGAAGACTGCAGAAAAGCCACGTCGTCTGGTCTGTCCCACCTTTCTGTGCACTAACCACGTTGCTCTATCAGTAGCCCTTTTCTGAACCTGTGACTGTGCCAACACCAGGCTTATGTAAGTGCTCATAAGTGTCTGCTTGTCCCTAGGCCTGTTCTCAGAAGGTAGCACTCCAGACCTGTCAAGTGGTTAAACAGAAATAAGAAGAAAGAAGGGGGAAACTTGAAACTGGATGGGGATCGGTACTCAGTTATTCCTGACACTGGTGTGTGATAATCTGAGCTTTACAAGGCCGGTGAAGTTCCAGGGACTGTGTGCAAACACCTAATTGTCTCCTCCGCTACAAGGTATTGGCTCTGAGGAAGTGAAGACTGGAAATTCCTTGGCCCAGAAGAGGAACACACAGAGTGCATCCAAGCCTAAAGGCTTCCAGAATAATCTAGCATCAGGGTACAACCATCACCACGTGGAGCTGGCAGGAATCTTGGCAGAAGAGCCCTGGAAGGAGGAGGCCAATGCCATGATCTGGGAGGAAGCAGGTAAGGAGAGTCGGAGTTAGAGGGAGACCCTCCTGTGAATATTCTAGAGCGCTACAAGAGCAATTGCAATCTGAAGGTCTCAGACCTCAGGCCATTCATCATTCCCAAACACACTGCTCAGAAGCCTCTGTGGGACAGAGGGTGTCTCCTTGTCCAAGACAGGAGTGTGGTGAGCAAGTGGGAGGAAGGCTTAGGTTCTGCGTTAAAGTCAGGGCATCCCAGGGTGAGGACAGCATTGCCATGACAATGAGGCCTCCAGAGTGATTTCAGACTCTTCCCTGCCCCTCGACTCCCACTCCCCACCCTCCATACCCCTCCCCCGCTTCCCTCCACACCCCATCAGCAGAAACTACATGATTCATTTTCACAGTTCCTGGCAGCTTGCAGGAGGCTCAAAGAAAAATGTGGAGTTCAATTTTATTCCAGCATTTTCTGGAAAGATATCCAAGATGGGTGAACACTGGCTTTGAAGAGAGATTCCAGGAGTCAGTGTGTGGAGGGAGAATGTTGTTTCACCTTTGCCATTTTGTGTATGAATGCTTTTACCACATGATGCCACATGCATTGCACACAGCCTCCCTATGCTGTTAGGAGGCAAGGGAGAAATGGGTTTTGAGGGGTTCAGTCAGAAAAGTTAGTGCCAACGGTCTGTGGCAGGAGAGAAAAATGCTTTTCCAGAGAGTCAGCATGCCGCTCCCTCTTCCAAGGCAGATACTTCTAATTCATCATGCCATTCTTTCTGCGGGGCCCAGAGGCCTTCTAGAAACCCTCCCCCCAGCATAGCTGGTGGTTCTGATGAACCGACTGGAGTTAACCTGTGATACGAAACCCCTGTGCCTTCCTCAGATTGGATAATTCAGTGCCCTGTTGGCCCTCTTTGAACTGCAACCCAACACAAGTGAATCTTAGCTGAAAGCTGGAGAAAAGGGCCCAGAGGAGGGCTGAAGGAGAAATCAGGTGGCAGAGAATACAGTGGAATGTGATGGGATCAAGCTGCTGTGCTATCACCAGTCTCCAGAAACATCTACCCCTAGAAAAAGAAAACAAAAAACAAAAACTTATTTTCAAGTATGATGACTCTAGCCTGTCTGAGCGGCTGCCCCCATGCTTTTGGGGCAACCAGGCAGTTGTCAGGGAGGCGGAATGCTGCCCCCCACTGTCAGTCACATCCTCACACTGCCTTTCCTGCTATAGGAAAAACTATATATATAGACTATAGGGCCACCATTTCACCATTTCCGTTGTCATTTCTCAAACTCTGCGTTGTAGTCGCATTGGACACAACCAAAGGGTGTTAATAAAAAAAATAATTGTTTCAATATGTTCTGTTCATCCCATGATGACCAAAGGCAGACCAGTGCTTGGGGAGAAAAATGGCTCCCAACGGGGGAGCCTCAGCTCTCTGGAAGGGGAGCGATTCATTGACTGGCTGGAATAAAGCACCCCTAAATCTGCTGGAAAGAGTAGAGGAAAATCACATTGCAATCCAGTTCCAGCATAAAGAACATGCAGTATTTTTCAGAAAATTCACAGTGGCCCCAACCAGCTGGTACAATTGGGCCAGCTGGAGTGAGGTCCTTGTATGCTCTTGAGCCAACACCCTGCTAAGAGACTTGAATGGTTCTTAATACGGAGAGAGGAAAACCCCCAATGTATGCAGGGGGGTCATTACAGATATTCATCTATTTAGCACCAACTATGATTCAATATTTCTTCTATCCCTAGGATAGAAAAGGTATACAGATTTTGGGACAGTAGCTGAGACCAGCACGCATTTCAAGGTCAGAAGTCTATGTCAGCTGAAGTGCGGGCCCTATCATTTATCCCAGGCATAAAATTGCCTTGTTCTGCTTGAAATTTTCAGCTACCAGTACCTACTTTATATGTTGAGAGGGTTAATTTTGAAGGATGCATTTGAAAATATTACTTATTAAAGATTTTTTTACTATTGTAAATTCCATTTCCATTTAAATGGAAGCAGAAGCAGACAAATTGCTTTCAGGATGCTCTTTCTATTTGTGTTGCCATGGAAATGGATTCTTGATTAGGAAGGGAAAGACTAAAATCAAACCCTCATAGGCAGGCAGAGCATAACTGAGGGTTATATCCAACCCAAGGTAACACAATGTTAAAGTGGCCCAAACTTACAGAAATAAACAGTTGTGTCCCCATTTACCTCTCCCAGAGCCATTCGATCTCTCGTATGTCCTGATCAAATTTTATTTGAGGTTGATCAGACACAAGAACCACACAGCTTCGACTTACAGATCCTACTACTTGATATCAGTAGCCCTTATTGGATCTCACATTTGAATCTCTCTCTCTTAATTAGCTCCCAAAATAAGATGTTTTCCCTGAACTATGTGTTTAAGGGCAATAGAAACCTTTGGGATGCTACTGAGAGACTGTGGGCTAAAAAGAGTAAACAAATGAATGAATGAATGAATGAATGAATGAATGAATAGTGAAACTGAATTTCAAAGAGTAAATAATCATTTGCTATCACTTCTACTTTGGCATCTCAACCATTTTGTAATAATGCACATTAAATGGAAAAAAAAAAAAAAAACAAGTTAAATTTAAACAATTCTGTGAAGAACTGTTATACAAAACCTATTACTAAAATCTTCCACTACACAGACTACATCTATCTGCTGCTATTAATTTCTATACCCTTTTAGCTTCAAAATGGCTACTGTTGTAGCCAACATGCTAGTACAGCCTCACTTATGACAGAAAATTTGCCTCTAGAAAGTCTGCAGAATAGGACCAGACAGCACTCATGTTTTCTGTGACTGTTCAATGCTAACAAAAGGTGTCTGACATATACAACCATGAAACAAAACCAGAAAAATCTTGGTCTAAACTTAATTACATAATTTTGTAAAACAGTAAAGAATAATTCAACCAAGCAGAATAATTTCTGTTGCAGTATATTAATAAATTTGGGGTACCAATGTTGATGCAGTTCTCTTAGCTGTTGGACATGAACAATATATATTTCACAACATATATGACTCATCATATACCTGGATCAGCATAAAAACAAATTTGTACACTAGTATAGATTATCTAAAATCTCTGATTTCCTCAGTTCTAAGCACCCTACTAATATCGTGCTAACAGATATTTAAAAGGTAGCAGTTAGGAGGAATTGAGCAATTGATCACACAGGAATTATAATTTCTTTAAGTGTATTATAACTATAAGGTAATAATATTACAGTATTGCTCAGGATGATAATTAAGGGTGGAGAAAGAAAAAGAAAGAAGGGGAGAAAGAAAGAAGGAAGGAAGGAAGAGGTGGGTAAGGAGGAAGGGAAAAGAGAAAGAAGGTAAGAAATTTGGAGATCATTGAGTCAATAAGTATTTAGAAATGGAAAAAAAAGAGAAAGTAACCAGAAGTCAATGCTGATCATGTATTGACCATAAGCATAATGTTATTTATCATTATTAGAGAGCCAGATGCAAATAAGTGAGGAGAGATGTATAAGCAAAGGTTGAAAGAGAGGAAGAGAAAAACTCCAAGAGAAGAAGAGAAAAAACTCCAATTATACATCAGTGTGTCTTCAACATATACTGGTCACTGGTATTTCGACTAACGGGCAAACAAAAGCATATACACCATATCTGTTGAAACACTGTCTCTTTGGACATAAGTGGCTGATTAGACATGCCAAGAAAACAAATGACTGGCTGCTGAAAACAAACAAAAACCTAAACTTTATGAGAATACTAGATTTGGAACGTAGCCAAAGATTCTGTTATACAATAGATTGCCAGAGACCACTCATATTTTCTGCAAATGTTCAATGATGAACCTTAGCACCCTCATTCTCTGTTTTATGTTCATTTTCTTATGGGGCTTGCTTTTTATCATTGAAACCATTAAACCCCAGCTTCCAGTATATTGATGTTGATTAATTAGTATTAAGTTGTTAATATATTTAATATGTTAATATATTACATATTAATAAGTTTATGTATATATAAATAAAACTTTTAATAATGTCTGTGTTCAGCAACTAGGTTGAAAAATTCATGAAAGTTCTGGAACCATTTTCAATGCACCACTGAAAAAGAAGAAAACCTAAAATAGCTTTATTCTTTTACTACAACCCAGCAATAACATTTCTCAGTTCAGAGAGGTAGACATTAGAAAAGTCAAGATGTAAATCCAGGTCCTCTAACTCCAAATCCTATGTTATTTCCTCTGCAATTTGCTGTTACATCCTCAGTTGTAACATTCTGTTCTCTGAGCAAAGATTTCTAAGATACAAATGCCTGGAAAATATAATATTCTATCTTGGAAATTCATGATTAGTATTAAAATATTATATGTTATGAAAGCTTCTGATGTGAACATACCTAGTTAACTTTAACTTAATTAACCTAGTATTTCCTATATATATCTGACCAAAACCCTCCTTCTCCCCTCTTTGAAGTGGCAATTAAATTCCAATAGTACCCATGTTCCAGGGGACCCACTGTATGGTGCACACGTCCATTTCACACAAATGTACTCATCTTCCCCAAGATTGCGGGAAGCTGATTAACCATGGGTGTTATATACTCTGAACTACTCTCTACCCTCCTCAGCACCTGAGGTCTTAATGCAATAGGAACTCAGCGCATTTTTTGTTTTTTTAATTGATTCAAACTCAAAGAAATGCCAGTCAGGAACAAGGGAAATGCAATGACATTTCCCTGAGGCAATCATTTCCCTCTTTTAAGATACAAAGACACTTTACTGATGTATTTTCATTCAAGTTCATCATTTCCCCAAGCTATCATTACTTTCTCCATTTTACGGATATTGAGCCTAAAAAGAAATTAAATCTTGCCTAATAAAGAACTTTTTTTCACATCGTAGATTCTTCAGGTATGATTGAAATCAGGCAAACAATAGAGAGAAAATTATGCAACACTCAAATGGAGAGAATATGAATTTAGCTTCATTACCGTAGCATTTAGGGGCCACTTGTACTATTAAGATGAGATTTGAAGAGCTGTGTCAAGCTTCTCAACATTCCTTAAGTGGATGTCAGTCTGACCTCCACTGTTGCTGGTTATTAAATTACACAGCTTGTAATATAACCAGCAACTGCATTTCAGGTATTTATCAGGGGTAGAACTCCAAACTGATAGTCACTGACTCAGAAGCTTAGTTGACAGAAGTATTATTATGCAGGGTTTCTTGAAAATATATAGTAGAGTAAAATCCATTTCTTATCAAGTCCATCTTCCTCAATAAGGCAAGATCTCAAAAAAAGAGATAAAGATAATATAGTCGTATCATATATTTTATTATATGAATAAATAATTTTGGTTTGTTTGCCTAATAAAAGAAAAGCTTCTGCCTATGTTAACTGATGAATTCTAGGGTGAGTTTGTACCAGGCAGCCCACAAAAGCTACTCTTGTTATAAACCTGAATTATCAAACTTTCATAAAACCAAATAAAGAGCCTATTCATGGGATTCTTTTAAAAAGGCAAATCTGCCAATCACCAACAGATGATATCAGCAGTCACTTCCCAACTGTCACATTGGACTAAGGGAATATAAGATGCTTTTGAACCTTTTTTTTAATTCGTAAGTAGAGGAATTGCTGTTTCATTCCTCGAAGCATACTGTGTCAAATTATTTCCAACTATCTCATTATTCTAGTTGCCTATCACATATTGCATGCTGTAAATGTTAAGTGTGATTGAGAAAAGTATATAACAAAAGAATTGACAATCTTTAAATACTGAACTAAAAACTGTTTTATGTGGATAAAACAATTGAAAAGCACCTCTAAAAGAGTGTTTGAAATACTGCACTTGAAGAGTTGACTGAGGGACAGTTTGAAGAGAAATGTTGACTTGTTCATCGATTCCACAAGTATTTAGTGACACCTACTATGTGTCACACACCAGGACATCCAATTCCTGCAGTTTTGCTTTTAATAGATTTCAGTGCCTTCTATTATACTTCTTTTTTTTTAATTTTTATTCTATAATCTTTTTAATTGGCATATCTTTAAATTTATTTTTTAATTACAGCTGACATACAATATTATATTAGTTTTAGGTGTACAACATAGTGATTAGACAGCTATATAATTTATAAAGTGACCACTCTGATAGGTCTATACCCACCTGGCAGCAAACACAGTTATTTACAATATTATTGACTATATTCCCTATGCTGTAGTTTATATCCCTGTGACTATTCTGTAACTACCAGTTTCTACTTCTTCTTTTTTTAAATATATTTTATTTAGTTTGCTATTACAGTTGTCCCAATTTTCCCCTCTTTGCCCCCCTTCAACCAGTACCCCATTCCCTCCAGCAATGCCCCCCTTAGTTCATGTCCATGAGTCATGCATATAAGTTCTTTGGCTTCTCTATTTCCTTTGTTCTTCTTAACATCCCCGTCTATTTTGTAACCACCAATGTGTTTTTTTTTTTCTTTCACATCCAGACAATTCACCATGTAATTACTGCCTTATGTCAGCTTCTCAAATTATATTAATACAAAGTTTTCTTTTCATTATTCCAAAATGCCTATGTTAATTCATTGGTTTAAAGAATTACTCTTTTAAGTAATATGAATTGCAATATTACCAAACACATGCAAAAACACATTTACACCCATACAGATTTTTACACATATTTAAAGTACATACTGGATTTTGAAGAGTTAATACAAAAAAATGTAAAATATGCCAATAGCTTACATAATTATTACATGTTAAATGATAATATTTTAGATATATTGTTCCAAGATTAAGTAGTTTTTTCTTCTTTAGTGCTTATTTTACTCTGGAATGTATTTTTGTGAAATATAGCACAGAAATGGTATATTGCAGAACTAACTTTTGTGAAAGTTGTCCTAGAGACAGTGCCAAGCCCATAGTAAAAAATGAATTTGGTTTTTGAGCCAGATCCTCTCCACTCCAATAATACAACTCAACTGTATTTTAAGCTACTGGAACTACAGCTTATTCTTTACAACTTATTAGTTTTGGAGTTTTCCATCTTAATAGTAGATTTATTTATTTATTTATTTAGGCTGTGCACAGGTCTTACTTCTTTCAATACCCTGTTTTTCTTCTACATGTGTTTTACAAGTTGAAGCCTTCAGAAATAATGGCACTTGCAGTGCTCAGCTGGTCCCCAGAGTAAATATTCTATAATTTTTTATCTTGCTGATTCATTTCTAACTTGAGCTCACTTGCTTAATTTGGTTATTATAAATTTTTTTCTTGAAGGATGATGTTCATACAGAAACATGTACAACATGGATATATGTTTATAAAAAGTGGGCAAATCCATGATGATAATACATCAAAATCCTGCCAACACCCCAGGAGCCCACCTCCTGCCCCTTCTACTTAGCACCCTTCCTCCCCAAACAATCATTAACCTTGATCTCTGCAAGCACAATTTAGTTTGGCTCCTTTTTTTGTACGATTGTTAAACACTATACTTATAAACAAATAATTTTATTTCTACTGCAAAATTGTTTTTAAAAAATGTTGTTCACGATACTGCACAATGTTTCTGTGGTCATCTATTGGAAAAATTTCTTTCTAGATTGTACTTAATTGTGTCTCCCTCTTTTGTACTGTCTGCCAAAATTTCTAGGACAAGTCTATGGATCCAAATGGGGCTGGAGATCTACAACCAAGCTCACACACATGGTTGTTGGCTGGAGACCTTGGCTTCTCACCACATGACCATCTTTATAGGGCTGCTTACAACACTGCAGATGGATTTCCCCGGAGAAAGAGGGAGTGAGGGAGGGAGAACAAGCCCAAGGTATAAGTTTCAGATTTTGATATCCCTGTCTTGGAAATGATATGCCATTTCCTATGTTGTTGTACCAGACCAACCTAGTTTAATGTGAGAAAGAAGACACAAGAGTATGACTATGAGGAAGTGGAACCATTGGGGGTCATCTTGGAGGCAGTCTACCACATCCTTCAAATATCCTCTGAAATAATGTGAATATATGCAAGTGTCAAGTATCGGCGTGGGAGGAGAGAGGAGCTTTGGATAACTTTATTAAGTGTAAGTGTAATTTTATATCCCTACACAATTTATCTTATGGACTAATGATCCCTAAGACCATAGTTTGGTGAAGTGAGGGAGGGAAAAGAAGAAAGCCCAATTAATTGAAGTTTTAACTCATCTTAGCAAACTGATGAAGTTGTCTCAAAAAAAGAAAAGAATGATAGTGGACATTATTTTATTATTTTATAAGAGAAATTATACTGTATGTATTAACTAGGACATTTTTGGTTTCAAGTGTTATAAAATCAAAATTAAATTATCTTAAGGGGAAAAGTGAAATGACCTATGTATACCAACTCATATAACTAAACAGTTTTTGTGAGTGGTAAGGGGCAAGCTGTCTTCAATCTTCAATTACTGTTAGATTAGGCTCAGTCTCTCTCTCTCTCTCTCTCTCTCTCTCTCTCTCTCTCTCTCTCTCTCTCTCTCTCTCTCTCTTTCTCCTTTCTCTCACCCTAATCATCCTAACCCTCTGTCCCTGTCTCTTTCATTCTTAGAGACTTCCATACCTTAGCAGCAAGGGAGGCTGGGAGAGTAAGTATTTGTCACTTTTGTCCTTTTGTCTTTGGTAGTGGAGACAGACCCTGCCTCATCATTTGAGGGATTCTTCAATAACAACATCACATCAGAATAAGCTGCTAAGGATTGCCTTAAACAATGACTTTAGAATGCCTCCCTTTTGCAGCTCTATTGATTGAATGTACAAATATCCACTTCCAACCACTTCTCTTATGCTCCTTTCTACTATGGAGACCGGAAAAACAGATCTCTTTCTAAGTCCTGTGCATGTAGGTGTGGCCATAGCTTCAGGTTTCTAGGAAAGAGAAGAGGTGCTGCTGACCTTCAGCTCTTCCTGCTCCTGTGTACATGCATCACTGATAGTACATCCAGGGCTGTAGATCCCATTTAGGCACCATGAGACAACAAGTGTGAGACTGAAGGCAGCAGAAATAAGAATGGAGCTAGCAATACCAATGAGCAACGGCGCCCAAGCTACAAACCAGCCAATCACCCTTAGACTTTGTCTTATGAGAGGAAGCCTATCCCACTAAGCCATCTTTAAGGCAGGTAAATGCTTTAACTGAACAGGTGGGGTCCCAGGAAAGCAACTAACATAAAGCCATCAAACTGACCCACGCACAGGGGTCAGGCATGAGGAGAGGTGGTTTTCCCTAAGGTGTGAGCTCTTCTACCCTCAGCATTCAGCCAGAAACCACTTGCCCAAAGAACAACAGCCCCTGTGACCCAGAAAAAAACAACAAAGGGGCCCACAAACATCAGTCTTGGGAGCTGCATTGATGTTGCAAATGTGGATTCACTGAAAGCAATCGCATGACATCTAAAGAGCTAAATGATGGGAAGAGCTTGCCACACATCTCAGAAATCACTCCTGGGAGATCTGAAAGGAAAGAATGGATTGAGGATAAGCGATTAGACTCAACCTGTGATGTATCCTTTTATCATTTTATCCCCAGCCATGTGCTCAGGCAGTTATAGCCCGGGGAAGTACTTATCACAGGAAAATAATAAAATCATCTCATGCCTCGAGGAAGGGTTGGCTATCGAGTTCTAAGCAAAGCTGCAAATGACTTAGCAAAGCAGTACAATTATAAAGATTATAAAACTAACGTCTGTTAGGAATAAGTAGTTACCAAAACAGCACTTAAAACCCAGATATGACCTGGCATTAGACAGAGGCATCACAGAGCCCAGAGCAGTAGGTCTAAGTTTAAAAAAAAGGTATGAGGATCTGGGGAAGGACATGAGAAAAACAATAAAGATGACCAGGTTTGCAAAATATCTAATTATTTTTTAAAGGCAAAAAGAATCGTGCCCAGAGACCAGGAAGCCATTTTCTAATTTTAATAATCACCTCCAAGCTCAGGATGTGCAGTTATAACAAATCCAGACTGATACTCGGTTCTGCTCCTCTTCCTCAGGTATCAGAAATTCACACACACGTTAGTGGGAGGCGGAGATGTCTGTCGTGTTGCTTCCTTGCCAAAATTATTCCGTCCTTCTTAGGAGAGTGACTCACGGAGATGGAATAAAAGCTTCTTATCTCACCTACAGGATGGAGAGTTTCTAAGAAATTAATCCCGCGTTTCTAAGAAGTAGTGCTCAGCTTTAGAAAGAGTGAGGAGTAGGGAGCGTCACCATGGTTGACATGCCTTGCAGCCTTGAGGGTAACAGTTCAGTGACAAATGGCTTGGTACAAGGAGCGGCTGGAAGAGAAGGGGAGGAGGTCAGGGTGTACCTGAAATTGTAACTCACCCACCTCATGGCAGCAGGCTCTGGGGCTGGAACACACATCCTTTGCTGGGTTCTGAAACCCCGCAAAGGTCCCGAAGCCCCCCAGAACTAACTCCAGCACTTAGGGGGCTTGGGGTCCACTCAACACAGCTTCATGAACCAGGACCCCACTACTTGCTCAAACCTCAGGATCCTGCATGGCAAGTGACTCACCATCCGGTGAAGTCCTGATGGCCCTCAGGTTTGAGGCCATGCATACCCATGATTTAGCTCCCTCTGAGGACCCGTGATTACTGCACCCCAATAATTTAGACTGCCTCTGGGGATCTGTGATTACTGCACCCCACAGCTAAGGCCCTGGGGGACTTACCAGATGGGGTGGGAGCACCTCTCATACATGACACTAAAATTGGACTGGGACACCAAGAGCTGGAGTGAGGGAAAGAGTTATCCTAGAAAGGATAAATGAGGAACAACTATTGCTACAACATAACCTATGGTCATAGACCGAGAAGTATAGGAGTTTATTGATTTGCTCACATCACACTATTCAAGTTTATAGAAGAAAAATGTGGGCCCAGTCGTATGACTTGTAGAACGTTTGCCTGGTTGTCTAACCTGGCATACCTAGTTATCTGCAACTGAAGGGAGGAGAGGGAAGAGACTCCATTTGTTATAAAATAAAGTTTTCTATTAAAAATATAATTGGAAAAATGTAACCTATGAACTTAGGCTAAACATGAAGAAATCTCCAAAGCTAAACACTGTCAAATGTTAAAGTGCATCACAAAGATACAAGTTTTTCCTCCTGGACAGTCTTTAAAAATAGACCATAAGGGTTAGTTAATCCTACCACTTGGCAATGAGTAGACTAGATGGTTTCTTCTAGGACTTTTCCTCCTAATTCCTTCTTTAAACCAAAGTATTTATATTTTACTTCCTTCCAAAATACATTTTAGATGACCTATAAGAATACACATACTATTTTTTCCTCTTTTTTCTTTTTTTTAATTTAATTTTATTGTTGTAGCTCAACCATCCCCTTTTTACTCCCCTCTGTCCCATTCCCCACCCACCCACTGCCCCTGCAAAGTCAATCCCACTTGTTGTCCATGTCTATGGTTCTTCCCTACTAGTTCCTTGACTAAACTGCTCCCCTTCTTTGCCTCCTCCTCTCCCCTCCTGAAGGTCTATTCATTGTATTCATGCATCTGGTTCTGTTTTGCTTGTTTGTTTGTTTTGTTCATTATTGTCCTGTAATGGGTGAGATCATATGGTATTTGTCTTTCACTGACTGGCTTATTTCATTAAGCATAATACTTTCCGGTTCCATCCATGTTGTTGCAAAGGATAGGAATTCCTTCTTTCTTTCTGCTGTGTAGTAGAATACATATACTATTATAAAAATTAAGAATAAAAAGTATTATAGTGAAAGAAATATTCAAGTGGAATGGTAAAATAGGATTTTTTTTTTTTAAGTAAAGGAAATAGGCTTTTGCTTTGCTAGGAGAGTACAATCATGCCAATAGATGCAGCCGGTCAATTTGTGGCGGTTAGTTCACTGCAACCAACTGACCCTGAGGAATTAGCAAACAGACAACTGTCTGCAGGGCTGGAGGAGGCACTCTCTCACTGATTAAAAACATGGAACTCCAGGTTCTGGAAGAGCAGCTGATCAAGTCACCTAGATGCAATTCTCCTGTGTGGTCTATGAACGAACAAGCAAACCCAGAGATCCAGGCCACATGGCATGAGCCTCAATTCCCAGCACCATTGGTTCAGGCCATGGGAGGCTACCCAATACAGGCACAAGTTTATTGTTCCACCTGTTCTCCTATCCTCTTCAATTGCATGCTTTAAAAGCAAGCAAGTTGAGTGACATGGTATTCAACAATACCTTTATTTTTGTTAGTAAAGGGAATGAATGAACAACAAGCCAGTAACAAGAAACTGAATTATGGGTGTGTTCATTGTTAAATTAATCAAGCATAAAGGGCAGGAGAAAACCAGGGGTTGGCTTCCCTGGGCTGGCGTTCAATACTCTAGAGGGTCACCTCAGATCATTTGATCCTTTATTCCCTCTCTCCACATCCTGTCTGCCTGCATTAGCTCCTGCCTGCAGCAGCCCCTGGCTGTCTCCATTAGCCCCTGGCTGTCTGCATTACCCTCTGTCTGTCTTTGCACCCTGCCACCCACGTCTGCATCAGCGCCCCAGTAGTGAGCTGATCACCAGGCGCTCCTTAGTGCCTGGTCCTGGGAAACCCTCTCCACAATACTCCTCATTGGAAATGCTTTAATCCTTTCACCCTTTTGTCTCCCTTTGTCAAGACTTGTTCCTTCCCCAAAATCTTGTCCAAAGCCAATGTGCTTAGACTTTTCACTGAATCCTTGTAGCCTCTAGTCACTTCCTCACCATTTAATACTCACTCAGCTATTGCCTTGAACTTGTCCTTGGTTGTTTCACTCATGTGTCTTTTCCCCAAAGCATCAGGGTTGGGTCCCCAGGATGAGACACTTGCCTGAGGGCTTTGATTCAGCCCATTTGGTCAGGCTCAGTAGACCCCGAAGTTGGCTATGAACTGGACAGTAAACTGAGCAAGAATCTTATAGAGGGTATGTGCTTTGGAAACAGGGACCAGAATATCAAGTCATCTTCCATCTTCTTCCCCACCTCTTCCTTTCTCTTCACTGTGGATATTATGTGCCTACTCCTTTTAATGATCATGCTAAGTGGTCCAAATGGTAGCAAACACATCAGCAGTGCAATGTTGCCATGCTCTGTGGTCCTGATGGTCAAGAAGGGGTACAGAGGCTGAGACTTCATATAGTTATTTTGAAAGAACATCACCAGTCTTACCCATGAGTCTTCTGCCTCTTGGTCCTGCATCATTAGGGAAAATACTTTCCTACGGAAGACTCATCTCCCTTTGGTCAATGTCCCATCCTTTTGCTGTGCGTTTTCACAATTTTACAGTAGAGTAGCTTTTCTTTCTCAATCCCAGGCATGTGCTCTACAGCTAATTAGTGACCTACCTAGAAAATGTTAGTATTCTGAGAGTGGGTGGCTTTTGAAAAGAAAAGTTAATGAGAGAATGTGGAAAGTTAGGTCTTTTTCAGAGTGTTAGCCTTGAATTAAAATAAAATCAGCTGGTAATTACTAGTAGGTGTATTTTTTGTTTCCTTCAGAAAATAGATATTTTTTATCCTCAAAGTTTAATTTCAAAGTATTATGTATTCTGAACCTTTCAACCTTTATTTTTTCCCCCTTTAATTCACTGAGATTCCTTGCTTTTGTCAAGATTGATATTAGTTTCCCTGCTCTTAGAAATACAGACTTCTAAGAGACACTTTAGAAAGAACTATAGAATTTCTGCTCAAAAAATAATACAAATATGAACTCTGCTTGTTTCATACCTTCAGAAAATAGTGATGCATAATTCATAGGCATAAAAGAGACATTCAGTCCCTGAGTCCTTCCTAAACTTCAGCCACCAGATGGAAATTCGTTCAATTTTCTACAATTGTGGCTACAAATCTATCTGCGTCTATAGCCAGCCTTCCCTCTTTCCTTCCTCTGACAGTCAAAATAAATGTGTCCTTTTCCCACCCATGAGCCAATCCCTCCTCACATATTCCAAATCCTATTTTTTCTTCCATCTTAGAGACCTAGGTCCAGCCACTGTATCTCCAACCTCTCCCTCACTGCCAATTGCTTCCCACAAACATACTACCATAACAAATGTACTCTGTTTTTTTAAAAAGTGCCCCTTTCACTTTTTTCTTTTATCTTCTGTGAACAACCTCATCTATGTAGTTGCTAATACCTATGACTTCCCGCCTCTCTTCCTGTCCAGAGGTGACTGTCCTATTGTCACCTCTTCTTGAACATCTGACAAGATATCTCAAGTTGGTCCAAAGCTATACTTGTGATCTTTGTCCTACTGCCACTCCTCCTTGTTCCCTATTTGAGGAAATGATACCACCTATTTATTCAAGCCAGAAGCCTAATGTTTACCTTTTAAGTTAAATGTATTGGGGTAGCATTGGTTAATAAGATGATATAGGTTTCAGGTGTCCAATACATGATCTGTATATTGCATTGTATGTCAACCACCCAAAGTCCCATCTTCTGCCATCCACCCTGAACTTGCCTGATGTCTTCTGAAAGGCATGTTTGTCACAGACCTCTCTTTAACCTTCTACCCTCCAGTTGTTAAGTGATATTTGAATTGATTTGCTACACCCAACTTGGTTTTAAACCTGATTACTAGTAGCAAGCACTAGGAACACCTGAATGTCTAATTTTTTTTAAGTATATAATCCCAGCCTGGTAGTAATATGATGATACTCAGGACACTAAGGGTCTCTGGTAAAAGGTTGTTTCTAAGGACTCATCTGGAAGGAGAGCTAGGACTATTTGCTCCCAGGGTCAGTTCCAAATTTGGAATGGGTCAGGTCCAAGTTCACCTCCACATTGCAGTCAACGGAGGAGTCTTAGAAAGACTGAGGACTAAGCATAACCTTTATTTTTTTATTTTTTATTTTTTTTAAAGATTTTATTTCATTATTTTTTAGAAAGAGGGGAAGGGAGAGAGGCAGAGAGGGAAAGAAACATCAATGTATGGTTGCGTTTCACCTGCCTCCAGCTACAGACCTGACTGGAGACCTGACTTGCAACCTGGTTATGTGCCCTGGCTGGGGAATCGAACCTGCGACCTTTGGGTTCACACGCCGGCGCCTTTAAGCATAACCTTTAAATACTCCTTTGTAATTGGCTCGAACATTGGGATTTTTATCAGCTCTCGGGTGATTCTAATGTACAGCCAAGACTGAGAACCTCTGTCCTAGAGGAAACAGATGTCTAATGGAGAGCCTTAGGACTAACTGTGTCTAAAAAGCAATTCCTGGATCAGTGCAGACTCCATGCTGAGGAAATTTGCTTTTGAGAATCAATTCATCTTCAAGGCAACAGCTTGTGTTAGCCAAATAACTGTCTAATTGAGGCCAGTCACTAAACTGATGAAAACGGTGGCATTCCCATTCTAGTAAAGATGAGTTTTTACAGTCCTCCACTTACTCTCATTTTTAAGTAATTATTTGATTGGGTGGGGGGAGGCATCTCCAGAATTTAATTTTTTTAATTAAAAACTTACTCTAAATGTCAGTAAACATTTCCTGGTCCCCACCCTAAAAAATGGATTTTTAAAATCCAAGAATAGAATTATTTTCATGGAAATTTACCACTGGGACATTTTTTAAAAAGGAGAGCAGATGTGTAAAACAAAAGAAAGCTTGAACAAAGAAAATCCAAGGAGGCTACAAAATAATCTAGTCATCAATTAAGGACATGGTTTCATTAAGTCCCTCTTCTGCTGTCCTTTCCATATCACTTTACAATTTTTAAAATATCAGTGCCATCTATTATAATAAGCAGTGTGAAAAACTTTTAATGTCCTAATAATTTAATCAATTGTACCTGTCCTCTGGAGTGATAAGAATATTTTCTAGCTGGGACTGTCACTGCAACAGTAATTTCCTGGTGGCATTTGTTCTAACAAGTTATTTCCTGTGTTGCACCATTTCAACATTTTTATTTAACCCAGGATACAGCTATGCAGGTGAACCAACACTCCATAAAATAAAATAAACAAAACAGAATTAAACAAGAACTGCTTTATATCTGTAGAAGGCTGCATAATGACCCACTCCAAAAATCCATGTCCTACTCTACTGTGAATATTATATTATTTTAAAAATGAACATTACTTGATACAGCAAATAATGTGATTAAGTTAAGGGTCTTAAAAGAAGAAGCCACCTTGGCTTGTGTGGCTCAGTGGATTGAGTGCTGGCCTGTGAGCCAGAAGGTCACTGGTTCAATGCCCAGCCAGGGCACAATGCCTGGGTTGCAGGCATTTGGGGGCATGCAAGAGGCAACCACACATTGATGTTTATCTCCTGCTCTTTTTCCCTCCTTTCCCCTCTCTCTAAAAACACATATATACATACACACATACATAAATTGAAGAAGAAGAATGAGGAGGAGGAGGAGATGGAGAGAGAAAGGGAGAGAGGGTCTGTGTTAGACTAGCTGGATAGACCCTAAATGTCATCACATACATCCTTGTAAGAGCAAGATGGGGGGGGGGGTGTTGAGCAGTTATTTGGGGGTCTTTGGTGAGGCAGATGTGTAAAGAGAACTTGGAGGAGACTTAGCTATGGGACGTGCCACATCACTCCTTCAAGGACAGGTGCAGCGAGAAGTCCCCACTACCATTAAACTAACCTAACTAATCTTTTGGAGATGAGTTGACAGGCAAACCTAGACTTCAAGGTAGTCAAGAATTACTCGGGTTACACTGCTGCTTTTTATTATTATCTAGGCCGGCAGAAGTGATGCAGACTTGAGCAAATGCTTAGGGATCTAATTGATGAAAACAACTATTGCCTTTTTTACGCCATAGAAAAGCCATTAACGGAACTCCTCTTTCAGATACATATTTCATATTGCATGATCTAGTAGAAGTGAGGATGAAGGTAAATTTTCCTTAAATCTCTTCACTCTCTATAATTCCAAAGTTTAAATGAGCTTCTTTTGCTTGTCTATTGGCTACAAAGAGAATAGAGCTATACCTGTTCACATTCAGTCCTGGCTTGGTTAATGTTCAAAGTCCTTTCTCCCCTTCTTTTGGCCAGAAGGCAGGCAGACAAAAACAATAATCACAAGGCACAGAAATATACTGGTGGATAATGGGTGGCCTCAATTGTAATTGAGAAGGTTCTGAGAAAAAATACTTCTCAGTGCTCATTCTGATTTGTAATTTTCTTTCCAAAGTGCATCATTGCAATCAAGCAAAGCAAACTTGACACCAAAGCTGCAGAAATGAAATAGGTAAATACAATATATCTAATTCTTGTCCTCATCTCCCACCCATTGGTCCCCAGTATAAGGGACTTTTGTCAAATGCGGCTCTATGGGCTGTAGCCAAAGTCATGTTAATTTAAAACCACAATTGGACTTTTTTTCTGTAAAAGAATAGTGATAAGAAACATCATTCATCTCACCTTCACTCTGATATCCATTCCCAAATTCTGCTGTTAATACCACCAGGCAAGAATTTCTATACAAGATCCATCATCAAAGTCGAATGGAGAACATTTTAGTCATAGAAATTCCAATGGTCACCTCAGATCTACTGACCAGTCTCAGGGAACAGTTTTGAAATTTTCTCAGGTGACTCTGAGCCTCACACAGGTTTGGAGGCAGCACATGCCACTCACTGTGGCAGTGGCCCAGGGGTAGAGCAATGTAGAAATTCCAGACTTGAGCTTTCCAGGGGTACATTCCTCGTTCTTCTCCATCCTCCCCACATCAATAGGCTAAGGGCTGCCGGAGGGGTCATGGTAACAAGCCCACAACTGCCTTGAACAGATTGAAGGAGGATGAGGGAACAAACAAAACATACATACGCAAGACACATCAAAAACATAGCAACAACAACAAAACACAGACTCATAGGTACATTTTGATAGATGCCAGATGGAAGGTGGGCTGTGGAGAATGGGTGAAAAAGGTGATGGGTCAAGAAGTACAAATTGGCAGTTACAGGATAGTCATGGGGATGTAAATACAACATAGGGAATATAGTCAGTAATATTGTAACCACTATGTATGGTATCAGGTGAATATGTGATTCATTGGGGTAATCACTCTGTCAGTTATATAATGCCTGGTCACTGGGCTGTCCACCTGAAACTAATATAATATTGTTTATGTCAACAGTAATTGAAAAATGAAAAAGATATTTTTTAAAAACACAGGCAAGATAAATAAAAGCATTTTGATTATGTAGATCACATGCTTTGCAAATGTATTCCATTTAATTCTCACAGCACTAAAATGGTCTAAAATCATCAACCTGATTTTACCTCTAGGGTGAGAAGTATTCAATACAATCTATTGAATGGATATATTGCAGCCATTTGAGTTGTAAAAGTAGGAAATAGACTTGAGCAGTCTGAATTCTGCAGCCACACGCTGAAACACCAAGCTCTAGGCCCGCAGAATGGGGCAGGGTGGTCAAAGACACTTCATGCTTGATGTGAACTAAAGGAAGGCTAAGTGAAATAAGACAGCCGGTGAAAGACAAATATCACCTGATCTCACCTATAAGAGGAATCTAATGAACAAAATAAACTAACGAACAAAGTAGAACCACAGGTGTGGAAACACGGAACAGACTGACAGTGACCAGAGGGAGGGGGACGGAGGGTAATGGTGGAAAGAGGGGAAGAGACCAATTACAGAACATGTATGGATGACCCATGGACATGGACAACAGTGTGGGAAGCAGGGGGTGGGATGGGTCGAGGAAGGTAATGGGGGAAAAATTGGGACTACTCTAATAGACTAACAATAAAAAATGATTTAAAAAACAGGAATAAGAAGAGACCAGCACATTTTCCTACCCATCAGACAGAAGGACTGGGGTTGGGGAGCCTTCAGGAATCTGGGAGGGACTATAGGCCTACTCAGCCCTGTCTTCCAAATTTCAGGTCTGGTGACCTTTGCTCTCATTAGTCTAAGGACCCCAGTCACCCTGGACACGCCTGAGATGCCCTCCTAAGACTAATGTGCATCAGGACGCTGCAGGTGGCTGGCCTGGGCAGCAGCAAGTACCAGCCAATGGCAGCAGGCATGACTTCGGAGTCCTCTCTGTCACACCGTGTGCCCTGTGAAGCGCTCAGTGCCACTCCTCGCTGGAGCTATTCATGGCTGAATGGACAGCAAATAACATAATGATTCATTAAAAGCAAACACACACGTGAGGAAGAGACTCAGATGATTCCCCAGGCACAGTAGGCGCCAATGGCTTTTTCTAGGAAGGTAAAGGGATTACATCTGAAAAATGTGAGTCAGACCAATCCTAATTTTGAGAGTGGGTAAAAATTTCCACTCACCAAAGGACTCATTAAAATAGGACTTGGAAGATGTGATGGTTGTTAAGTTGAAAGGGACGGTATTTGCGCACACCCTTTAGGGGCCGACTTGTTTTCTTTCATGGTCAAACGTTATTATTAAAATGATTCCTGACTAGAATTTCTGTATCCCCTGGGCCAGAAATACCCATGACACTTTAAAAGTCTTGGGTTTATTCACGGACATCATGATTCTTTTAATTACCATTTCTATTCCTAGAGCCAGGAAGGTGACCCACTAGATGTACCAGGACACACGTGCCCATTGCTCGACATGCAGAACCCAGTGTAGCAAAGGTGAGCTTCGCTGGAAGGGAAGGAAATGCCTCTGTAGCCTCTCCCTAATGAACAGCTACATCTTAAAGGGTGGACTGGCACACACGCGACCAGATGAAATGTAGCTAATCACCAGCGTGCAAATTACTCATGTGTGCTGTTAGCAAGAATCCCGTTCCAGTCCACAGGAAACGGGCTCCAACATCTCCTTCAACAAGCGAAAGGCTTCTTTTAGTGACATTGTCTTTCATCACAACTCCAGTACATAATGATGCTAAGAGCACCCACCTCCCTTCAAAAGACGAGAAAGAGAAGAAACAAAAAGGTGAAAGAGGACAGAGGCCTTCATGCTGCCCCACTCAACCCAGAACAGCAGAAGCCCAAATTCTTAAGGAATTTTCTTACAACCTGCCTCCTTTGGAGCCAAGTCCCTTTGCACCAGACAAGCCCGCTGCAGTGCCCTCTGCTGGAAGATCAGTGCACCGCTCGACGTGGGCCCAAACAAGACTCCGGGTGGCTCAGGCTAGGACTCTCGCGCTCCTTCCCTTTCAGTGGGGACCTCTGCCCGTTCCAACAGGCATAAACGCGTTTGGAATAGCCACCCTCCTTAGGACAACTTAGCTATTCATGATTGAGATGTTCATGATTGACAGGAGCTTATGTAAGATGGGGGTCTCTTAATTTTTTAAATACGTTTTATTGATTTTGCTATTACAGTTGTCCCCATTTTTCTCTTTGTGCACCCTCAACCTGGTACCGCCCCCCCCATTTCCTCCCGCAATGCCTCCCTGAGTCCATGTCATGCCTGTAAGTTCTTCTGCTTCTCCATTTCCTCTATTATTCTTAACGTCCCCCTGTCCATTCTGTAACCACCTATGTGCACTCCTTTTCTTTCTTTTCACATCCAGACAATTCCCCATTTAATTGTCAGGCTCTCAAATTATATTAATATGAAGTTTTCTTTATATTATTTCAAAATGTTTATGTAATTCATTTGTTTAAAAAATTGTGTAAGTATTGTCAATTGCAATATTACCAAACACATGCACAAGTACATTTATACACATACGTACTTTTACAAATTACACTAGAAAAAATATTTCTACTCCTGTGACAGCATTTAATAACATAATTTAATTAATTGCCTTCAAAATTTTTATTAGAAAGATTTTGGTCTAGTTTCTTTCATTTCTTGTCCTTGAAAAAATATCTCATCTCATAATTATCCTTCCCTATCTACCTTTGCTTGGGTATAGGCAGACTTCTCCTGAGCTAAAAACATAAAATAAAATAAATGGGCTCTATTTTCACTCCCAAAATATTTACTCTTCTTTATTCTTTAAATCTTCAGTGTTCAATATGGTAGCCACTTAAAATGTAGCTAGTTCAAATTGCTGTATACTATAAAATACATGCTAGATTTTGAAGAGCTATTACAAAAAAAATTTAAATATATCATAGCTTATAATGACATGTTAAATGATAATATTTTAGATGTGTTATAGTAAATTAAACATATTTCTTTTTTCTTTAAGACTTATTTTTACTCTGGAATGGTGGCTTTTTGCTTTTCACAGCTGGGTGCTGTTTTACTCTCAGCTGTGTTGCTGTAGCTGGGGAGCCCACCTGGGGGTTTAGGTCCCACCCTTCTTGGGTGGAGCCCTGGCTGCTGAGATGTTTCTTCATGTTTTCACCTGCCGCCCATGGGAGCCCCGCCAGCCTCTCGCATGTCTGCACTTCCTACCGGTCAGGTTGTGTTGAAGTGTCTGGCCTCTTATGTTTTGTCTGTGGTTATAAGGCTTCTTCTAGCTGGTATTATGTTGGTTATTCCAATGATTTCTCCCCAATTAAGTTGTAATTCCAGATTGGTCCTGGGAGAAGATTAGTGTAGCTCTACTTATTCCTCTACCATCTCGGTTCTCTGGGTTATTTCACTTAGCATAATGTCCTGTGGGTTCATCCGAGTTGTTGCAAGAGGCAGGATTTCATTGTTTTTAAGGGTGAATAATGTTCCATTGTATTATTTTCTTTACCCATTTATCCATCTGCACACAGTTAGGGTGTTTCCATGTCCTGACTATTGGGAATGATGTTGCAATGAGCATGCGAGTGCAGGACTCTCTCCAAGATCCTGATTCTGTTTCCTTTGGGTCTACACCTAGAAATGGGATGGTGGGATTGCTTTGTAATCTCTTGCCTTTTTGATAATAGCCATTCCAACAGGTAGGAGGCAACATTTCGTTGTGGTTTTAATTTGCATTTCTCAGATGATTAGAAGTGTGAGCACTTTTTCCTGTACTTGTTGACCATTTGTGTATCTTTTTTGGAAAACATCTCAATCCAAGTCCTTTGACCATTTTGTAATGGGTTTTTGTTGTCGTTTTTGTTGTTGAGTTACATTAGTTCCTTATACTTTTTGGATATTAACCTCTTCCCATATAAATGGTTTGTAAGTATTTCTCTCCCATTCCATAGGCTGTTTTCTCATTGTGTTGATTATTTTCTTTGCTATGCAGAAGCTTATAAGTTTGATACAATTCCATTTGTTTATTTTTGCTTTTGTTGCATGTGCCTTTGTTGTCATATCCAAAAAGTAATTGCACAAACCAATGCCAAGAAGCTTATATTCTCCAGAGGGAGATAAACCAGATGCCATAGATATAATAAATAAAAATCTATAACACATATTATAAGATGATAACATTGAAAAGGAAAAGAAAAGCTATAGAAGAGGGATTAAGATGGCCAGAGGGTAGAACATGTGAAATTTTAGATGTTTGGTCGGAGTAATCCTCATTAAAATGGAGACATTTGAGAAAAAGACTTTACCCATTTATAAAAATGAGAAAACATTTTTTATAACTTAAATTTTTATTTATTTTCCAAAAAATGCAATTATCTCAAATAAAAGAGATGTACCATTTTGATTTAATGGCCAGAAGACTAAAGGATAGAAATTTTAGAAAAAGTATAAATTTTCCTTTTGAGATCAGGTTTTATTCACACTTAAGTCCATCTTGAGGGAAATGCATCTAAGAAGAGAAAAAATAAACAGCCATAATAGTAGTACCATTACTCAAGATAACTGTGATTGCAAAAAGCATTTTATGAATTCCTTTTTATCTTTAAATGCAGGATCAGATGGAAAAGAATTTCAAGTTTCAGAATCTCAGTTAGTTAAGACATCCTACTTTATAATATACAAAATACAGAAGGTTGAAATTTGAAGTGTTATGATTTTTCATATATAAATTGAAATGTTATTGACCTTGATGGCTCAATTCAAGCTCCAATGTTCCAGAAGATATGTTGTTTATAAAAGCATTGAACTTACTGACTCTTTGCATGGCTGCTGCTATGTTCCTGTTGAAATGCTATTTTAATAATATTTTCAGATGTTCTGGGTTTAGTAAATTTTTGAGAGTGTTGACCACAACTTTCAATGCTTAATATTATATACTCTATAGTTCTTGGACAATGTAGGCCCCCAGTAAATATTTATTGGCTGATATTTACAAGTATTAAGAGAGTTAATGTACACATCATTTGCTTCTTTATTTCATTTGGCAAGTTGAAGATGTATCAGAAAGAGCTATTTAAATATAGATAATCATTACAATAGCCTTCCCATTGAACCAAAACTTCCCTGTAAATTCTGCTCATCAACTTAATTCTGCCCTCCACTGTGATAAAAGCAATAAATGCACCTATTTTATCTTTTACTGACAATTGTCTATGTCCTAACAGTAGGCTTTACATATGTTACTTCATTCAAACACCAAATCTCATAATAATTCTCCTTTACAAGTGGGTAAGTTAAGCATCAAAAAGGAAGTAACATTTTTGAAATTTTAAAATAAGACTGTAAGATGTGAAATCAGTCTTTTTGAAATCCCGTTGCTTCCCTTACTTTACTACCTAAGCCAGCAGTAATGGCATCTTTGGTGTGTCCTCTGACAGCCCAAGAACCACTTTTCCCTCCTGCGTGGGGTCTGGGACTGTGGCTGCAGCCTGCCTGTGGCTGGCTCAGGACACTGTGTGCCGATTAGTCATCAGCTGCCTTGGAGACAATAGCATGATGGGGACAGAGCATCCTTTCTGTCCTTCTCTTCTTGCTTCAAGGTGTTAATTGTACAAAATTCAAAGAGTAATTTCAAATGAAGTTAATATAAGAGAAACATGACAAGAAAAAAAAATCCCTTTCAAATAAATTCTAACTCCCTCCTAACTGCTAACTATTATCTTAGCTCGGTACAATTAGTTCCCTCTAATAACATCTTGAAATGAAAATAAAGTTTTGTCCATAAAAAGTCCCAGAGAGAACATTTCACAATTACGCAAATATTGAGTCATTACACTGTGCACTTGAAACCAATATAATGTTATTTCAATTTTTTAAATACCATACATAGCATTACCATCTTAAAACTTTACTTAGCCCTGGCTGGCAACTTAGTGGATAGGCACCAGCCTGCGAACCCAAAGGTCGCTGGTTCGATTCTCAGCTGGGGCACATAACCAGGTTGCAAGCCAGGTCTCCAGCCAGGTCCTTAGCTGGAGGCAGGTGAATAGCAACCATAGATAGATGTCCCTCTCCCTTTCTTCTTCCCTCCCTGCCCTTCTCTCTGAAAATAATGAATAAAATATTTTTAAAAATAAAATAAAGTTTAAAAAAAAAAACCTTTACTTAAATCAATCTCACAATCTCCTACCTAATTTTAAACAAGTATATTTTTCCATGTTACAGCTGAGAATGAAAGGCTAGAAGCGTTCACACACTTTTGTAGTTTACAGGGATGGGAAGCGGGAGAATTAGATCAAACACCAGGCTTCCAAATCCTGTCCTGATCCTCTGAGTGGTGCCGCTAAGAAATCTGTTCTTCGCCTCAATGTACTTTCTAGCTTTCTCCCTTTAAGTGCTGGGTATTGGTCATCATTGTGAATATTCGTTATTCTTGCTTAAAACATTATACTTTTACACCCATAGAGTGTAAAAGTTATTACTTTGTGGAGGAGGCTGAGCAAAATCAATCAATCAATAACCCTTGTAGATACAGGTATCAGTATGGTGGTTATGAAAGGGAAAAAGGGTGGGAGAGATAGAAGAGGGTAAATGGGGTGGAAGGCGACCGACCTGGGGTGGGGAACACACCGTACAATACAGATCATGTATTACAGAATGGTATAGTTGAAACCTATATGGTTTTATGAACTGACGTCTCCCAAATAAATTCAATCAAAATAATTTTTGAAAAGGAAAAGAACTTTGTGTTTTCCTTTGTGTTCTACCTTGTTCAAAAATCCAACAGTAAATGCTTAGAGGAATGTGGCAAAAAAAAAAAAAAAAAAAAAGTGTGATGAAAAGTGTTAGACTGAAAATTAAAATTTCAATTTTAGTGGGAAACACATTTGGATTAGACTCTTACTTGGGTGAAGGCGTCAGAGGTGCAAGCTTCCAGTTACAGACTAAGTCGTGGGAGCGTGATGGCCAGACGGCCCTGGTGAATAACGCTGCACTGTGCATTGGAAGGCTGCTAATAATTCGGCAGGTCTGAAAAGTCCTCGTCACCAGCGAAAAAACAAATTGTAACTGTGGGATGGCAGATGTTGACTAGACCTATTGTGATGATCTTTTTTGCAACATTCAGAGATATGAAACCATTACACTGTAAACCTGAAACTATATATGTTCATTACACCTCGATCAAAAAGCTATCAATAATAACTTAAGCACTACAAGTAAAAGACTCTTATTTAGAATTGTGACATAAGATCAAATGACATTTCAAGTCACTATCGTGTTGAACAGGCTACTTCAGGGCAGGAAAACCCAGTCTGGCTAGGAGGAGAGGACCATGTGCAACTGATGACTAAGATGGAAGGGCTTGATCTTCAGGGGCCTATAGACCCACGTTTGAATCCCAGTTCAGTGACCTTCGCCTCCCTGTGCCTCAGTTCCCTCATCTGTAAACTGGCAATGATACCCACTTCACATGAGGTCTGACATACTCTCCACTTGCTCCAATTCATTCTCTGTACTTCTCTGCCCCTTCTCTGCTGACCCATAAAGACCACATTACTCAGGCTCCCAGGCCTGCACCCTGTCTGATTCCAGCCAATGGGAGGAACTGCCAGGAGATCAGAAGAAGGGAAAGGAGAAGGAAGAATGAAAATTGGGAGAATTTTTCCTCCTGCTCCCTCATTTGGTAGGGGCCTCTCCTGACTACAGCTCAAGCTGAATTGATTTTCATTAACAGTTCCAAGTCTGAATCAGCCAGGAATACCGTTCCGTCCATGGCCCTTTATGTCAGGGGCTGACAATGAATTTTCTACTGGGCTAGTTTCAGGATGCTATAGCATTCATTTTGCATTGGTTCCCATGATCCTGCTCACCCCTCTGTAAATAGTTCCTTCATAAAGTACATCTTCGAATCTCCGAGCTAAGTACGCCACCTGTTTCCTGCCAGGATCTGGGTCAATTACAGTGTTCAATGAATCCTGGGTGTTCTTATCATGAATCCTAGACTTTTCAACCCTTCCACTGACCTTGTACATTTGGAAAACATGGTCACAAATGAAGGGCAGAGAAGGTCATGGGAGGTTCCCATAGAAAAGAGGCACTTGAAGATGGAAGGACGATCTGGCTGCAACATCTGTGACCCCGCTGACGTCCAGGGCCAGGGCTGACTCAACTGACATGCCTGCTAGGCTGTCCCCCTCCTCACTGCTGCATGTGCACCCCTCTTGCGTCTGTGTACCCACTGGAGAAGCACCCCTTCCTTGATAGAGGAGGATCATCTTTAGTCAAGACTATTAAAAGACTGTTCAAGCCCACATAACTTGACAGTGAGGGCTTGCAACCTGGCCTGACTGTCCCTTCATATCCAACTCATCCCACTAGCATCTTGATGCTCTCTGGAGTCTAAAAGCTTTAAAATGCTGTGGAAATGTCAGCTACCAAAGTGGCCAAAGTTAGGACTTACTCAAGAAATGTATCATACTGCGACAAAGACTAGAAAGAAATCAGCACATTTATTCTTTTTCACAAAGAGCCAATGATAGATACTACAAAAAAAAAAAAAAAAAAATCCTTCTACTGGCGAGATTTACAGATCCTTTTGCTAGAGTGCTTAATAAATGCATGAGGCCAAACTGCAGAATGTGACTTGAGCAAGAAAAGCTACCAAATAGATTCATTTAAAAAAAAATCCAGGGTGGGTAAAGTTAAAAAGAGAAGCTAGCAACCCTGGGAAGATTCTCAAGATAAAAATCTAACGGTTGACATTAATGTGTAATGTATCTTCAATGAGAATTTTGTAATTCTATTTTTCTGAGATATCAATACAACAGTAATTAATGCAAGAAATAAAAACCACTGTAAAAGAATGATGACTAGAAAATAGGAGACCATGGAAATTACCTGAGCATCATAATAATCAGTTCTAATATCTTCATTAGCTGTATCAGATAGAACATTGCTCTCAAAGGAAATATAAACTGAACTATTTGGTCCAAGCCCTGAGTATAAAGAATTTTTAACAAAGCAAAGTAAAAATTGGATCTATCTTTCATGCTGGAGCTCATTTTAAGTATTTCCCAATATCTTTAGACATTTCTACCTGATATTAAATGCTCTATTCCCTGTGTCGCTTGTAGAAAACTGGTGAAATTTGTAGGAGGATGGAGAAAAATTAAAGCTATATTGAGAAATCATGTAGATAACTACACGATTTCCTTGATATCTAACTTGCCTCACAGAAACTACTCAAACCTCTCCATGGCAATTCATTGTTCGTGCATTCGCCTAACCAAAAATTCTAGAGTGCCTAAAAAGCACTTTTGTTAAGAACTGAGATTACAAGTGCAAACAAAACATTGTCTGACCCTAAACTCAGTAGGACGGGGAAGAGGAATGTTATTCACTCAGGGGAATGAGCAGGTAATCATAATCTGGGGTGATCACAGTGAAAGACAGAAGACATTCCTCAGGAAGCAGATAACACAGGATCCTCACATAGGTTGTTGAGTCAAGGAAAGGCAATGAGAGAAATGTTGTGGTCGGATTTAAGCATACAATGAGAAGAGGGAAAAAAATCTTGGCAGAGATAACCAGCAAATGCAAAGGCCCTGAGGCAGCGGTGGGTGGGGGGCAGCGATTGTGTTCCAGGAACAGAAAGGAAGCCCCAGTGACAAAGTACAGGGAGCTAAAGAATGAGAGATTACAAAAAGAAGCAGGGGCCAGATCAGAGGAGGATTTAGAAAGTTTCTAGAACCAATAAAAAACACTGTATTAGACAACAATTAAAATTTGTTTCAACTAAATTAGCATTTATCAATTTAATCTGTAACTTTATTTTTATAAATAGCAAAAATGTGAATCAAGTGTTGATTAATATTAATGAAATAATTGGTCATTGGAACTTGGAGCTTGCAGACCTGGGCCCCTAGGAGCTGAAAAACATCAGCTCTGCATTTTCGAAAGAAAGGTTACTGACTTCCGTGCAAAGACTGCCTTGGAGGGGCAGAGGATATGGCGCCTGGTTAAGAAGTGACAGCAGTCGCCTGGGAAAGAGATGATATTTGCTCTCTTGTCCCTTGACTTTCTTATCTGTAAAACACAGGGAGCTGGGTTGGATGATCTCTAAGGACCCTTTCTTTCTGTTTAACCCACCAGACTCTGAGTGGGACATTTTGGTTGAGGATGGGTGCATTACAGCCCAAGACACATCCCTAAATTGGGGAAATGAAAGCTTAGGGTGCTCAAAAGGGAGATTTTCTATTATTCAAACCAGTATCAAATATGTTATAACAACTAATTTTTTTTAATGCCTTGACCCTGTGTCTTTCTCTAGCTACTGATGCATTCCCTCTGCTCCTTACAGCAAAACTTTGAAATCTAGCCTTCACCATACTTACAGGGTGATGGGCCCCATGGTAAATCTGGAGCTTGTGAAACAATGCGCTTGGCTGGAAAAGAGCACATCCTTGGTTTAAAGCCTGATATAATATTGTTTGAAGTGTTTCAAATTTCTGCTGGAAGTGGTAATAATGGTAGAAATTAAACACATTTGAGAAGTAGCTAAGATGAGGAGAGTCAGCCAAAGCTTACAATGTACCAGGCATTATCCTAACTGCTTTATACGCATTAACTCAATCCTCAAAACAAATGTGTAAAATGTGTAAAAGATTTATGATCGCTGATAATGTCATTCCCACTTAGCTGTGGGAATTGAAGTACAAACTTTAATTTGGACTTCAAGGACAAAGCTTAAATATATACATATCTGCATAAGGAACTAGGAAATGGGAGGCTAGGATTTAAAACAAGACAATTGAGTGTAATAGCCATTATTCTTAACCACCACCTTACAGGCTCTTTATGGAAGTCCTATAAATAATAGTTTAGGTTTAATTTATTAGATTTCCCTTCATGTTGGAAAACTAATGAACTATATCCAGTTTAAGTAACCAATAAAACAGTGCTACCTGAATATTTCAACAAATTAGATACTTCTGGGATCAATGGATCATCATCCACTTACCCTATTATTCATTGATGGATCTTCAAATTTAGATCTTTCATCCTCTGTGGAATTCAAAAATAATAACCACCCAAAACCAAAGGCTCACCAACCATGAAAGAGAATTAAAATTCAATAATATAGGAAATAAACGGAAGCAACCCAAGCATCCAATAACAAACTAGTGGATAAAAAATAGCTGTTGTATATATACACAATGGAATGCTATTTGACCATAAAAAAAGAATAAAACCTTTCCTTTTGCGACAGCATGGATGGACTTTGAGGGCATATGCTAAGTGAACTAAATCAGACAGAGAAAGACAAATACCACCTGATTACACATTTATGTGGAATCCAAAGGACAAAATACACAAACAAAACAGCGACAGATTCATAGATGCAGAGAACAGACTGACGACTGACAGACAGGAGGGGATTGAGGCACTGGGTGAAAAAGGTGAAGGGTTTAACAAGTACAAATCAGTCGCTACAAAATAGTCATAAGGATGTAAAGTACAGAATAGAGAATATAGTCAATAATATTGTAATACTTATGTATGATTTTAGATGGGTTCTTGAAATATCAGGGGAAACCCTCTATAAAAGACATGGTTGTTTTACCACCATGCTGCCTACCTGAAACTGATACAGAATTATAGCAATGTAACCTGTAATTGGAAAATAAAGACTTTTTAAAATATTGTATTGTAATAACTATATTTGGCATCAGATGGGTACTAAACTTATCAGAGGATCACTTTGAAAGTTATATGAATGTGCAACTCCTATGCTGTATACCTGAGATAATATATTGAATGTCAACTGTAATTTTTTAAATGAAAAAAAGAAATCTAATATTATCAAAGTAAACTTAATAACCCAAACATACACTGCCTAAGCAGTGTACCAGTAAAATCTTAGTGGAATCCTGACATGTCTCAATATAGGGTTTTTTATATTAAAAAAGAAGTTATTGATATTTAAAAATACAGTAAGTTTAACGGGAAGGAAATCTCATTAAAAAAACCTTCGTGAGCCTTGTGAACTAGAACAGGTGTCTTCTCCCAAATTATTACCATTCTCCTGATTTTCTACAACCTATTTTCTTAACTGCTTTTGTATTGTTAGCTATTTCAAATTTTATTTGTACCATTTAAGAAGGAAAAAAAGGTATTTGACTTGTTTTCTATCTGCCTTATCCAAACATTGATGTTTCCATTCCCCAACCCTGAATCTTTGTAAGACAGGGATGAGAGCACTTCATTCTCATGTTCCTAAAACAAGATCTTCAACAAAACAGACATTATTCAATCTTCCAAGTGTTTGCTGAGCATCACAGGGGGCATGCTCTCTACTGAAGTTGATGCGGTACAACCTTCGTATAAGTGCCTGATGAGTACCATAGAGACCACACTGTTTACTAGGATCGACAGGATATAGTGAAGGTTCCTGCTTCCAAGGTGTTTAGAAAATGCTGTGCTTAGGCGCTCTGTCTTAGCAGCTGTATTTATGGTGCCAGAAGACTTTGAAGGTGTTGGCAAAGAGCTTCACTGGAGGTTCATAAATCTAAAAACATGAGAACTAAATGTAATAGCCCTCAAAGTAGACTTTTAGCTGGAAAAAGTTCCTAATAGCCTTGCCATCTGACTATTGGACCTAAAAAAGAATCTCAACCTAATGACAAGTTCTTAACTTAAGCAACTAAACCTCATTTAATGCCTAGTGGCAGATGCACTCAAAACAGTAACTTCCTGGGTGCACTTTCAGTTTATTATCATAATTACGATCTTTGTGGTCCCATTTTAAGGGTAGAGAATACACTGAAACTTTAAAATCCTGGAAATCATCAATAGCATCCTTTTTGTAGAGCAGCAGCCCATGTTAGCTGGCTTGATGAACAGAAGTTAGCGAACCAGTGACTGAAAAGCCAGTCAGGTCTCCTGGCTTCTGGTCTACCCACTGTCTTTTAAACCAGAGCAAAATCTGAATAGTGAGTTATAGAAGGAAATGATATGTCACATTAGAATCTGAAACACTGGAGGTGATAGCGGTGAGCAATGATAGCTGAGAGACTGCATCAAGAGAGAGCGAGCTCTAAACGGTTATCATTGCTATGGACGCACTGTTTCTCACTAACCAAAATGCAGGGAGTTAATGGGGAAGGCTCACACTAATGCATGGGTCATTTGGCCATTTCTTGTGCCCTTAGACTTGAAGTGATGTTGGAACAGGTCATCTTTTATAAACAGCAAAGTAATTCAACTTCCAACAGATTTTAGCACATTACCAGCTTTCATCCAATTGTCAGAGAAGCAGTGTTGATTTCAGAGTTTGCTTCTAGTGTCATCTGTGTCAGAATAATGGCATTATGTGTGTGAAAACAGTAGATTCCTTGCCCTACTAAATTAGGATTTTGAAATTCCAAGCAACAGCATAAAATCTGAGATGCCCAAAAAGGAACCTCTTACCTCTTACCTACCATTTAATGCTGCAAAAATCACTTAAATCCTCCTACATTTTATCCTGAACAGTTCTCAGAGCCTAGGGTGATACTGTTTGAAATGTTTTAAATTTCTGCTTGAATTGCGATGATAATGGTGAACATTAAACACATTTGAGAAGTAGCTAAGATGACAGGAGTTAATAGCTAAGGCTTACAAGGTACCAGGCATTAATATAACTACTTTATATGCATTAGCTCAGTTCCCAAAACAAATGCTGTAAGATTTATTACCTCTGGCAATGCCATCTCCATTTTGTGACTGTAGAAACTGAGGTACAAATGGGTTACATAAACATCTCAGCATAAAGAAATAGTAAGCTAGAGAACCAGAATTCAAGAAAAAACACTTGAGCATCATAGCCATTACTCATCACCATCCTACTCTTTGTGGAAATTGGCAGTATAAAGTGACTGAATGTATATGAATTACAACATCAGGGGTGACCCTTGGTTTATAGATTAAGGTATAATCTCAATACATGGTTACTGAAAGAGAAATAATTACTAAGGTACAAAGGCACTTACAGAATGGTTTTCATGTCACAATGAACATTTTTAAAGGAATTGCAGGTTTCTAGTTCTAACCAAACTGGAGAAGGCCCAGTACCGATTATGACCAGAAACTGGGGAAAACATAAAAATGCAGCTATTTGAAACTGAAAATTAACCAATAGAAGGAAAGTTAGGAAAGGAAAAAACTTGGGGAATGACGAGTAGCAGTGTATTTACTGTGGTTGTTTCCTCTCATTGATCTGTAGGCTTTAGCCCAAAAGTGGGCAATCTCAGAACTGTTTAACAGGCAGGGACAATGAAAACTCCAGGAAGAACACCCTCTCTCTAGAAGCCAGAGAACCAGAAAAAACAGGGTCTCTGCATGCTGGTGAGTGAGCAGAGGTCCCCTCCTCCTCCTTTTCTTTCTCCCCCTTTTTGTTTTCCCTGAGGCCAGTCCCACTTTAATGCTACTGTGCCCTCAGGTCAGGCTTAGAAACCACCCAGGAGTTTCCCCGAGTCTCAGAAATGCTCATTCCTTCTGATCTTTAGGTCCCACTTACACCTGAGTATCTCCTGGAACTCACCAACAGCTTTCACTCAACCATCTTCTTTCACATGCCTTCAAAGTACTGTTGCCTTTCCTCAACAGGCACATTGACCTCTGATTAATTTGAATTTTCAGGAACAACCAGTTATTCCAGAAATCTAGACATCTCACTTTAATTCCAAAGCAATTCACTCCTACCAAACAGTTATCCTTTCTGAACCGATGCTGAGAAACAACAAGTGATACAGCAGAGAAGTCACCAGGCTCTGGTAGACTCAGCTACAGAAGATAACGCAACTTCTGTCCTTTTAAGTAGGGTTGACCTGGGAAAAGACAGGAGGAGAAAGCAGCAGAAAAGAACATGGTGAGAGTAAAGTGAGAGTTGATCCCGGGTCTGGGCATGGATAAGAAGGCAACTGGTTGATGTTTCTCTCTCACATCACTGTTTCTCTGTCGCTTTCTCCTTTCCCCTCTCTCTATAAACATTGGAAAAATAATGTCCTCAGGTGAAGATTAAAAAAACAAATGGGAGTTGAAATGCAGGAACTGGGTCAATGCCTTCACAGATACAAATCTTATGAACAATAACAATGCTTGGGTTTTGTAGCACAGTGCTGAACCCTGAGACGGAGGAGCTTTCTGTGAGCGACTCAGGAGATCATGGAGTATTCTGAGTGTCCCTGAATTCTGTTCAGAGATTTCGCTGACATTTTTAGAGTAGCCAGTACATTTTTTATCTATCTATACTGTTTTCTTAATTCAATTACATGCCAGCTGACTCTTTCACTGGGTGTTCATGAACTCCTGGTACAGAGGGAACCCTATGATCCTGTCCCAGAATCAAGCTGTTGAAGTCCCCATGCAGCAGCCCTTGAATCTGTTCCTGTGCCCTGCTGTCATTCTCACTCTCGCCTTAGAGGGCGCTACTCTGGTGTTGGCTGGAAGGAGGCTCCTGCTCCGTCAGTAAATACTTTTTCCTAAATCGGTGTGTCAGACTCCCTGCCACTCTTAAGACCTGAAAACTAAGAACATGACATCTTTGTTTTCCACTGTCAACTCTGAGCACCTTTCTGAGAGAAATGCAGGCTTACTTGTCAGAATCAAATGGAGGAAGATAATGGACTTAGAAAGGCAAAGCATATCATTAATAAATGTGTGAGCACCTCTATCCATGAGAAGTTGGTGCATCATCTCCACAGCAAGGATCAAAGCTCCTCAGGGGCAAGACAGGCTGATTCAGGGAGGAGGAAATACGAAGTCGATCCAGAAGGTAAGGTGTTCAGCTACGTAATATGATAAATAGAGACATTTATTAAAGAACATACAAGATACAAGAAACATTGTAATAGGACAATGATGCCTCAGTCCCCTTCAAAGTAGGCACCTTGGGACATCACATAGTGCATCCAATTGCCATCAGCTGCCCCATTGTATTGTCTTGGATCTCACTGATGGTCTAAAATCTCTTCCGTTTCAAAAGTGATTCTACTTTTGGGAAAAGCCAGAAGTCACAGGGCACCAAAGCTGGGCTGTCGTGGGACTGAGTCACCTGGGTGATTTGATGTTTCACCAAAAAACTCCGAGGGAGATGTGATACATGAGTGGGTATGCTGTTATGATAAAGCTGCCAGTCGCCATTTGCCCATAGCTGCAGCCTTCTGCATCATCTGAATAATTTCTGTGGAGGAATGTTCAAGTTTAATGCAAAATTGGATGCAGATTCCTTGCTGTGGTCGATCAGTCATTTTGAGTGCAATGGCCACACAGTACACATGCTCACTCAGCAGTGTCCCTCCCCCCAACTGACTAGTACAGGGAAATTGTCATTGTTCACACATGTGCAGTCCAGTCCACTCTCCTTACCTGCCAACTTACACGAATGTTGCACAAACCTATCTCATTTTATTAACAACGGCTAGGCTTTTTTCCAGGCAGACCTCAGATTCCAAATATTGAGCCCATTAGATGGGACCCCTGATAGAAGGAAAGCCAGTCAGAGGATGGCACCAGACCTCATGTATGGCATTACCTTCCCATTGAACTCTGTGGGCAATTTTTAAAAACAGATCTACAAAAGTTGACAGAAATTTGACAACATAATGGTTAGCAACAAAGGCGATATTTTAAACTCAATAAAAATAAAAACAGAGACAGAGAAAATACTGTGTTTTTATGTAATGTTCTAAAGCTACCAATTCTGAAAGCCATTTACTAAGAAAAGGCAAGTAAAAAAATTTGCTAAATGAAAGCAGACGTAAACCACTTCACAGTGAAACTCTCCATTTTCCCATGTATTCATGACCTTCCTAAGCAAGAAATCAAACATTTGGTCCATGGGAAAATGTGTCTTCTGTTAATCTGGGTTGACCCTCTGAGTTTGGAGTAGAGCTAGAACAGTTCAGAGATATTTTGAACCAATTCTGGTTTATATCCTTGGAGCTCTGTAACAGTGAAGTATTTTGTCCCTTATGCCACTAAGAACTAAGTGAGCTGATAGGCATTGTGGCCACTAGAACTAATTGGGCCCCCTATTTTATTTTATTTTATTTTTTAAGATTTTTATTTATTATTTTCAGAGAGAGAAGGGGGAGAGGCAAAGAGGGAGAGAGATATCAATATATGGTTACCTTTCACCTGCTTCCAGCCACAGACCTGGCTGGAGACCTGGCTTGCAACCTGGTTATGTGCCCTGGCTGGGAATCGAACCAGCAACCTTTGGGTTTGCAGGCCAGAGCCGTATCCACTGTGCTGCCAGCCAGAGCTTTGGCCCCCTATTTTAAAACATATTGAAAAATAAGAGGCCGTGGCTATTGAACAGCCACTGGCTTTCAAGTTTAGTTATAATTGAGAGATTATAGTAGGTAAATTTCTTGTTTTTTAGACAAAACTCTTAAAGAATTTATCAAGTAGTAAATACTGCAATCAACATCTCTATAATCTCGTACCCAAATTTTTCCATTAAAAAAATAAATGTATTGTTTTCAGTCACATAGTATTTTTTTACATAGTTTAGAAACTCAATCAAGGCTATAATTTTCAAAATCTGATACAGGAAGTCCTTGAAGTACCTTCATTTGGTTCTGCCATCCAAAGGAGCACAGGAATGTGGAACAGAAGTTCAAAGGTACAGTCAGGACAAGACACAGAACAGGAAAGCCACTCAATGAACCAAAGTTCACATGACAGCTGTGATTTTAAAGGGATTAGGTGCTACAGAGCATTGTCTTCCAAAAATGGTATTGTTTGTTCTTAGGTTTGATGCTTCCCAAACAAGCCTTGTATCTGGTCTTGGAGGGTAATGGAATGCTGTAGAAATAGCACTGAAACCTGGTCTTATGTCCCTGCATTTGCAGGAAGAGCAGAGTGACATTTTCTGACAGCTTTCCACTGTAGTACCTACAGGATCCACCCTCATCTAGGGAGCCTCAGACTGCAGTGCAGATCTGACGATGTCCAGAGTCCAGTGGAATGTTGGAGCATAGATGACTCTTGAGAGGAGACTTACATTGAGCAAAAATGACCAGGCCCAGTACCCCCACAGAACGGTCAGTTAATGGTGGCAGCTCCTTGGCAGAGACTGGTCTTTGTTGGTTTCATCTCAACACCTGCTTCCCAAAGCACCCACCCACTTGTCATTTGTTTCCTTTAGCCAGTAACCCTAGGGACTTCTCTCTCTGGGCAAGCGCTCATTGGTTCAGGGTGGGAGACTCAACCTTACTAAAGCATTTTCCATCTTCACTTTGGCTATCCATTCACTAAGACCATTTCCCACCCTAAATGTCTGGACCGCAATGATACCTCTCTGAAATCTCTATTTTCTCTCTCTCTCTCTCTGTTTCTCGTTTTCTTTTCCCAGATTAAGACTTTTAAATAGCACCAACAATAATAGGCACCTGCATATAGGATGTTGTAACTTTCAACATACTTTCAAAAGCAATGAAGTCAATGTACTTTTAATCTTAAGTATTTCCAGTTATGCACATATTGAGCAGAAAAAGGATTGAGAACAACTTAAGTTGCCTGGTAATTCTGCCTGCCATTCCACAAAATAGATATCTATAACTATTTGATATAGTCAAACCTGAAACAGTAACTACAGGTTCCATAAAACTGCAAAAAGAATTAAGAATAACTTTAGGAGTTTCCTGAATACTGACAAAGATGTAGAAGACCTTGTCTAGGTTTTCAGGTAAGTGGGTGTGAATGAGTCAAGGGAGAAATTGAATAATTAATACAAAACTATGAGAATAATAAAACTCATAGGCAATGAAGAGAAACAAAGGGCCAGTAGTTACAAGTAACAGATTCAGAAAGGTTATGTAACTTGCTCAAAGTTGTACTACTGAAAATGAGTGGCACAAACATTTATGAGCTCCCAGTCACAGAAGCAAATCTACGCTGTACCTACATACTCTGCTGCTGTCTGTTCAGAAGCAGCAACTCTACAAGTTATTGGCAAGAGCATTTTCAAGACCGATATAATACTATGCTGATTGCTGATTAAGGACTCATCTAACTCTCTAGTAGGTTTAGGTGACAAAGCCTTTAATTAAGTAAGAGAAGACTGAATCTGGAGCACTCCTCTTTGGGTGGTTGGCTACAGGGTTTGCTGTATTCTTATACTTTGCCCCTGCAAGGCCAGGAGTGTCCGTATAGTCTCTCTATCCAACTACTTGTTTTATATTTCTCCAACTAAAAGGCATTCTTCCCAATCCTTGTGCTACTTACAAGAGTCCATCAATATGGATACACTAACACTATTTGAAGTGTCTACTATAGTCATTTCTATAACATGTATTCATGAGGTGGGTCTTTGAATGCTAACTATGAACTTCTAGTATGTGGAAGCCTGATTGGGTTATTCCTAATGCTAACTCTTCATAGAAGGTAAAGTAGAGGTATAACCACACATGGTTTATGCTATTAGTGCTAAAAATCCTTACAAATAAGCTTCAGACAATATAAGAGTTGTGAATCATAGTTCCATATTTATGTTCCATATTAAATTAGATTAGGTATCTCTATCAAGATATTGATCGAGTTCCAGAATATTCAATTCTGGAACTGGGAGACCATGCCCATAGTCTTTCTTGACTTAGGCGCACTGTGGCCACCCAGGATGATAAGTCCTCTTTAGTGGGCATAGAGGGAGGGAGCTGGGGGTACTGAGACATGTGTACCACATGCTGCTTGAGTTGGGTCTCCTGCACTGGCCTCTCCCCTGTGGTTTCTTTTATCTCATAAGTGGGCCAACACAAGGAATAGGGGACCCCCCCCACCCCCCGCACCACCATCAAATAAGTCTTTGAGATGATGTTACGGCAAGGGTCAGGACTCCTGGGCAGAGTCTTGGGGATACTGGGGCAATATCAAGGCCCAGCAGGGCATGGCAAGGCTAGGAAGCAGCATAAGAATTGGGTCCCCAGTCCTGCTTGGTGTCTGGACGCTTGAAATGAAGATGGCAGGAGATAGAGGCATATAATGGGCCACAGAAACAGACGGCTTCTACCTGCAGCAGCGCTCTAAGTTTCCCAAAAATCACCAGGTAGAAAACAACCTGGGAGAGGCCTGAAAAGGTCTTCTTTCACAGGAAATGCGCTATGATGGGCCTCTAAGACCCAAGTCTGGGTCCACTATTGTCATTTACCAGCTGGGTAGCCTGGGATGTTTACTGCATGTAAACTTCCAGAAGTAGACTTCACTTTCTCCTGGCAATGGTAACACTGTACCAACTTTGCAAAGTTATTATATCGATAAATAAAAGAGGCAGGTAAATTGCTAAATCAAGTAGCAAGCTGTTTTGCTAATGTCTGAAACACTCACCAGCCCCTGACAGGCCTGCAGTAAGTCTCTGCTGGGTAGATGAATGACTCAACCACTGAGTGACTTGATCCACGGCATTGGCTTTCACAAGCTATTCAAAAATGGAAGAAAAGCTGTCAACATGGGCTGTCCAGGGCCTGCAGGAGGAAACAGCATAGATTAAATCAAATAGTTTTACCTTCCAATACTTCAAATGCAAACATTTCCCACTTATTAGAAGCCAGAGTTGTTTAAAAGATGTAATTGCACATTTATTTTGATGAGACCTTTTATTTGACCTTCTTGTGCATATATCTTTATAATAATCCTCATAAGGGGAAAACTGCAGGGGATCCCTTGGCAACAGGGCCTAAGCTTTGTCAAGAAAAGACATAGGGTTTATAATTTGGTGATTCAATTTACCCATGAAGCAGCGAAAAGGAACTCCAAGAGAAGATTTTGTTTTTTAAAAGAGAGGAAGACAAGAAAACTCATTATCTCAGTGAATCACCGATGTTTTCTGGGTGGATGCATCCATGAATAAATTGGTAGGCAGGGTTGATGGATCACCTGCTCTCCCACGGCCTCCCACAGTTTAATCACTGTCCTGCCTTTTCTCGCTGCAAGCCTGGCAAGGCACTCCTCCTGACCCAGGCCACCCCCAGCACTGCCCACACCACCACCGCCCCACTGGCGGTGGCCTTTGGCTTCTCTCTCGAAGTTCCCCAGTGCCCTCCTGTCTTTTGATCATTGCTCCCCTGCCCATCTGCCTCCCTGTCTTCTAAATGCCACCTTCCTCCAAGAGGCCATCACACCTGTTTGCAGCCATACCCCTGTACCCTGCCCGGGATCTTACCCCTTCCCACAGTGACTTCCCCTTTTCTCCGGATCTCCAGCCCCACCTCTCTCAATGGCCCGTAGCCTGCATTCTCACCTTGGTGCATAGCATCCTCCTGAAAGGAAAGATAAATCACAGGTCACATGCTGCAGGAAGGTGGACAAGAGGAGGGAGGTCTGAGGTAACATCACTGGCTTGGGGATCTAGAAGGTCACTGATGTGTAGAAAAGCATTTTTGTAAAATGGTAAGAGAAGCTATATTAGGAAGTATGTACTGTCCACCCAGCCAAAAAGAAACAACTTGCCTAACATTTTTTTTTTTTTTTAATTTTGTTGATTGGGGTGACATTGGTTAATAAAATTATGTAGGTTTCAAGTGTACCATTCTATAATACATTATCAGTATATTGCACTGTGTGTTCACTGCCCAGTCATCTCCTTTCACCACCGTATGTTTGACCCCCTTTACCTTTTTCTGTATCCCCCCACCCCTCTTTCCATCTGTTGACAACTGGCCCTGTTGTCTGTACCAGTTTTTCTTTGTTTGTCTTGTTTGTTCATTTGTTGCTTTCAGTTTTATATCTACATATGAATGAAATCATAGAGTTCTTATTTTTTTCATCTGACTTTTTGGTTTTTCATGATATTCTCAAGATCCAGCCATGTTGCCTCAAATGGTAGCATTTCGTTTTTTCTTATTTGCCTAACTTCTAATCTCCCTATATTCCAATATGACCCCTGTTATTCAGAGCTCATGGTCTTCACAAATCATCTGCCACTCTGGATAACAGGAGGATTTATAGAAGTTCTCTCTGGAATATGGACTGCCTGATTAGAATCCTAGCCGGTACAATCAGAATACTAGGACTGCTTGGGTTGTAGCTTAACTGGCTGATAATGACACCTGTAATGCCCGATTCTATACATTCAAGTATTTTAAAGTATATAGCTAACACAACCCTAGTTATGTTGATTCTTTATTATGTATGTCGGTGGAGAATGCTGGTTTTTCCAAGAGACTATTCACTGATTATTTAGGCCTGTAAGTCTTATTTCTACATCCCTGCTGTTTATCCCTTGTACTGGTAGCCATTTGGGGTACTCCTTTGGTATAGATAGAATTATAGAACTTATATGTAGAAGGACTTGGAGCTCAACCAGTCTAACTGTCCTTCTGAACTTTCAGTTCTCTGTCCACATAATCATCAGATACTTGTGTGGCTTTTGCTTGAACCAAACCCATTTGGAGGATATTCACGCTCTTGAGAGCAGCCATCTTGTTTAGCAGCATTTCTGCTCGTAAGAAAGTTCTTGCTTATGTTAAGCAGGAATTTTTCTTCCCAAAACTTCCACTGAATTGCTCATCATTCTATGTGGCCATTAAGAGGTAGAATTTATTGAAACAAGACATATTCCACACAAAATAATGACAAAAATATAGTGTTCCTCAGAATTGCACCCTGCCCTCACGAAGGATGTGGGTCAATGGGTCACTGGGTCACTGGGTAAGTGCTCATTGTGATGGGGGTAACAGCTGAGCAAGCCCACAGATGCAAACTCAGAGAGCAGAGATCAGTGAGGACTGGTGTGGTAAGGGAGAATTCTGGCAGAGGTGATACCAAAATGACCATGTTCATAGTAAGGCAAACAAATTTTGTTGGTGGATGGATTGAGCTGGCATTAGGCAACCTGGTGTCTAAACAGGGTTCCTTTACCATCATTCCTGCCTTGGGCTTTTGATCCAGCTGTGACGTCAGAGGTGGTTAATTACTAGTTTCTTGCAGTCTGATACAGAAACACGAATCACTAAGCTTTGGGTGATTGTTTCATATTGCACTTCTGAGTCTGCCCCTAACCCACTTCTGAGTCTGCCTCTAACCAGCTGCTGATTTTGCATCACAAGTTGCTGATTGCTAAGTGGTTCCCATGATGCAAAGCTGCTATGTATTCTTGAGCAAGTTGTGGGTCCAAGGTAGAAAACCCCATTTTTCATACTAGTAATAAGAATAATGGAAAATATCACTAACCAGTATGCTTAGGCAGTACTTTTGTAAACAATCAGTACTTTTAACTCGGATTCACACAGCATTCTTTGTATGAGTAAAGAGAATCACAGAAGTGGTAACACTTCTAAAACCAAATATTTAGTAAATATCAGATCTGATACAAGTCAGATATTCAGGCACCCACTTCAAACAGTAAGTCTAGAACCAACAATGGAAAAACGTTGATCTGTACACTTAAGGCTTATGCATTTTAGTGAGTAAAAATTGCAACTCAATAAAATAGGAAAAAAATAGATGACTGAGTCTGAAATGAAGGTGAATTGTAAGTGGCAAAAGAAATCTCCTTTGAACTCCACCCTTTGGTCATTAGGTTCTGAGCATTATGTTACTACCCTCCCTTGAAAGTCAGGGGTCTGCCTTTGACAGATAAAGCTGAGTCTCAGAGATATAATTTACCCTTCTGGAAAATCTAAGATACCAAACCAAATGTAGGTAACTCCAAATCTATTGCATATTCTATGTTATTAGTTTCTCCCAGAGTGTGCTAGGGGTACCACTAGCAGTACGTAAGATGAGGTTTGATGTAGGTGGACATAAATGGACATCTTTCATTTGTTTAAGGTGAACTTGTGAGGATCAAACAGTTTTATTCATAGGCATGATTCAAAATGCCTTGAAATATATGTTTTTAAAGGGTGCTCAATTTATAGAAAGTATGAAATATTACAAATAATGATACAGTTGGTTTGCAGATGTGATACCACTGGTGTCACGGCCAAATTGTAATGGTAGCATGGAATGTCTAACATGTGAAAAACTGTAAGCTACATCTGATGACAACTTTGTCAGCAGCTTCAATAGAGCCCTGGACTGTTTTCTACCTACATGCTTGCTATACGTGCTAAAGAAAAATAATTCCAGAAGAATCCATCATATTTTTGGCACCAATGCAACTTCAAATGATTCCCATTCATAAGTATAGTCCACATGAAGTTTTATATATTCTCTGTCCCTCTCTAACCCCTGTCAGGTCCCATTTGTCTCCTTCATGGTTCTTCAATTGGCCACAGTAAAACAGGTGGCCTCTGCAGAACCAGAAAGTTTGGAGGATAAGAAAGGATATTTTTCCATAGGCCATCCAGAAAATAAGTAATGGTTATAAATAAAAACATATTTTTATTGCTGCAACCCACTCAAAAGTGGTACACAGGCCTCTGCCTGATACCCCTCGTTGTGAAATAATCATGAGAGTTAGATGATAAAGAAAGAAAGCCATATCAAGAGAGTTGGAGAGCATAGAGTGCAGAATTACTCACTAATTCAACAAATATCGATTGATGACTTTTATGTGGCCTAGGACTTTCCAATTTGGGAGGGATACAATGGTGAAGTAAATACCTAGTCTTTCCAGTAATTTGCTGGTAAATGTTTAAACAACCAGCAATCCAAGGGTGGGGGGACTAAAAACATTTGTCACCCTGACTAACTTTCAACTATCAATGTGTTTTCTCTAATTGTCCAGTTGGAAAAAGATGCCCACAATGGTTCTTACAGTCAGCTCTGGTACTGAGTACTTCTCTATTGGCATTTAGAGACATAGACACTCATCAAAAATCAGAAGGGTATTTTATCTTTTGTTCTTCATCCATGTGCAAGGCATTACACTAAGTGCCCACCCACATTATAGAGGGCAATCTGCTTCACTCAATCTACTGCTTAAGTACTAATCTCATCCAAAAACACCCTCACAAACACACTCAGAGTAATGTTTGACCAGATATATGGGCCACCTGTGGTCTGGTCAAGTTGGCACATAAATTGACCATCACAGTATTCAATCAAGAGAGGTTGTGATAAAGAAACTGTAGATGGCAATCAACATTTCTAGCATTCCTGGTTTACTGAATTAATTTTTTTCTCAATCTCTTACTTATGGAGAAGAACATGCTGGGGTCACTTTCACATATTGACTAACATTCATGTCCATCATAAAACACCTTTTTCAGTACAGAACTAAATGACATTGAGATGAATTTCAATGAAATGAATTACACTTCTAAGAAATAAAAGAGCACATATTCCTTTAAAAACTCAAGTATCTGCAACCAACGTTTGGTTGCTTGCAAACCAATTATGCCAAAGACAATTAGTACTATTCAAAAGCAGCCCACTCTTGGGTGGAGATTTGAAAACCTATGTCCACAAAAACTTGTACATGGATATTTCTAGCAGTATTAGCAGCCAAGATGTAGGAAAAACTCAAAATGTCCACCAACTGACAAATGGATACACCAAATGTGATATATATCCATATAATGGGTTGTTTTTCTGTTATAAAGTTAAGTGCAGTTCTGATACATGGCAAATCAATAACCCTTAAAAATATTATACTAAGTGAAAGAAGCCAGACATAGGTCACATATGCTATGTATGATTCCATTCATATAAAATGTCCAGAATAGGCAAAAATATGAAGACAAAAAATAGATCAGCCATTGTCAGGGCTGGAGGGAGGGAGGGAGGATTGGGGATTGACTGGTACTAAGTACAGTATTTCTTTTCAGTGCAATGAGTGTTCCAGAATTACATGGTGAGGATGGATGTACAACTTGGTAAATATACTAAGATCTCTGAATTGCACATTCGAAAGAGTGACTTTTATCTCAGGAAACCTGTTATTTTAAAAAATAATAATCTATTGTGCTTGTCTTCCTTAGAGACAGTATGCATTTTTAAACTTTTATATAAATGATTTGGGAAGAAAAAAAGGATTCAGAACATCATTCTCCCATCTAAACGCTAATGAAGTATTTCTAAAGATATTAATAAATACATCTAAGGAACAACGTGGAGGGGGGTGTTAAAATCTATTTTAACGTTCTCATTCTTTAAGGAGACTCAAAGTTTAATAAAATTCAAAGATTTCCAGGTTAGACTGACACGAATTCATCTTTTAAAGATCCAATCTTTGGTCACTGAAAACGTAGCACGAGGTGGTGAAGAGCCCCATGGCTTCCCTGTGAAAAACCCCTTCGGCCCAGGGTCAATGACTGTGCTATTCAGCAGACAGATGTAAACAGCACCGGCCACTTTATTAGAAAGGCTGTCCTTTCCGAAACCTCAGTCCAATTTCTGAGACAGAACTACTGAACTGCCGAACAGCTCTCCATTTGCACTAAAATGCCTCCTCTCTGGAGAATTGCCCATTATCCTTGCTGGGCGGAACAATGAGGGAGACTGCAGAAACCATACCTCTGCCTGACCAAGGACATGCTGTCCCAGTCCATTCGTGGAAGCAAAAAGAATTCTATCTTTTTAAAGTTCTTTTCACTGGTGCTTTAAAAAATCTCACATTTCTCTGAAGTAGCCAAACCTACGTGTTCACGAATCGTTTCTACCCCGACATTGTAAAAAACAGAATGAAAACTGGAGTCTTGGTGTCGCTCAGTGGATTGAGTGTCAGTCTGCAAACAAAGGCTGCCAGATTGATTCCCAGTCAAGGCCCATACCTGGGTTGCAGGCTGGGTCCCCAATTAGGGGCACGCAAGAGGTAACTGATAGGATGTTTCTCTTGAACATCAACTTTCTCTCCCCTGCTTTCTCCCTCCTTTCCCCTCTCTAAAAATAAGTATTTTTAAAAACTGGAGAATAACATTCTGTACAAAGTCACATGAAGAATTTGGTAGAGAACTATCTTTACAATTGTTTCCCTGCCCAAAGAGCTACATCATACAGATAGAGACGTCAGTAACGGCTTACGATAAACTGACCAGTGAAGTTCTGATCTGAATTAAAGGCCTTTTATACAGCCTAGACTATAACATTTAAAGCTGCAAACAACCAGTATGTGTTCACAAACCAAATGATATTTCTTATGCAGTAGGACACAAATGAACTACTTAACCATAACATAATAGAAAAAACCAAGTGTTTGACATGAATGTATACTTTCTGTATTTCTGCTTAAAGAGAAAAGAAAGGAAAAGCTGGTAAAATTAAATGAATACTGCACTCTTTACACAGGGTGAGGCCAAAGTAGGCCCACAGTTTTGAGTACAAAAAGCCCAAGTTTATTCTTGTATTTATTATTGTATTATTTTCCATATGCACAACTATAAACCTACTTTTCCCCACTCTTTGTAATTATACCAAAATAGTATCAGCTACCACTCTAGTGCCTTCTGACAAGTGTTTTACCTTTAACATTATAAAGTGTGTTATCACCATTTTACAGATGTAAAAATACGGCTCAGATAGATTCAAAACTGTGTCCAAGTCAAAAAGCTGTTCCTTGGTAGGAGAGGTATTCAAACCTGGTATTAAAGCGTCCTACCATATTACCATAAGCCTTCTTAGTGCACCGTGTGGTTGGTATGCTCTTTCAATTGTTTATTTTTCAAAATGAATAAGCTATGTGGGACTTTGTAGTTATGATTTGGGCCATTCCAAACATTTCTATGAAAAAGTTAATGGGTCCTTTCTTTTGATTTGGAATCTGAGTCGCCACTGTATCCCAAGGGTATTACCAAAGAAACTGGCAAGCACTCAATGGACATTTGCTGAAAGAGCGATGGGAACCTGAGTCATGGCAATTAAATTGCAAAATTTGGGCAATTCACACAGCAAAAAAATTAATGCTGAGAGTATACTTATGCTCAATGAAGTTAGAAAAATCTAAGGCACTAACTTAGAAAATTAAGTACTGCATACGGTTATATGGAATGAACTTTCTTAAAGAATGAAAAAAAAATAAGACTACTCTTCTTATAAATTCTGCTAGAAACATAATAGAAATATTTGTAACTAATATTCTATGTTTGTAAATCCTGTCATACAGCTTACACGAGTTGATCGAAGTTGTCAGTGTCAAAAGTAAATTTTGTCTCAATTATGTAAACTATCATTAGAAATTCATCATAAATGTACACTACTAAAATATTAAACAACCCAAATGACCTGAATTCATTAATTATTTGTAAGTAAAAGGGGGAAACTTCACCGGGTTCATCAACAAAATATTTCTGTTGGCAAAGATTTTTATTAGTACGAATCATAAAGTTAAGTTTTCTGCAATATGCTTTGTTTTGGTCCCATGAAGACACTGAGCCTGTGGCTATACCCCCAGGAAGGGAAACTCTTCTCAAAAAAGTCAAGCTGATTGTGAGAGCTATGTTTTTTGTGTGTATAGTAATACTGAAAAATAACACATGCATTTTAGAAACATCACATATTTAATATTAAAGAATTTGAATTAAAGTACAAAAATTAAACAACACATGATTTCAACATTAAAAAACCATAACACTTATTACTCAACTATACAGTGAATATCAAAAACACAAATGAAGCATAACTATTAAAACCTTGAATACATTAACAGCAAAATTATAGTTTATTTCTATAACAAATAATTAACTAAAATATTTATAGTTATTTTCAAGGATCACAATGGTAAATTGGTTTTTCCCCCTCAACTACTGAGTAAAATTTGCATCTTAATCATTTGCCCTTCATTTCTTTCTACATAATAGTTAGATGCTTCTGGTTCTGTAACTGTTCTAATTTCTAATACAGATAGTGATCCTTGGTAATCAAATCCAGTGTAACCATTGTCTGCAAGCGCTTTAACATTGTGAAATGCTATACAGCAAACTTATGCAAAAATTTAACATAAACTACTGGATTCTATAACTTACTCAAGAATTAGAAGTATCTAAAGTTCTAAAAGTTAAAAACGATTGGTAGTTTGTTATACCTTTATCAAGAGAAACCACAGAGTAACTTTTTTTAACTTACCAATTTTACAAGTACTACCACTGTGGTTTATTCTGAATTATGGCTGATGTTTATTTTATGATGTTGAAATATATATTTAAAATTTTAAAGCCAAATGTACAAATCCAATTCTACAATAAGACAATATTTTAATTAGCATGCTTTACAAAGAAACTTTCATACTCATGTTTACAGTATTTTCTTCAGAAGAATGAGGCCTGATTGGAGATATACAGTCGCTGTGCAACATGGCTGCCATTCGCAAGTGATACTGCCGGTGACAAGGGGTAGCCTGGGTAAGAGTAAGGCCTTGAAGTGTAAGGAAGCATGCTGGGAGTCCCGGAAGAGAGAGTGGCATTAACAGGGGAAAGATTATTTATTGAGCCGCGACGGAAACTGTAGTCTGTAAATAAATACATGAACAATTATGCTGCACATCTTTATGGATACAAATTTAATTCAGAGACAAAGCATTAAAACTATAATCACAGTTTAACATAATGTTCTAACACTCAAAATCCTGATAATACTACATTGCTGGTAAAGACTGGGTCAGTCAGTATTCACTGAGAGGCAAACCCTGAGTTTTATTAGTCAGTATTATGTTTTCGTCACTGACAATGCTTCAGAGATCTTACTAAAATGCACTGTTGCATATCTTTCTTGGATATCTATTAATTGTTTTGTGTCTTTTTTTTATCACACAAAATGAAAACCTCTGATTTATCTTGCTCCACAATGAAGCTCCTTTTTAATTTAGTTCTGATGCTAAGGAGTAGTTCATGAAGAAAAGATAAAACACAGCAAATTCATATTTGCTTTTTTTTGGAAACTGTATTAGGTATCAAACCAGCAGAAATATTCACCTCTGGACTACAAAAACTGTCTAATATTTCATTATTTAAAGATCAATATAAACATTTATGTAACTCAACATCAATTTAATATTAGCATCCTACTGGTACCATAAAACAGTAAAATGAATCATCTGTATAAGATAAACTTCAAAAACCATTATCAACTGACTGTATAGAAAAATTCAAAAATGAACCAAATTTAAAAAAACAATTACATTTGAAATATTACTGGTTCCACAATAAGCATTCACCATATGCAGCAATAATTTCCTGCATTTATTGTAATGTTTATAGATGCATGTGAATATTAAAGACCAAATTTGTAAATCCCATACTTTCCAAAAACTCAACTATGTTCTTTATTGTAGAATAAGTCATAGGTGTGACAATAACTATTAAATGATTATTTAGAAAAGTTATGGTGTTTCTAAGAATGAACAAGAAGGAATAAGGTCGTCTAATGTACAGGTAAGGTTTTCCTGGAACTAAAACAAATGAGCATTAACTTAATGTTGTCATGAGACTTAATATTTGGCCAACAGGAATGAGATCAACTGCAGAGAGTAAGTTCAAGCAACATCAGAAAGGACCTAGTTAAGAAAAAAATGAAAAAAATAAAAATCAATTAAATATAGGTTTAATTTCTAGCATAAAATTAATTAAAATAATTTTATAACCTTTTGTTTGTATCAATGGTACCATAAGATTAATAAAAAGTACTTTGTTCTAAAAGGATAGGAATATATTAAAAAGGATTCAGTTCAAAATATTTTCAGTCTTTTAAAAATGGATAAAGAATTACTTTGATACCAAAGTAGGAAATTCCTGTATCATACAATACTTCTCTTAAAGGACCCTCTTTGCCTGAAGGGTTATCGTATTAAAGGGTTATGGTTGGTATTAAGTATAAACAGGAAGTTAGTGCTCCCATTAATTCCACTGATTGCTTTACAAAAGTTCTATTTCTCGCCTCCTAAAGATGACTACATCAATGAAGTCCATTCCTTTTTTTTTTTAAGATTTTATTTATTATTTTTAGAAAGAGGGAGAGAGACATCAACATACGGTTGCCTTTCACCTGCCTCCAGTTACAGACCCATTCCTTTTTAGACATGTATCTATGGCACAACTAGTTCTTTCAAATTTCAACAATGTAGTCATAGCAAGATTTAGAAGAGCAGATCTTTAAATAATTACACTTCTTTGGATGGGGAAATTTTTTCAGAGAAATCACTTTCACTTTGGATTTACATCCATTCGCGAGTTATTGCAGCCTATTCGTGATATATAAGAATATTCGTGCATAGAAGAATTATCTTCACAGGAAGATTTCACAAAGATAGCCAGACAACTGGCTAATGGCATAATGCTCAGGTCTGAACAGGTAGGTTCCTGATAGTTCCATGCTGTAAGCCCTTAATTTAAAAATACACTAATCAACTGTTATATTCTCACATTTTTAAGGAGACTAAATCAAAATACAAAATTAGAAACTGACATTGATTTTATTCCTATAGGATAAATCGAGAAGAAAAATTTCCCCCAAATACTACAAATACTAGAAAACAAAAAGCTTCAGATGTTTATATAAGGTTTACAAGTATTTCTTAAAGATGTTCAACCAACACCACTATCCAGAATACCTTCATGACTAAACAGAAGAAACTGAGTAGCTATTAGCAGTCTCTCCCCATTCCCTCTCCCTCATCCCCAGCAACCACTAATTTTTGTTTTTATAAATTTGCCTATCCTGGACTTTTCTTTCTTTCTTTTTTTTTTTAAAGATTTTATTTCATTATTTTCAGAAAGAGGGGAAGGGAGGGAGGCGGAGAGGGAGAGAGACATCAATGTAAGGTTGCTTTTCACCTGCCTCCAGACACAGACCTGATTGGAGACCTGGTTTGCAACCTTGTTATGTGCCCTGGCTGGGGAATCGAACCTGAGACTTTTTGGGTTCGCAGGCCGGCGCCTTAACCACTGTGCTACCAGCCAGGGCATATCCTGGACTTTTCATATAAATAGAATCATAAAAGTTGTGTGGTCTTTATATTTTAAAAAATATATTAGCGTGGGAGAGGAAGGGTGGAGGCACAGGGGAAAGGAGGAAAGAAGAGAGAGAAAGGGAGGGAGGAATGGGGAGAGAGAGAGGGAGAAAGAAAGAGATCAATTTGTTGTTTCACCCAATGTTTGAATCTTGTATGTGCCCTGACCAGAAGAAAACCCACAACCTTAACGTATTGGGACCATACCCCAGCCAATTGAGCAACTGACCAGGGCTTTATGAGGTTTTTCAAAACAGGTTTCTTTTTCTTTTCTTTTTTTTTTTCCACTGGCTTCTTAGCATGTTTCCATGGTCCCTCCATGTTGTAGTATGTATCAGGACTTCTCTCAGTTTACATTCATTGTATATACTATATACCACATTTTCTCAATGGTCATTTAGGTTGTTTCTACCTTTTGGCTATTATAAATAATGCTGCAAAGAAATAATTTGTAAAAGATTTTGCATGGCCATACGTTTTCAATTCTCTTAAGCCAAGGAATGGAAGACTGTCTCACTTTTTGAGGTGCTACCCCTTTGCAAGGCAGCTTACATGGTTTCACACTCCCTACACTGACTTATGAGAGCAAGGCACCCAGTATTTTGATCAATGCAGTAAGTTTATACCTTTGATAGATATTTTAACCATTTCTCTAGATTTTTATGGGATATTAAAATTTTAGAAAAAACTGTCATTTTACTATTATTTCAATTGCTAACATTCAAATAGCCATGACTGGAATAACTCAATTTCATCTGCAAAACAAAGTTGTTGGTTTTAATAGTGCTGTATACACCCAGAACCTAAAATACAGCTAGGTTCAAACAGACAATAAAAAAACAATTCTGTATTAAAATATAAATAGCATTTATCATTTATTACTTTGTACTTTCATTCCTAGTACAGAAAATCAAAAGCTAAATGTAAAGCAGTAGAATTTTAAGAATTGCTACTTATCAAGCAACTTAAAAACTATGAAATATTTAAAATCAACTAGAAAATTTTAAGTGATACTTTTGGCTGAAATACATTAGAATAAATGATATCTCATTCACTTTTTTTATCTCATTTACTTTCCCTATGGCAATTACTATGGACAAAATTTTAAAAGGTCTTTCTGTTCTCTACTTAATTTTTCCTATCAGGCAACAGACAGCAAAGGGCAAGAAGTAGATATGAAATGATCAATGTTTTTTCCCCCCTAAGACCAGGCCCCACAGAGTAGCTCAGGTCAGTTTTTCTGTTTTCAGATGATTTATAAGAGGCTCTGAGAGTATTAATCCTAGTAATGGATGACTAGATAAAAAAGAAAGTTACTGTTCATTACTGCTTCCTTATGAAGTTTTAGTTGTTAACTCTCTATTTTTATTAGCATGGTTATATTCTTCAAATTCAATTTTAGGAAAAAAAAATCTGTTTTTTTAACTAAATTACTGTTGAAAATTTCAATATATTATCCCATATAATTTTGAAAGAATAATTTGGGCTTTAAATTGTTACTGTGAAATTTTGATGGTGTATAACAATGATCTTAAACATAAAATCTGTCAAATAGCTGTATTTTTATTTTTAAGAAGTTACAGCTTTCATTTTAAATTATCTGAAGATTTAACTTAAATCTTCAAAAACAAGGGTTTAAAATCCAGAAAAAAAAAACCTAATCTATAGTGACAGCAATCAGATCAGTGGTACCTGGGAAAGAAAGTAGGAGAAATGTATGTTAGGGAAATGTTTGTTTTCTTGATTGTGGTGCCACTGCAGATGAATACATAAATCAAAACTGATCAAAGTGTAGACTTTAAATATGTACATTTTACTGTATTTCTCTTGAGTTACTTACGGTGTTTCCCCAACTACATCCCATATAATTAAGGTACCTCAAAACAAGAATCCCTTAACCAAAAGAATCTTGAGAAAAATTAAGGAAAGATGAGTTCAACAGTTAAACAGGTTGCTACTACAACTATTCAATATGCTAATATGCATTTTAATTTCCCAAGGGGAGTGTGCAGTTGTTCCCAAACGTGTTTGACCCTAGAAACAGTTATTTCATTGAAGTACTTTATAAATCAGCTTCAGAAGGATTTCAATGGGAGTAATATGTAATATGAAAAATTTTAAAGCAAAACAGAAAAATTCTTGAAATATTTTAAACAGAGTGATTACAAACTCAGATGCCTTCAGAGGCTAACATGTAACAAATGAACTGAAAAAAAAAAAAAGAGAACTCAAGAGAACCAAATGGAAAATAGATATCTAGCTATTTGTTCTGAAAAAAAGCCTAGTTGCTTTCCTTTTAAAAAAAAGCTAGAGCCCTGGCTGGTGGCTCAGTGGGTAGGGCGCCGGCCTACAAACCCAAAGGTAGCTGGTTCGATTCCCAGCCAGGGCAACATAACCAGGTTGCAAGCCAGGTCTCCAGCCAGGTCTGTAGCTGGAGGCAGGTGAAAGGCAACCATACATTAATGTCTCTCTCCTCTTTGCCTCTATCCCTTCCCCTCTCTCTAAAAATAATAAATAAAATCTTTAAAAAACAAACAAAAAAAAGCTAGAGACCAAACTCATCATGTCCAGTTTTCAGTTTGCCTTTGTATTAAAAGATTAACCATGTCAAATTTCTTTTAGTCTCTAAACCACTTGGAAAGGGAGTGATAGCCTATAAGAGAAAAAATTAGGATCTGAGCTATGACAACCTAGGCTTCAGTACAGCTTGACAACTGTAGCTCACTAGAAACACTATCTGTGGTCAAACATGAAGAGAAGATAAAAGCTTTAAAAAGGTAACTTTTTGGGAAGGGGGAGGCGGAAGCAAAGAAGGGGAGGAGTTTAGTAGAGGAACTAGCGTGGAAGAACCATGGACATGGACAATAAGTGGGATTGACTTTGGCGGGGAGTGGGTGGGTGGGGAAGGGACGGAGGAGAGTAAAAAGGAGATGGATGTAATACAATAACAATAAATTTTTTTAAGAATGTGGGTCAACACACACTCTCATTCATTGCTAGTGGAAATGCAAAATAGTCCAACTATCTTGGAAAAGAACTCCTTAAAAGTAAACATACTCTTACAAATATCTTCCAAAAAAAACCTAAAGAAGATAACTTTTTAAGTTTCATTTCTATCAGTAAAATTAGTCCTCATAATTCAAAACTTAAAATCTAGAAACTTGTCAGCCCTGGCTGGTGGCTCAGTGGATAAGGCACCGGCCTGCGAACCCAAAGGTGGCTGGTTCGATTCCCAGTCAGGGCACATGGCAAGGTTGCAGGCCAGGTCTCCAGCCAGGTCTGTAGCTGGAGGCGGGTGAAAGGCAACCTACATTGATGTTTCTCTCCCTCTCTGCCTCTCTCTCTTCCCCTCTCTCTAAAAATAATAAATTTTTAAAAAAAAAAATTGTTAGAAAAGGTAGTTCTGAGAATAGCAGAATTTTTATTCTAAGATTAACTTTTCATTCTAAGATTATAAAAAACTTATGTCTCAAAAATAACAAATTATTTTGTATCTGCAGTTTAAGTTGTATTAATAAAAGCTAGTATTTGTTGAGCACCAAGTGCTAAAAATAACTATACATGGTCAACCTATTTAATCCTTACAAGATAAGTATTATTATTTGCCTCTTTTAACAAGTTGAGGCACTCAACAGGGGAAGAATTGGGACAACTGTAATAGAACAATAAAAATTTTAAAAAGTAAAAGAACTAGTACATGGTTTTCTCCCCGCAGGACCAGAACATTCCTTTATTCTCTACACGTAAAAAGGTATTTAGATAATCTTTACTCAAACTATAATCTTTAACTTCCTACCAAAATTCATCCTCTCTCAGTACCATGTTAACAAAAACTAAACATTGAATCCTCCTAACACAACTTTTATTCTAAATTGTATTAACAATAATTTTGGATTAATAAATTTGAAAACATCTGAGTTCTATTTTCAGATTAAGTTTAGAAATGCTTGATAATCTATATACACAGCATACCCACTTCAACTACATCTACCTTAAAATACAAAAAGGGGGATGGATGTAATACAACAACAATTAAATTAAATTAAAAAATAATAAAATTAAATAAAATTTGAAAAAAATACAGTTTACCATCTTGATGGTTTACAAGGGACACTGCACTAGCATGCTAAAAAGTTTTGAGAAGACCTGAAATATAATTAACAAGTTTAACTTTTTAAAATTTTGCTTAATGAGTCTATAATTAAAACTATAATAATCAAAATATTTTACAATGTTTCATTGAAAATTTTAAATTACTTCTCCTTATAAATTATTCTCACTATAAGAATAATTTATACCTGGTCTTCTGAAAACTGAATATATCACTTAATATTCCTAAGAGACTTTTTCTTACCTGTTTATTTTCTCCAAATTCTTCTACATAGGTCCAGGCTGAGGAGGTTGTGTTCCCTGTCTGTAAGCAGTGAAGACAGAAAGAAATTGGTCTTTAGATTGATATTATCCCCATCTAGGGAGTGCATGGAACCCTTGCTTGATAACTTTAGTTAAAAAGTCTTTTGTTCTTAAGTGGGAAAATAAATTTAGAGAAAAGAAGTGATAGTTATCATTTCTGAAGCTATCATCTGCAAAGATAAACAAAGACAAGTATTTTGAATTAAAATTGAGTTCATACATTATCAGGAGAAATTATCTTTGTATACAAATAAAGCCCTTCTTAGTTGGTTTCCTAAGAACTACTCTACCAATACAATAAAGAAAGGATTTTAAAAGCAAACAAAATTACCCAATTTCTGATAAGCAGATACAGCCAGACTCTCAGTGAACTTTTAAAAATATTAATAGATCTTCCTTGTCTTAAAAAAAAAAGCCAAAATAACACTAAGTTAAAAAACAACAACAACATTTTGCTTACTAACAGCTAAACTTAGCTACTTGAAACCTAATTTAACCATATCCAGTGCAACAGTCATCCATTTTAGTCAACCATTGCTCTATATGCCTTAAAGCTTTCTGGGAGAAATGTATGTCCAACTCCACGCTAAGAAACAATGCACTGAAGTGTGAACAAATAAAAACGGTTGATGATCCAACCTAAAACTGCAGACTTTTAAATAGCCATCTTAAAGATTGTAACTCAGTAGAAAAAAGTAGTCACAATATTGTCTGACTTTTACATGGAAATGTAAACAATTATTATACAAGCAAAAATATCTATCGGATAGCACTGAGAATGAGCAGGGCAGTGAGGAGTAGTAGGATTGAGACCCCAGATGAAGGGGAAAACTCAGAGAAGTGAGCACATCTTCTGCAAGAGCATTTCCCCTAGAAGAACTGGTACACTCTACAAAGGGATTTCAGAGGGAAGAAAAGATAGAAAGAGACAAAAATTTCTGCAGAATAGGAGGAAAAAACTGAAGGTAAGAAGCTACCGATAAGGCATGCCTGGGACCCAGGGTAAATTAAACTGGAAGTAGGCCAACTTTAAAGCAGAATAATATCCTAAGAAAAAGATCATGCTCAGTTACTATACTCAAGAGGAACTCAACAAAGGAAGAGATGAGGTAAATGGCAGTGAGCAGAATACTCCAAGCAGGTGAGCAGCGCTAGGAAGAGTCAGGAGCAATCAACGAACACGGCAAGTCCTTCCGATATTTCCCGTGGTTAGCTTAGATGGGGCCAAGTGACAGAGCATGAACAGAACCTAGTGTTCAGAGGCCCTGATTATACAACAGAAGCAACACTGTCAGTTCCTGAGCAAGGAAATAACAATGAAAAACCATAGATATAATCAGAGTGATAAATTGCATGGCTGGTTCAATTATATATTGAGATGTTTTGAGTATGATCAAAATGAGAGTACCGTTTTGATCAATAATGGTACTATTGCACCACAATAGTTCACAGCGGGTTATCAAATATTTAACGTTAGACAGAGGTCAGTTTTTCATTGCACTAGTATGTGAAGTTAGACAGAATAGCAGTTAAGAGCACAGACTCTTGGTTAATTGGGGTTCCTAGGCAAATTAATCTACGGAAGCCTCAGTTTCTTTATTTGTTAAAATATATCAACCTTGATATTATCAAAATAACGTATTATATGACCTGCCCGGTTTGGTTCAGTTGGTTGGGCGTTATCGTACAAAGCATAAGGTCACTGGTTCAATTCCCAGTCTGGGTTCATGCCTGGGCTGCAGGTTCGGTCCCTGGCCAGGGTATGTACAAGAGGCAACCAATCAGTGTTTCTTTTAACATCTAAGTTACAAGAGTCTAATAAACAATCTTGTCTTCTCCTGTGCATTTAAACAACAAATAAATTATTTTCATAAAATATGAACTATTATAAGGTGCCGGCCTGTGAACTTAAAGGTCGCAGGTTCGATTCCCCAGCCAGGGCCCGTAACAAGGTTGCAAACCAGGTCTCCAGTCAGGTCTGTGGCTGGGGGCAGGTGAAAGGCAACCATACATTGATGTCTCTCTCCCTCTCTGCCTCTCTCCCTCCCCCTCTTTCTAAAAATAATGAAATAAAATCTTAAAAAAAAAAAATGAACTATTTAAATAAAAATTCATACAATACAGGCTATTTTTACAGTTCAAATGTCACTTGCCACAAGGTAATGGCACACAATAACTAATGTACCTTTGGCCAATTACTATATATTTAAGGAGCAAGAAAAAGCAAGTAATCATTAATATTCTAATGATTTAAAGCTTATAATTACAAGACTAACATTCTATACTTCGTTTTATTTTAAATCCCCATGGGAAGTTCACGGTTCCTGGAGGTAATGCACTACCAGGTCTTAGATAGAGGATGTATTACTCTAGGAAAGGATATACCCTAAATTAACTAACAGAGTAGATCCTGTATTTAATTTTAACCTAGAAGCCCGGCAACAACTGACACAATAATTTTAAAGTAATTAAAAGTACAGACGATCACTGGCGTAAATTCATCACAGTAAAACCCATTCTCTGAAACATTTTTGTCTCCATTTACTAATTCATTCACTAAAATATATTGCTATAACATATGCAATCACTGTTTACTAAATATTAAATAGGAAGCAGAAATAAAAGCATAATTGGCTAAAGACTGTGCACCTTCTCATGCAGATTTTACTTATTCTACACACCCCAAAATAAGAAGTCCCAGGGGAAAAAATATCAATATAACACTGAAATTCCTTTTTAGGCCAGGTTAAAAAATATATTTAGGTGACACCATGTGGCAAAATTATGAATTGCTACTGACATCTAAGATGGAACAAAGAGGCAAATTTTATTGTGGCATTGATTCAGAAGGGAAAATTTTACAAACCGTTATTTTCTAAAATACTAAATGATAAACCCAGATAATTTATAAATTAATAAAGCAGTAACTACTGTTAAAACTACTGTATTAGAACAAGTGTTTTAGGAAAGTATTAACCAAAGATACTAATGAATTATAGGATAAAAGATAAAACATGACTAAACTCATGTACAACTGTAAATGAAATCATATGATCACTTTAGCCAGTTAATAATTATCATGGAAAAAACTAATCAGATATGTTTTAATACACATCATTTTCCTAGATTCTCTGCTATGCAAAGGAAATTTTCCAAACTTTTAAATAACTTTTATGAAACCCTGATTTTGATTATACTGTGATTAACATATTCAGGAAATAGCTGAAAAGCAATTACTTGTTCATACGAATAAAACAGGTGACTGGTTTTTCAATCCAGTTGTTCTACTGTGAAGTAGACAAGATATAAGCTTTGAATTGTATAAAATAAGGGATATTAAACTGATAACAAGTTCATTCATGAAAAAGCAAATCTTAATTTTAAACTATTTGAACTCAAAAAATTTCGAGTATTGTTTTTGCTTCTAAATAATAGTTTTAACCCTATTTAGAGAAAACCATAATTTGGGGGCATCTCTGAGTTTTTCAAAGACACCAAGTAAAACCCTCATATTTTTAGACATGAACGCAACAAAGAGTAAAGGAGTCACTTGCCACTCCAAGGTCACAGTTTGTTGGGGGCAGCAACTGTAGGTTCTTTTGCTATTTGTTTACGCACTACTACATTAAAGAAGCTGCTTCTTTCACAGCACTAACTCCATAATAACTATGGTCTGTTAATACAAGTGTTAGTAAGATAAAAATTATGAGGAATCCCACATGATAGTCTTACAGAAAAAATATTTAAGTTTAAAGAAGAATAAAATATATTTTCATGAATACTGGTCCCTCATGGAGGGTCAAAGATACATAGTTGAGTTAATGGAATTTCTGTCTTACCACTTAATCATATGAAACAAATTAAAGTATAAAATGTTGACGCTGTTCCTACTTCTTATATATGTGAATTTTAAAGCAAATTCAGCAAATTTTGTTCTTTAATATTCATTTGAAATATTATCATGAAAATTAGAGCTGTAACACTGGAAAAATTAACTTTCTAAAACTATCCTTTCTCTTCTACTTACAATTAAATTGTTCATTATACTATACCACCATTATATATTGTCTCTAGCTGAAGAGTCTGCTAAAATTATTTCTCAGGAAGAAAACTGAAGGTTTCCCTTTGTTTTAAAGCAATTTATTGGCAAATTTTTAATATCAAAATTTGTTTTGCATTTCTGCTCATCAATCTGGAAATAATGATAGCTCATGAGAAAAAAAAGCACCTTATTTTTCACAGTAAAATTTCTTGGAATAGTATACTGCTGTCTTCTATTTCATAGCTTTCAACCAAGTTATAAGTGATAACAGAAATCAAAACCTAACTTAAAATGTAGGAAAACATTGTGGTTATCACACTTAAAATATATATACTTGCAAAGTTTTAAAAAGCAGAACTGATGAAATTTTAATGAACTAAAGTCCACTTCCTTTCACTTCAAATTCTTAAAATCTGGCTGAAACCACCAAAGCAAACATTATACAGAATTATTTGCCATTAACCCACCACTATGCCATTTTTAAGCATTTGTTAATGTTGCATCCCTTTCTGGCCATAAACTCTTCTGATTTACAGCTCAGATCACATGGGAGGTGTGCCCTTCCTCTGCACTCCCAGAACACCCTATGCAGAATCTGTGCTGGCCCTGAATCCTTAAGAGCAAAAACAGTGTTTTATTTATCAGCTCCAGGCTGCATAGGAAAGTCCACTTAGCACAAGAGAGGCATTCAAAAAAGATTTGTTCTTTAATTAAACCTCATTATTCATGGCCAAAACAAAAGAACACTTAGATGACATTAAATCAATGGCACAAGCTGGCTTGTGACAGAGGTTCTTCACTCCTGTCTTAAAGCTTTAGGTGGTCATAAAAGAAAAACTCCCACTTCATCACTACTACAAACATAGAAACAAGAAAAGCCTTGCCTACAATTAGTTGTTAGTAACTAATTTAACAGGGTGAATTATCAACACAATGAGACATCCTCCCTCCTTCTATCAAGTATTTTCCAGGACTTTTTCCTTCAAAAACCTAACTGTCCAGAACTCGCCTTTTATCTCCTTGATTTTGCTTAGTTCACTTCTGGATGGCGTAGAATCCTCCAGGAGAAAGCCCAGGTTCAAAACAGAGGCATATTTTTAAGACAAACAGGATTATTCACACAGAGTCTGATTTATTATTAAAGATACAAAATTATGAAACAGAGAAGTCTTATTTAACAAGATGATACTGAATGACCCAGTATGTCTCCACACTGCAAATATTTGGTATAAAGCTATCTATCCCCTATGCCCCAACTCTGCTCCAGCCACTAAACCCACTTAGTATCCCACTTATCACAAACTCCTAAAGATAACCAGCTAACATAGAATTGCTTATCGTATTGGTTGAGGTTAGGGAGGTTATTCTTTGATGTTATGAAGATGAAGATGGTCCCAAAACTTGAAATTAAAAAAAAAGACGGTTGAACTTTGGCATTAACCCCAGCTTTCAGCTCTTCTTCTGTTTAGGGGCATTTTGCTTAAAATAGAGCTCACTTTAAATAGAAACCCCCCCTGCCCCCCCAAACCAAAATATTTTAAAATTGATTTTAAGGGACTATAATATATATCAAGAACTTCTGGGATTCTGGTAAGAGTACTAACAGCCACCAGAAGTAAACTCCTTGATTTCTAGCACTCATTTAGATGCCCTTTACCCCTTAAAAAAACTTCCTATTTCCCTCATAAAACAAACTATAGCCATTTTAATAAAGTCTAAATTTTTCTTAGTTTTCAAATTTGAAAGATAAGCATAATAGTGTCAAGACAACATTGGCATTAAGCATACATTCCTAAAGATCTCTGAAATAAAAAGGTAAATGATTGTTTATATCATATATAACAGTCAAAGATCATCAAGGTAAAACTGGATAATGGTCAAAAATAGCATCAAAGAATCCATAGAAATGTATTAAATTAAAAAAAATTACTACACCCAAATATGTCTCTAGTAGTATTCAATTGTCTTTAACTTCATTAGAAAAATGTTAAGACTGTATTCTGACAGCTGTCTTATCAGCATGCATTTAAAAAAAAAAACTTACTAAAATTGGTGACCTTTTGTGTAGCCACTTTAATAATGAAGATGGAACAATATATACAACATTTTCAGCATATTATGCTTCATTATTTCAAGAAAGGTAAATAAAAACTGAAACGCAACATTTTTTTTTTGTATATATAGGGAAGATGCTGTGACTAATTAAATGTGTTAAAAGTGATTTTAGACAAGAACCTAGTATAAAGGAACCATGGACATGGACACAGGTGGGATTGACTTTGAGGGGAATGGGTGGGTGGGGAGGGGAACAGAGGGGAGCAAAAAGGGGATGGATGTAATACAACAATAAAATTTTTAAAAGAAAGAAAAAAAAAAAAGAAAAAGTGATTTGCAAAATTTCTTGGTACTACTAACATTTTGGCCAAGTAATTCTTTGCTATTTTGGCCAAATACTTCTTTGCTGCGGGGCTGTCTTGTGCATTCATTAGAAACTGTTTAGCCTATGCCCGCTAGAAGCCAACAGTGGGAGATAGCTGACATACTCAAAATATCCGTATCAATCTTATTGGTGAAAATGAAAAATGTGTCTTTTATTTTATGAAAAAAAAAAAAAAAAAAACCCTAGCCCTGGCTGGTGGCACAGCGCATAAGGTGCTGGCCTGCGAACCCAAATGTAGCTGGTTCAATTCCCAGCCAGAGCACAGAACCAGGTTGCAAGCCAGCTCTCCAGCCAGGTCCGTAGCTAGAGGCAGGTGAAAGGCAACCCATCCGCTGATATTTCTCTCCCTTTCCCCTCTCTAGAAATAATAAATAAAATATTCAAAAAAAAAAAAACAAAAAAAAACCCAACTTAAATGGGCCTTTTGGCCAACCCAACCATTCCATTTGAGGGACTCCAGGAACAAGCCAGTAACAACCTCTCAAGGTCTCAGAAAAATCCAAGGCTTGAAACATGTAGCAGGATGTCAATAACAAATATAACCTCCTTCTGCCCTAGAAGAACACTACTACTACCACAGTCTCAACCCTGGCCCATCCAGTGCAACCGTGCAAACTAAGACACTCCCGTAAAAACACCACTTTTTAAAGCCCCAAGGCTCCAGCACTAATAAAAGGAAAGCCCTGGCTGGTAGCACAGTGGATAAGGCGCCGGCCTGTGAACCCAAAGGTCGCAGGTTCGATTCCCCAGCCAGGGCACATAACCAGGTTGCAAACCAGGTCTCCAGTCAGGTCTGTGGCTGGAGGCAGGTGAAACGCAACCATACATTGATTTCTCTCTCCCTCTCTGCCTCTCTCCCTACCCCTCTTTCTAAAAATAATAAAATAAAATCTTAATAAATAAATAAATAAATAAATAAAAGGAAAAAAGCAAGCCAGATCATTGCCACAATAATAGTAACTCTATCCTTAACCTGCCATGTGGCAGCATGTAATCTGGCTGTACACAGCACCTGTCATTCAAATAGCCTTTGAAAATCTGACATTGATTTTCCTGTCAGAAATTCCTGGACCGAGATTTCTGACTATTCCATATCCTACATCCCTGAATTCTCTCTCTCCTTCTCCTCAGCTGCCCCTAACTCAACCTTCACTCATATTTCTAAATAACTACAGTAAGGGTTTTTTTTATTCCTGTCTGTAGACAGGGCCTCAGGCCTGTGTACTGCATCTAAACAAGCTTTTGACTTGTATTTGGATCTTAGATCTTGTCTCTGATAGTGAATAGAAACTGAGAAAATGTATAAAACATACATTGTTCAATGTTTTATTATAACCAACTTTAATATAAGGATAAAATCTGATAAAATCTGAAATAGATAACTATAGAGCAAATTGCCTATGCCCTCTAAGGACTTCATTTAACATAATCAAGTTGAGAATACAATACCTAAGTAGGGGTTTTCTTTGGGAAAGAAAAGCTACAAGTTAACTGGCCTAGGATTAAAGTAAAAAATAATTTCAATATGAAATTAAAAGCTGGTGAAAAACCTCTGGTTTCATATAATATCTAATCTTCTTTATAGGATAACCAAATGGGTAAACCATGTCTAAGTTGAAAATCTGACATACGATAAACTAAAAAGACTATGTTTTAAGATACTTGGAACTTTATGCTAAATTTGTAAGGGAAATGAGTGAGAGTAGAAATAAAAAAAAATATATATATATATATATACACAAATGTGTATATATATATATATATATATAATTTATTTCAACATTACCATGCCCAAAGATTAATTTGATCCATTTTTCTCTAAGAAACCTAATTTGAGTTATTTGCTATCCTAATTTTGTATTTAACTGTCTTTATTTTTAAAAACTGGAAGGATTCTATAATGTACACTAATGGAAATCACACCTAGTAATTTATAAACTTGACTATGAAATTACCAAATAGTTCCAAAGTAGTAATTGAGGACACTACTGAAAATTTCTTTTAACACTTTATTATTTTTAGAGAGAGAGGAAGGGAGAGAGGCAGAGAAGGAGAGAGACACCAATGTATGGTTGCCTTTCAGCCACATGTGTGCCTCCAACCACAGATCTGGCTGGAGACCTGGCTTGCAACCTGGTTATGTGCCCTGGCTGGGGAATCGAACCAGCAATCTTTGGTTTCGAAGGCCAGCGCCTTATCCACTGTGCCACCAGCCAGGGCCTGAAAAGTTTCTTTGAAGGAACCCTACCATCAGTCTAAAATTATGAAGAGAGCTCCAAATCAGAATCTTCTAAAAATATTCATAATACTATGGGAGTGGCTATAATGCAGTATGTAAAAATTACTTTCCCTTTTGGTTTTTCATTTTTTGACTGCCTTCTCTTAACATATTTGAGGATACCAATTTTAAATAGATACAAGCTTCAGTAGTATGGTTCCGTAACCATATAACAAATCAATTTTAAGCTAAGAGTTTGACAATTACAATTGTAATCCTTAGCAAGTAACCTTTCCTTTTTATTGCTGATTTCTAAGAAACCACTCTTCTTATTATTTGAGGCACAAAGTCATCACCAACTGAAATACATAGCTGCTTCTAAAAATGAGACAAACTGATGAGCAGGGAGTACATAACAAAACAGTAAAAAAAGGAAAGAAAAATATCAGAGATATTACATCTCTTCCTTTATAATGCAAAATAGTTAGTAGGTAGCCCAAAGCCCTTCTTAATTATCCTTCAAGTGCTTTAGAGAAGCTTATTTTTTTAAAGCATGAAATTTTTTTAAAAAATGGCTATAAACATCTTTTAATAATGCTTTTTATCTTTCATGAGTAATGGTAACAAATTTCCAGATTGGTGAGCATAAGGCTGTGCCTCTACATGAATATCTGAAATGCCTCTGATGTGATTGACTTCCTACCCCTGTGGGGTAGGGAGATGTTGGGACACTTATAAATTGGTTTAAGTCACAAATCCTGTAACTTTTCTACAATAGAAATGATTGCTTCAAATTAAGAATGAGTCATTAAAAACAACGAACTAATGGAACAGGATTATGAACTCTGAAGTAAGTAAGTAACGTTTTAAAAAACGAAATAGTTAAGCCTCCGTAGAAGGAAAGTATCGAAAAAATTTACCACAAATTCAAAAAACTGAGGTAGTTTATGTTAAGTACTCACCACTAATGTTGAGTTCAAAATAAATGAATCTAACTAATCTATAATAACTAATCTATAATAATTTCAAATTCTACAGTATTATTTAAAATATTTCTAAACTTACCCAAATGAAGTAACGTGAACTGAGCTGCCAGCTCCTTTGCATCTTCTAACGTAGCGCAGAGTTTGTCTGGCATGAAGTAACTCTGGGATCCATTCGCAATAGAAGGAATAACGATTTTATATACCAAGAGTACTTTCCCATCTTGACTTGTGGTTGAATATAAATAATATTCTGGTGGTGCCCAATTATTTTTGTTGCAGTAATAATCCAAATGCATTACTGCAGAATTGAAATGATTTGATTTTAAAGAATACATACTAATTGGAGTAAGCTTTGTTCCAGGAAAAAATGGGTAAGTGCATCTATCAATTTCAGGGGGGCCTGGGCTATGCTGACCATTGAGACGAGCTGGCAGAGCTGGTGGCTTGCCTAGAGTTTTTGGATGGCTCTCCTCTTTGTTAGCAAACACAATCAAGTTTTCAGAATTGGGGCTAATCTGACCATTAAGATGTTGTTTCCAGGTGTTTTCTTTATTTACTGGTTTTGCCAGTGTTACCTCAATACTTGCTCCATCAATGCACTTTCCATTCATAACAGACATAGCAGCCACTGCATCTTCTCGGTTGAAAAAGTGAACAAAAGCATAATCTCTAAGTTTCTTTACTCTTTCAACTGCACCAGGTTTGAATTTATTGAATTCTGCTTTAATTGTTTCCTCTGCAGTTGAGATCATTAAATTTCTAACATAGAGAACTTTAACTCTCTGCATGGTTTCCTCATCAACCTCTTTCTCTGGGTCAGCCCAATCTACTTGAATGGTATGGCCCCATAGTTGGAATGTTCCTGTAAAAAAGAATAAATTAATCTGAAGACAATTAAAACAACAGTCAAAGTAAAACTTTCTCCACAGAAGCAGAAACTCATACATATCAACATATTTGGTTTCACATTAGTTTCCTACTCACACAAAAATTTACTAGGGCAAACCTAACTGGAACTTACGGTGAAATTAGCTTTAATAATCAACGAAATACACTTCAAAGACAGATCTTTACCATAAAATTAGGCATTGTCTTTTGGATTTTTAACAACTCAATATGAGTGTATCACTTAGTAATTTGTAAATTATTACAAACAGTGACTCATTTTATAGAAACAATTTATTGTTTTTTAAGAATCATTTAATTTATTTCCTTAATTCTTATTCCTCTTTAAGGGCATTATGTATTTTCATAGTATTGATCTATGAGGTATTGTCATCTTTTCCTATTTATAACAAGGAGAACACACAAAAATAACCTTTCAAAGGGTAGACTTACCTGGAATTAGTTTTCTCCGGGCCATAGCTGCAGCTCTGTGAGATTCATATTCAACAAAGGCAAAACCACGATTTTTAGTCTTATCAGTTGCACTTGGATAAACAATGACATCTACAACTCCTTCTGTAACTTTTTTCATTTCATCCAAAATTTCTTCTTTCTTCTTTTCCTTGGGAATAGCTCCAATAAATAATCTGCAATTATCCAAGCTTACACACACACCAATAAACTTCCCTGGTCGAATCTCATAATTATTAAGAATTCTGATGGCTAACTGGGCTTCTTCTTTTGTAGTATACATCACAAAAGCATAACCTCGATTTTCACCACTAAATTCCATCATAAGTCGAAATTCATATATCTTCCCAGCCCTTTCAAATACAGGAACTAACTCATCTTCATACATATCACGAGGTATTTTTCCTACAAAAACTTCACAGCCTCTAGGTGGAGGAGGACCTTCCCAACCTGCAAGACAAAAATAAATATAGATAAATTCTAGCAAGATACTTATATTCATTATTCGATCATCCATTCATTGCACAAATGTGCTGTGAGATTTCTTTGTGTCATGTACTATTCTAGATGCAGGGGAATACAGCAGAGCAAAATAGAAAACTGTTCCCTCATGAAGCAGTCAATATAGAAAGGAGAAAATAAGTGGTAAGTACTATGAAAACACAGCCACAGACAGGTTGGTATTTTTTGTAGTCAGGTAACTCTTCTCTGAGAACAAGAAGTTTATTTAAGCAGACATCTGAATGAAATGAGGGAATGAGCCTTTCAGGTATATCAGGAAGAAAAAGCAAGAGTGTTAATATGGTAGACTTGGAGCACTGAGATCTGCATGGCTAAAATGTACTTGAGCTGGGGTAAAGTGGAAGGTAATGTGGCCATCTATGGAGCTAAGAGGACAAAATTTCATTTTAGTTTATTAATTTCATAAAGTTAACTGATTTCCTAGAAAGTTAATTAAAGGGTTTTGAGCAAAGAAACTGCAGTGGTCATTGGTAGAAAAATAAAACAACATATCTACTTAATTGTCTGCATCTGATTTGCATCAAATAGACATCGAACCTTGCTCTCCTCACTGTTCTTTCAAATTCCTCCCCAACAGCTTCCCATTTATTATCTACAGCACCTTTTCCCCAATGACCGAATCCTGACTTCTAAACCAACCATTTTTCTCCACTGCTTTTTAAACCAAACGCAGAATTGAAAAAATATAAGAATAAAGCACACAAAGCATAAAATCTCTTCCTTTTCCCTAACATTAAAAATGATAGCTAAGATCTTACAACAGTTATAAAGATTAGAGTTATTGTTTGGGATACTTGTGGAAATATACACATAATGTAAATGATTACAATAAAGATTTGGGTTTTTTTAGTATCTTTACATAAACAAATCCAGACCTGGAGGAGGACCACCAAATTTCCTTTGCCCATTTTCTTGAACCATGTTGTAACCAGTCTTTTCCATCAAAGCAAGTAATGCTGCTTCATTCTGAGTACCAGTTCGGACTTTACTGCATCCATTTGCTGTGTCTGTATTTTCTTCATTCATGGTTGCAGCTCCTAAAACAAAGTATAAAAACAGTGATTATAAGACATGGAGCATCAGGCATCTATGAAGCATTTCTTTGGGTTGTAAGAAACCAAGAACAGTTGTGGTTGCTATATTTGGTAATCACTGCAGTCCTACCCCCCAAAGCTCTCTACAGTGGAAGCATAAACTTCTTTTAATGTCAATGAATCAGTATTTTTACAAGACCTAAGCTAAATAAAATAAAGAAAGGTGAAAGCAGGAGAAAAAGCAATGATAACACAAGAAATAACAAAGCAAGAGTAGGTAAACAGAAGTTAAAGTTAGAAAATAAAAAATGAAAGAAGCAACATAATAAAAATACTGCTGTCAATGAACACTGTTGATCTATACAGCCCAAAGTTTATTTTGTTACATAAAGCCTTTAGCTTTAAGTGAATGCTAACTATATCCTCATTAATTTTAAGCATCTAAGTAAGTTAACAAAGCTATACCCTTTCAACTTTGTACTGCCTTTCAAAATAGGCTGTATTAATGAAAAAAATAAGTACAATTTTTAAGCAAAATATAAATGAAAATTAATCATTTATCTAGAGGAATCTGCATCAACTCAATCTATTTAAACTGAAACTTCATCGTCTGAATTACCTATAATCATCTTTGGCAGCAATGTTGAAATCTAATATTCCACCTTCTTAAGTGCAAATTAGCAATTAAAGTGCCCTAAGTAGAAACTAAGGCGATGCTCGTATTTATTTATTCCAGCACCAACGGTATCTTTCACGTGTATAATGGCGCATCTGCACAACAAACTAACTTTAAAACAGAATGTTTTAAATGTGTACCATGGGAAGGAATCTAAACCTAAGTGCCCATGAGGTGCTTTAGTTCTCAAAGCCTCCAAATGAAGGTTTGTCCAACTTCTCGACTACACATCGCAGTGACTCTTGGAAATGAAAGTTATCTTCCCATTACTCAAATAAAATTGTCCGACCCGCGACTGTGTCACTTACGAATCAGCAGTAAATACGCAACACGTTATTCCTGGTTCTAATGCCAGAGTCACACAAAAACGGGGCAAATTTACGAGAGAAGCCAAGCCGAGCTCCAGCTGACATTCCCCCTATTAGCCTTGTTAGAATCACAAATATTACGGGTATCGAGCATTTATCAAGAACGTGAGCGCTGCAAGAGACTTCAACATCAGATGCGCTAAAAGAACATTGTCGATGCCCAAAATAAAGCTAAGGGTTTCAGGAGGATCTCAGAAATTACGCGCAACATCAACGCGAGGATAAACCCCGAGGTCTCCAGGCTCGCCTCGGCGGACCTCTCGGTACCCCGAAGAAAACACTTTGCAAGTCGGTAACGCCAACTGCCCGACGTCAGCAAACCTAGACGGTACTACCCGCTGTACTGCCGTCCCGGGGGTCGGTTATCGCTCCCGATGGCCCGCCCGCAGCCCTTCAGCGTTCAAAACCCAGCAGGAGAGGAAGCGCAGCAGCGGCGGAAGAAAGTTCGAGGCTCGTCCGCAGTTAGAACTCAAAGAAAACCACGACGACGGGATCGCCAAACCTCACCCGGCAGCAGGGACGCCCCGGCCAGCGTCCCAGAACCTGAAGGGGGACGCGCGGGCGCGACAACGGCCGTCGGGCAGCGGGAAGATCGGGCGGCGGCCCGCCTGCGGTGGTCGGCCCGCGGTGGTAGAACATGGAGGGCCCAGGTGGGAAGCGGCCGGAAGGCGGCGGGGCAGAGCGGAAATGAGGGGTAAGAGGGCCGGGCGCTCTGCGGCGGAAGGAGCGGTCCACGGCCGCCCGACGAGACGGAGCCGAGGCCCGAGGGGCGACGGCAGGAGCGGCCCTACCGCTCGTTGCTCGACGGGGCAGGCGAGTAAGGAGGGCGAACCCCGCCTCCAGCGGGGAGCGGGTCCTCACTGCGAATCTAGCGTAACTCGGACAAGGCTATTGGCGGTCGGGAGGCGGGGTCTCCGCTCGTTACCGGCGTTTTGGCAGCCCCCATCCCCTCCTCACCCCTCTGGGTCTTCCAATGTTGGTCCTAAATCCCTGGGACCAACGACCACAAACCGCCGCCACCGTTTCGTGGACGTGTCGGTGGGCTGGGGTTGCTGCACGGGGGAGGGGAGCCCACCAGGTGCACCTCGCGCCGTCCTCGCGCCTAGACGCTGCTCCCAGCGGGCGCCGCGCGCGGTGGTATAAACAGCCCCACGCGGAGCGGCGCCTGGACCAATCAGTGACCAGCCCCGAGGAGGAGCGAGAGCGGTGGGCGGGACCGTGGTATAAATCCGAAGGTGGCTCTTGGGAGGAGAACGATGACTTTTAGAGTGACAGTCACTTTAGCCAATGGGAGGGAGGAAAGCAAATTTTTGGAGGGCGGGGGAAATTAAGTGATACGAGAATATTCGGCGTGTTTTGTTAAGGGGTATAAAAAGAGAGCTGTGATTATTTGGACCTACTTCTCTTAAAGAAAATAGAGATGCCTCGTAAAGATTCTGTTTTCTCCTTTGATGTGTTCAAGTCTTAAACTGCTGGTTTCACCCCAAACAACCATTGTGGTAACTATGGACCTTTTGAAATAAAGCCTTGGGGGACGGGCGGAGGAATAAGGCTAAAAGGCTGATTTGCAAATAGTACTGAACAATAAAGGGCAGTACTTTAATAATAAGGTGACTTTACCTCTGATTAGTTTGCAAAGAGATTTGGCTGTGGTGGAGCTGAAGAACCAGGCTCTAAGCTTGTCTAAAACCAACTGTAGCAAAACGGTTGCGTGGCATTCTGCACGTATACCATGAATTTTGCTCCCTTATTTTAAAGACAGAGCTCTGAACTAAATGGAGAAAAAGATGACTTTACTAACTAACTTTGTAGATTCTTAGACTTACAGAAGATTGGAACAGGAAACAACCTAGAACATGTAGCTTCTTTAACATGTAAGGAATTTGATGTCCAAAATAAGCCACTGGGTTACATGCATAGTTACACAGATCACAGGTAATTCCCAATCTCAAGGTGTTTTCTTCCACGCTAACTCATGATTTCAGTTTGTTGTCTCTGTGTGTTCAGGGAATTAATGAATACCTTTTTATTTTTAGCATACTTAAACAGTGAGGAATTAGCAAAAATTTTGGAGTCCAACAGATCTAGGCTCAAATCCTCATATTATCTTTTAGTGGTTGTGACACCTTGGATAAACAACTTCTCCCCTAAAATAGGGGTTGTGGAGATTAAATGATAAATTATTTTAACAAATAATGAGCACTTACTATATGCCAGAGACAACTCTAAGAAACATTCATGTATTTGTTCCTTTCATTTTCACAGTTGTTTTGGCAAAGGTACTTGTCACATGTGGCCCCATTTTACAGAGCGGGAAACTGAGACACAGAGAACTAAAGTAGCTCAAGGTCATACAGCAAATAAATTGCTCCAGGTTGACTTTGAGACCTGCAAACATAACCACTATGCTATACTGTCTCAAAATGTGTCCAGAAACAAGGCTTGTAATACCCAGTGCACACATGCAACTCAACAAATATTCTTTCCTGTACTCTCTGCCCTTAAGTCAATGAACACCATCACATTTATAGAGTCTGCATATAGTCAAATAAAGCAACTAGAAAACTTAAACTGATAGAATATACCTGTTTGGCTTTTTTTTTTTTTTTTTTTTAGCGTCATTTCTCTACCTCAAGAAATATAAGGATGGTAATTGTTTTATCATATTGATTATTATTTGTGGCTAATCATCTATTCTCCCACAAAAAGATTCATGTTGGTGTCTTCTCAGTTACCAGTAATTCTAAATACACATTTAAAGCTAAACTATCTGAAATTGTGTTAGGCGTGTTCGTCTGAATCCAACAGAACATTTTCAAAGGATTTACTGTAGGATCCTCCACTAGGTGGAGATATTATCTTGTGAGTTGCAGATGTTCTTGGAAATAAGTAGCCTAAAGGGTTGTATATTTCCTGTTTCTTTTTCCTCCTCACCTCCCTGAAAGTATGAAGAAAACCAAATAAAGTCTTCTCAGTAGGCATTAGAGTGAGGTCATAGAACCCTGCTTTAGAAAAGACAGTGTTATGTAAGGACCATTAAAGTAATGTCCTTTGGGTCAGATTCCTTCTAAATCTTTTATTATCCATAGTGTATAAATGGATGTATATTTCAAATGCTATAAAAACTATGTTCTCTACATATAAAATTAAAGGAATTCCCTAAGATCTAAAATATATCAGCTAGAATTATTTTTCAGGAATAAATTCCAAATTAGGGTTTGTTATAAACTTATTTGCAAGTTTATGGGAAAAGGTAATCCAAATGAACAGGATAAAAGATAAAATCCACTTGTATGTACAATCTCTCAAACAACCCTGAAATCACTGGCCTTTCATGTTTTGTCAGCTTTTACTAATTTTATTCCAAATCTCAATCTTTAAAATCAAGGTACATTTCCATCTCAAGCTGTCCTGTGTTTTAGCACTAGTGAAATACTAAACCCTCATGGAAAAACAAACAAAATCCCTCTTACTCTGTCATAATAATGTATTTAAATGTAAACTATGGAAACAACTACGCAATATAGGAGATGTAGGATCCAAGAAGGCAGAGGTTTTTGCCTATTTTATTTTTTGCTCTATCTCTAGTGCCTAGCACACTGCCCTTAATAATTATTTGTCAAATGGGTGAAGAATGAATAAAAGATTAAAATTATGGAGGTAGCGTATGTTCCTCTCAAGTTTGAATTCTTGAAGTGGCCTAATGAAAGGAATTCCTATATGATTTCTCAAATTACTGACAAATAGAAAGGCTTTATCTCCATCTCTCTACTTCTGTAGAAAACTTAGTGTGCTTACTTTCAAAGTATGAGCGCAATGGCTTTCATAATGTCAGGGTTTAAAGAAGTTTGGACTAAAATCTTTTGAAACTGATACAATTTTGACTCCAAAATTAGCTTTTGGACAAATTATGCTGCTCTGTTTATCCCTTGATTTGAAATTATGGTGAAGCTTAAATTCCTGTAGACCCCAAAGAAGATTTTACAGCCAGCCTTCACTTGAGGCTCTAGACATGTGCTTGGCCAGCACAGTCCTCTACCCTTTCTCTGTCAGAGCAGTATAAGGGCATGGGTAATGTTGCCTAACAAATATTTGTCTAATACCTACTGATGACTGAGCACTTCAGAAAGTCTGATGAGTTGTATTTCAAAAATATTTTTCTGTCCGAGGAACAGATTAAGCCAGATATTATACCAGACAGGCTAGATTACACTGCAGTAATACACAATCCCAGAAATCTCACCTTAAAATGCCAAAGGTTTGTTTCTGTCTTAGGCTACAGCAGCTGCGGCTCTGTGCCCCTTCATCAGCTCTAAGGAACCCAGAATGTTGGAGCCTTCCTAGCTGTTACATTGCAGGTGGCCAGGGCAGAGGGAAAGGAGAGCTCTGGACCATCTCATATCGGGTTATGAGATGAGTTACATGCCAGGTTCTCAATTGACACATGTCACATTTCATTAGCTGGAACAGGTCACCTGGTGCCACCAGCAAAGGGGTCTAGGAGGAATGATCCTAGGTACCCAGAACATGGCACCTGTATTTTTGCTGAACAGTGTAAATGACCACCGTGGATGTTACGTGTAAAACATCTAGCATAGCATCCACCCATATTCATTTCTCTTCTCCTTGCCAAGCACTCCCTGTATTCCTTCCGGTCTATAAGGTGGAGATGCTTACATTTCAAAACCATTATCCTGGAATTCTCAAACTTTCAGCGCAATGCTTGAACCAGAAAATGTTTCTTGAAATAAATAGTTGTGTGATCAAATTAATTTGAAAAATACCACCTTTTTTTTTTTTAGGAATCTCAGTGCACAATAGCTTATAAAGTTTCAGAGATGTCCTGTAGAAAAGACAGCTGTTTAACTGTTTAACCCAAGGCTTATTAATAGCCTGAGAAACACTTATTGAGTACTTGTTAGAAAATGCTGCTCCAATGAACATAAGACTAGCTTCATTGAATTTCCAGATGATGATGGAAAAGGTCTTAGTATTTAAAAAACAAAATATTACCCTGAAGTTCATTACACATTTCCTAGTATATTTAGCTATTTAAAAATAGTCTTCTGCCCTGGCTGGTGGCATAGTGGATAAAGCACCCACCTGTGAACCCAAAGGCCCCAGCCAGGGCACCTAACCAGGTTGCAAGCCAGGTCTCCAGCCAGGTCCATGGCTGGAGGCAGGTGAAGGACAACCATACATTGATGTTTCTCTCCCTCTCTTCCTCTCTCCCTTCCCCTCTCTATGAAAAATAACAAAATCTTTTGATGGATGTAATACAGCAATAAAATTTTTAAAAATCTTTTTTAAAAAGTTTTCTATCAATATATAAATAAAAGAATGTTAATCATTTTATTCAACAAATATTTATTAAGACTATAAGTCTGCCAGTACTACTACAACTGATACTACTATTTGCATTTATTGATACCTCTTGGGAGACCAGGTAGCAGGCATGGTGGGAGTTCAAGTGATCGAAGGCATGGAGATGCCAGTATTGGCTAGCTACTAGTCCAGGTATTCAGACTTTTAGATAGGATGGTAGGAGTGTAAGATTTATTTGCTCATTCAGTTTTAACACCAGACATAAGATTGGGAATAAAGACTAGCTTGTAATAAAGATTGTGTAGCCCTGGCTAATGTGGCTCAGTAGATTGAGCGCTGGCCTGCAAACCAGAAGGTCACCAGTTCGATTCTCAGTCAGGGCACATGCCTGGGTTGCAGGCCAGGTCCCCAGTTGGAGGTGTGTGAGAGGCAACTGATAGATGTTTCTCTCCTTCTCTTTCTCCCTTCCTTACTCTCCCTCTAAAAAGCAACTAAAAACCTGACTGGTAGCACAGTGGATGAGGAGCCGGCCTGCGAACCCAAAAATCGCTGGTACAATTCCCAGCCAGGGCACCTAACCAGGTTGCAAGCCAGGTCTCCAGCCAGATCCATAGCTGGAGGCAGGTGAAAGGCAACCGTACATTGATGTCTCTCTCCCTCTCTGCCTCTCTCCCTTCCCCTCTCTCTAGAAATAATAATAAAAAAATTAATAAAATAAATAAAAAGTAACTAAAATCTTTTAAAAATAAAGAGTGCATCTATGGTTAGTTCTAGGTTAAGAAAGTTTTTGGCTCATAGACAAAGGAAATAGTACAGTGGTTGCCAGAGGGAAAAAGGCGGGTAATAAAGGGTTAAAGAAGGTCAAGCATATGGTGACAGAAGATTTGACTTTGGGTGGTGGGCACACAAGGCAGTATACAGATGATGTATTATAGCAATGTCACATTGCCATACTGTTGTTAATTTTAGAGATGTCAGAAGCAGGATATAGCAGATGGCTAAATTTCAGTAAGTGATTTTGTTTTTATCCTTTATTAAAAACCTCAGGAAATAGAGTGTAAAGAATGTATTTAATAAAGTTTCATGGATGTTTTATTTTCTAGTCGGAAACACACAATGAAGCTTAAACATTTAACAGAAAGAAGAATTACCAATAATGGTAATATCTATTGATCATTTTGTTTAGGCACTGTGCTCAAAATGTAAAATGCTTTATATTAATTTTTCTCCATGGCAACTTGATTTTTAAAAAATATTTTACTTATTGCTTTTAGGGGGGCGGGGGAAGAAAGAAAAATGGAAATGTCAGTTTATTGTTCCACCCATTTATACACTCACTAACTGATTCTTATATGCGCCCTGACTGGGGATCAAACCTACAATCTTGGCATAATTAGGACAGTGCTACAATCAACTGAGCTATCCAGCCAGGGCCAACTTGATATTTTAAAAGTACTACTTTTAATCTCGATTTTACAGGGTAGAAAAAGGAAGCTTTTAGAATTTAGGTTGTTTTGTTTTTCTGACAATGGTGTTGCTGCTGATATTTATAGATCTGAATTTAGCCATGAGTATCTTCAGGCAGACTTTTATGATGCTAATTTTAGAATCTCTGGCACAAGTTCTCAGTAACATATGCCAACACTCACAGAGCAAAAGGAAAAGATGATAACTTGGGTAAGCTGACAGACTCCATGTTTTAGGAAATCTAGACATACAGGGCCAAAGAGCTGGATTTTTGTATACCCTTTTAGAAAAGTTGGATAATGAATGTCCTAAAGCATCCAGATGGGTTATTTCCAATGTGCTCAATGAGAATATTAGATCATTAACCTGCATCATCTTTGACTTCTGAGGATAACAGTTCTAAATGCAAAAATGTAACAACTTTTCATTCAAGTCATTGGCATTTCCATCAGCATAATTTATCACAATTATTAATTGCCGTAACGTTGGAGGACATCTAATATATTCCCAGGAACTTGAAAAGTTATTTTGTTAATAAAATGAAGTGTGTGTGTCCGTATTGTCAACACAAACACATGCCCACACAGATAATTAAGAAGTATTTAATTGCATTGTGTTTGGAACTAGTTTTATTCCCCGTGAGGCTAGCAGCACTGAAGGACTCATACCATCCTTGTAACAAACCCTGAAAGGAACTCCAAAGCGGAACAGCCACCATTTGAGAAACTATGATATCACTTGCTGCTCATGGTGTGGTGTAGTAGTCTACTTGGTATCTTCAAAGCAGAAAAAAAGATTTAACTTCCGAGTATTTATTAAGACTCTCCAGAGTTAAGAATCATCTCCTCTGGTAGCTAAGGGAAGAAAATTTGGAGTGAAACAGTAGAGTTTCCTTACCCATTTGTTATTTGTAGACTTTAATGGACCATTTCCTATTGTTTGGCATGGTATTAAATCTCGGACAATACTAATAAAAGTATAGTGTACACAATCCACATCACTGGTTGGTCCAAGAAATAATTGTAAAACTATTTATTGACCTTATATACCAGACCAGTGGTTTCTAAATTCTATTGTATTCAAGAATTATCTTAGGTGGTTGTTAAACATGCAGATTTTAAAGACCCCCCACAGAAATTTTGAAATCAGTAGGTTTAGCAAGTGGGATTAGGTCAACTGCACAGAAAAGAACATTCTAAAATAACTCTTAACTGCCTGAAGAAATTAGCAGCTTTTTTCCTCCAAATATGATACGGTGTCAGCACAGGGACCCAAGCTTCCTTCTTCCTGCTTCACCATCTTAGGAGCCTGGCTTCTATCCAGAGAGTCTCCTCATGATCCGGAATGGCTGCTGGCACTCTGGTCTTTGTGTCTACTTCCCGACTGGCAACATGAGAAATGGGAAAAGAAAAAGTGCATTCATTCCCTTTCAAGGAGTATTCCTGAAATTTCTACACACTTCTGCTTGCATTAGATTGTCACGTGGAAAAGAAAGCCAGGCAATGTAAAATTCTATGAGGTGTATTGCTAACCCCAACTAAATAAGGATCACATTACTAAAGAGGAAACGAACAATGATGTTTTGACATTCAACTAGCAATCATTGCTCTATCACATGGGCAATGTTGCCCAGGGACCTGCAGTTTTTCACAGGTTTCCTGGATGATTCTGATGTAGGTGGCCCATGGAGTGCTCATTACAGAATACTACTACTATAGGATATCAGAATAAGGTAAAAATTATAATTGCCTGATATTAAGGTTTAAAATAAGTTTATTTGATGGAGGCAATTAAGCCTAATGAAATGCATACCTTGAAAAGAATGCTCTCATTTATTAAGAATTCTAGAAAAGAGAGGGTGGGTGTTAATAAAAAAAAATTTAGTTGGCTAATATTGCCATATTATTGTAAATGGATGATTATTTCCAAATATTTACAATGCAAACCGAATACCCACATACACCACCGGACATTAACAATGTGTAGATACTAAATGATCATACTTGAATTCTGAAGAATCATGAATCTTACAATCAGAATTGAATCTTTGCTTCAGGTAGACTCTTGAATACTGTAAATCCCCAATCAAAATGATTGCTAATTACAAGTAAGAAGTTGTTTTAACCTTCCTAAGTTCTGATTTTGAAAAAGAGGTGTTCATTTAGAACACAAGCTCTGGCTTGTGTGCATGGCCTCTGTGTTAAGACCACACGTTCATTTTCCCTCCTCCTTCCTTCCCTGGCTGCTTTCCAACAAACTTCCCTGTCACGCAGCCTCAGCCTCGGCATGAAAAGCTCTTTACTGCCAGTAGCCCTTTTCTTCATAAAGTCCTTACTTTAAAAGAGCCAGTGCACCCAGTTGCTATAAGCCAGGCCATCTGACCACTACTGGGATTTCTCAAAGGTCAGCAGCTGGGGCACAGCATTTGAATGTGCAGGCTGACCACCAGCTCAACCAGTCAGCCAGACCAAAGCCTCACGCGGTTGCCACAGCACCCACTCCAGCCTGGCCGTGCTCCACAAAGGCAAGGCAGCAGGAAGCCAGGCATCTGCTTTGTTTCTGAGAACTAGGTTGTGGTGCAGAAGCTGGAGTACAGAAGGAATTGACGTGTTGGTAGAAGGAACTGTGAGCCTAGAAATACTGCTCAAAGTATGCAATGCTAACTATAGACTCATGGTTACCATCCATTAAGCGCATCTATGAGCCAAACCCACAGGAGGGCTCCACATACATTTACTCTATCCTTCACAATAATCTTGAAGACTAAATAATATGATATGGTCCCCTATTTACAGTTGACCCCTGGACAACACAGGTTTGACTGTACTGGCCCACTTATATGCAGATTGTTTTCAATAAATACTGTAAATGTATTTTTCCTTCCTTATGATTTCTTGACATTTTTTCTTTAGCTACTTAATTGTAAGGCTATAGTATACAGTACAGTACATATACACACGAAATATGTTGATCAACCGCTTATGTTGTCAGCAAGGCTTCTGGTTATTAGTAGCTACTAGGAGTTATGTTTTGGAGGACTCAGAAGCTCTATACAGATTTTTGTGCAAAGTGTTGGTCCCCTAATTCCCACTGTGTTTGAGAAAATTAAGAATGAGATAGTTTGCTGGAGACTCCAGCTGGTCAGGAACAAGATTCAAAGGTAGATTTTCCCATTTTTCACAGGGGCTCCTTAATGAAGACGGAATAGAATTGTGTGGGGAAAGTGAAGTCATGATGGGAAACTGCAAATAAATGTGATATTATTTATGAAATAACAGAAAAATGGCGGATTAAACAAAACCAATGTTTCCAATATAAATAGTTCAGTTCTGTTAAATCTATAAATAAAATTATTTTAATAATCTCCCATTAAATTAGATGGGAGACAAACAAAAACTTAGAAGAGCAGATCATTTTGCAAATGAAAGTAGTTAGGTAAAAGCATCACATAACCATGGCATCCAGGTAGGCATCAGGCCCACGTCCTGGAAAGAGGATGTACTCTCAGAGTCAGTTAAAAACACTTCCTACCGGTGCACACCAAAACCTTAAAAAAAAAAAAAAAAAAAAATTATTGAGAGAGAGAAACATCAATTTGTTGTTCCACTTAGTTGTCCATTCATTAGTTGATTCTTTTATGTGTCCTCACCAGGGACCTAACCCAAAACTTTGGCATATGGGGACAACTCTAACCAACTGAACTACTCAGTTGTAGTTGTAGCCCGAAACCTTTTTTTGTACATTAGTTATCCAGGCTTCACCATTAATACTGCCAGGCCAATTATGAGAGAGCACACAGATCTGGTGCCTCCATTTTCACATTAACTGTAAATAAAGACATGGCCCTTTCCTGGCATTTGGATGCTCAAAGGGTACCTGTTGGAGGGAGGAAGGTAAAAAAAAAAAAAAAGAATGGCTAGTTTTATGTTGGAGTGAATCTGCTATAGAACCAAAGAGGGGAGAACTTTCTTACTTTGGCTACCTGTTTATCGAGGGGGAAAACATACAAACAAACAAAAGATAAAACCTTTGAGACCGAAATAGTACTCATTCTTTAGAATGTATTGAGCACTACACTGGACACTCAGAAACACTTTAGAAGAGCCTTTAGTTGAATTGCTAGCAGAACGAGGCAAACACGTGGGTTTTAAACCTGCAGCGGCAGGTGTTTCAGATCAGCTTGGCCTTTGAGCTCCGTCCCAGGCCCCATGCAGAGTCTGGGATAACAGAAGCTGCTGGGCCTGCATCCCCTGCACCCACCAGCTCACTCCCACCCAGGGGAGGGCACTCCAGCGGTGGTCTTTGTGTGCGTTTCCTCACCCTTGTGCAAACGGTCGGTCTGGCACGTCACAGGTGGCAGGTGGCTGGCAGCTAGCTTCACGTGAAGCTGAGAGGCCTGACTTTATGAGAGTTAGCCAACCTTGCGACAGACGCCATCCAGAATCATTTGCGCTGCCTGACTCCTGCTTTGCCTTCTGACACATGTTCCATCTCCTAGTCCCGTTTTCTCTGTGGGTCTTCCCTCTTCAGACCCTGCTCACTCCTCTGTCTTGGCTCTTCAGTGGCCCCGGCAGCAAGGATTCAGGGGCTTGGCTCACAGGTGGTGGAGACCGGAGGGGAAAACCTCCCAGCTAGAGGAGGGTATTCAGTCCTGTCTAGTTTCAGAAGATGACACAAACAGATTTCTGCTGAATCAACACTATTATATACGTCACCCATGTAAGTAATGTCCTTCAATCTGTCACTCAAGCCTGGCATGGTTTATGATTCTACCACTCACAGGAGGCCTGGAGGTTTTGTTTGAGAAGGACTTGCACCATTTCCTGTTGATAGAGTGCCAGCACAGTCCATTTGACACCTCTGTGCCTCAGCTTTTCCGTATTCTCTCAGGGCAGCGACAGGGCAAGAATTTGGAAGGTGATTTTCATCGCCCAGGAAGGAGTCCTTATATTCCTTCACAAAAGGAATCTGCTTGTAAACAGCACACTATGGAATAAAGCTTGTTCGCCTTTTGTTGTCCTCATCAGAGGTCTGACAAACATAGGCAGTGTCTGGCATAACTGGGTTCTTTTGGCATGGATACCGGGCATCAGCTGCGTCACCTGAACTTTCAGTATACAGTGACATTCGAGAAAAAGACCCAAGCAAGGGTGGGGGGCGGGGTGCAAATAAAAGTTGATTTTTTTTTTTTTTTTTTTTTTACTTTTCTGAGACTCCGACCTGCTACGTAGATGGGAAAATAACTCTGAGATCAAAGCCTTTGGATCAACTGTACCATTTTGAAATATTGTTTTCTTCTAAAAAATCAACCACTGGTAGCAATGGAGAAGATGACAGTGACCATCCGGCAAGCTTGGGAACAGTTCATCCATATGGAATCCCTGGAGCAGAGTGGGGAGGAGGTGTCAGAAGGATCCATTTCTCATTTTGGTTCTATTACAGAACCTGCTTGGGTTCCATGTTATTCTCAGCCTCTAACTCACATGTAAGATGAGGAGATTGGATTGGCTCTTGTCAAAGCCTTTGCAGCCTCGTCATCTGGGAGCTTTGAATGTGCTGTCACCTCTGATTCGGCAGGCCATCCACTGAAAGTTGCCATGGCCAGCATCTCTGATGGATGATGCTTTACCAGACTTCAGAAGTGTTCACGACCTGAGTATTCTCCCCTACGCTTGGGCATCAATGGCTTTCCAAGAAGGTTGTGCTCTCATCCCACTGCTATGAATGACATCCCCTACTAGTCACTTGAACTGCGAGCCAGCATTGTTGCTTCACTGCAGCGCTGAGTGTTGTAGGTAGGCAGTTAGACAGGCAAGGGCAGAGCTGGAGCCATCGACCAGGTGCGGAGTCACCAGGGAGGAGAACCCTTGGTGCCTAGCAACGAGCAAAACTACAAGCCCTTGCAAGACCACGCATTAACCACTGGGAGATGACATCCAGCCTTCAGTTGTGTTTCAGCTCCAGGCCCAGAAAAGCAGGAAAACCAGGCAGAGGGAAGCAATGGCTGACATTGGGCCCAGCTACATTGACTGATGACCCTCTGCTGCACTGCTGCCCAATCAGTGGAGACCCAGACCCCGAGGAGACACACAGGGAAAGTGGATGAGCATTCTGTTGAGATCCTCCTCTGAGACCTCATGTCAAAGCCCTCAGGATGGAGGACCCGGCAAGGCAAGCCAGCACCTTTCCGCACCCCTCTTCTTTCCCCAGGGCATGTGTATCACCTCCAACCCCCACCCCACCCTCTGCCCCACCCCAAGCTCCAAGCGCTCTTCTTCTGCTGCAACTTGTTTCATGAGCCCGCTTCTTCCACAGCTCACTTCTTCTGCCTCTGTGACTTTCTAAATAAACCTTCTCTCATAATTGAAGTCTTGGCCCTGAATTTTGCTTTTAGCCAGAACTCAGGAACTGAGGTTAACACCTGGTGCCATTCCCTGCCCCACCCGAACAGTTTGACTATAAATCAGCTTGACACAGGTGTGGTGATGTTCCATAGTGTCAGTGTACTAATTACATAAATCTGAAAACTTTCATGTTCTGGTCACTTGCTGAGAGTTCTTGCTGCGTGTTGCATCTGTTCCCCTTACATTGAAAAGTCCAGATCAGCAGGGGGAGCCCTTGAGAGCCGAAATGCTTAAGATGAGACAGGATTGGCAAGATGAACACAAAACGTTTTCTTTCAAACAAGAAAAAATACAGATGATATTCTGAGAATGAAAATGGAGTCCCTTCCTCCAAGTGAAAAAGTAAAAATAAAATATAATAAAAGCTGGAAAGGTAGCCAGCAAGTTTACAAATTATATTTAATTATACCTAATTACTCTGTAAGTGGCCAAACTTCCAAACTCTTGCACTACTCTTTTCAGTTCAAAACACATAGTCCTACAAAACCATGAATTAAATGTGTATTTCTGCCTCACTAAAAGAAGACAAAGTCTGTAACTCATCTACCCATCCATTCCCACTCTCTAGTACAAACCAAAGAATAGACCTACTTTGTAGGGATCAGTTTGAGGCCTGGTAGGAACCAAGTAAAGGACCAGATTCAGGAATCACTATTCTAAAGGAAAGTCTTTGTGTCTCCACCTGTCGCTGAGGTCCTTAGAGAATACATGCAAAATGTGCCTTTTCTCAAAATCTTGAGATAACATCTCCTCTTGGTTCCAGAGTGGTTAATTTCAAATATTGAAATTGTTGGTCAGTAACTGAGGCTAACTCATCAGGCAACAATGTTCAGAAAAATGTGAGCTACTTTTTATGTATTTCACATTCAAAGACAAGACAGTATGTAAAGTTGATTTTATTTAACATATATGTATACTAAATATAAAATCAGTTGAACTGACAGATCTAGGTTGGATAAAACTTTCTAAATAGATTACATAAAACAGAAGATTGGCAGCTATCATTTCTTATGAGCATCTCATCTATAACAAGAGTTTTGCCATTGGTATAAATTTGATATTGTGAGAAAACATTTATTTTTCTATTCAATGGTAGTAGTATGAAATAGAAAATGGAAAATTCATAATGTGAAAAACTAGTACTTTAAACAACAAATTCTTACATAGCTGTCCTTAGAAATATATCTAACAGAACAAAGGCCTGGTATATCCAATACACACATAATCACCATGTTCATTTATTTTTCAGGAACCAACTTTCTGGCAGGAATCCACCCACGACTCCTCCCTGACACCCCATGAGTTACTCCATGCAAGGATTTGGCTCAAGTCTGTGGACACTTCCTTGACATGTTCACTCTCCACCCTCATAGTTAGAGGCCTTTGGGAGATTTAGGATCATAGCTAGTTTCCTAATAGACCCCCTTGTCCTACCTCGCTTCACGGCCCCATCCTTCCTTCCTTACCTTTCTGAACTCCAAATTTCCCTTGCCTGTTCAAGCCCACCCACTACCTGATTGTGGCTTTCCTTCCCAACATCTCCTTTCACCCTTGCTCTGCTCCACCCTTTGAACCACTTGCCTTTGCCCAAGTGCCCCATGCCAGTTTCATGCTTTTGGTTAACTAATAGTAGAGTACCACACACTCGTGTGCCAGGCATGTTATGGGAAGTTTTCATGCAGTTGTTTATGCTGTTCCCATCGTGTTGAATGTTCTGCCATATCTGTCCACCCCAAAACATCTCATTTTTCCAAGTTGCAGTACAGTCCCTACAATTTTGGCCTGACCAGTTAAAACCACTTCTTTTTCTATGCTCTCAATCAGCTGTATTGTGTCGTCATGATATTCCTATGTTCATGTGGCCATAGACTTTAATGAAAAGGTCATAACATCTGACTCTTGTTTTATTTCATCTTAGCCCCCCGGAGTCCCATTTGGCCTCCATCTGGGTATGGCAAAGAACAAAATAAGCAACAAAAAGTTGCATCAGGTCCTACTTGATTACCATTTCACAAGATAGAAGTTTAGAAATGTATGGAACTTTAAGAATGACTCGTAACTGATGGTGCCATCTTGAAATTCAGTACAATGCACATTAATGGTTCAGGGTTTCTTCCACAACCACATTCAGGGATATTTGCATTGCTTTTCTAAAAACTCTTCTTCCTAAGTTCAACAAATTCTAGTGTTGTGGAACATTTAACAAATAAAGACTTCCTCCAGTTCCCTCTTTCCCTAAGTAGTGAAACAACACATCAGTGTGATAAGATCACTTCTATTTCTCACCTTAATGCTGGCATTGCCTACTTCAGAGAGCTTTCTTTGACAATTTAATGTCTTCTTCCCGTATATTCCCATAGCACTGCATACACTTTAATATGGGTAGTTAAAAATGATTAATTCTAGATCATAAAATTGCAAGCATGTCAGTGCCTGGCATATAGTGAGCACTCAAACAAATGATGAATTGAATCTTGTTTTAAGGATATGAAATGAGTCAAGACTAATTATGTTAATTCCAATCTTAAGTACTTCCCTAGGCATTTAATGAGGTATCATTATCTTTGAACACAGATTTAACATTAGACAGTGATTTTTGCTACCTGCAACACTAAAGTTGGCAGAAAAGTGTTAATTATGTATGAGAATACCTTATTTAAAAATAAATTTAAGTAATTGCTACACGGGTTATATAAAGTAAGTGAAGAAAACACTAATACAATGGATTTCTTATCATGGTTGCTTTTAGGCGAACATAATTAAAATAATTTTAAGTGGTTGGAATAGGCCCACAGAACAGCCTTGTTCTGTGGTGTTGCCATTTCATGTTTTAATTATTTAAAATATTGAAATGATTAAACACAAAAACTCCAACTGAATTTGTTGTGGGTAAATTAGTGGAAATAAAATAATCAGTTACTAAAATCAGGGCTTAAATTTGTTCTGGTTGGATCAATGAGTGACTGATCCCACCCTTCTTGTACCACTCATTACGTGACTTATTATTTTGTGATCCTTGATAGTTTATACAAAGGAATTCGAATACTTGAAATGCAAGTCTTGCTTGTGGCTTAATTCTGTAATTTGGTAATTTTGGAAAAGTACTTGAATGCTTGTTTAACACCTCTACATCTCAATTCTAATATTAAAACAGCTTGGAGTTACAGCAACACTTTAAAAATTATTTCTAACAGTTACTTCCTTTGGTCCTATCTATTTGGGTTTATGTGCTGCTATGGCATTCTCCATCTGAGGATGTAAGCTATACTTATTTGGCAATTAAATTGGAGAAAACTGACTAGAAAACAAATTCGAGAGCTTTCAAAATTTATATAGTACTTTAAATAACTTTAAAGTTATTAAGTACTTTAAAAGATAAACCATCCTATGTCATATATACAAGTTACATCACAGGCAAAGCCATAAGAAAATGGACTAAATGCTGTAACATTCACCTCTACAAATGCTCTTTAGTAAACACATTGGTATAAGAAAGCGGTTAAGAACAAATTTGATTTGCCTCTAATCAGTATGTTGATATCTGCACATTTAATTGATACACATACAAGTATCCAAATTATTCCAATGCTATGTCCATTTACAACTCAAAAATGTTTAAAGTAACCACAGTGATACAATAAAGGGAAAAAAAGGATGCCAGGCTTCCTATTTGGATAAAGATATATCACATTGTTCAACTGACGTTATAGTATCTATTTCTGATGTTATAGTATCTATAAAAAAACACATAGTTTTATAGTTCTCGTCAGTTACTTTATCAGTAAACCTTAACTGCATATAATGAAATATTCTTGGCTCATTGGGAATTATAATACATGAAAAAAAGATTGAGAAATTTTTTTGTCAATCATCAAACATGTTTTCATCTGAACAAGGGAAATTCTCTCAGCTTAATATAAGTTTTCCAATGAAACAGGATACATTTACAATACAGTTGGCAATCTCATTCAATACGTCTTCCAATCTTCAGATTCATGCTTACCAGAGAAGAGTGAGATTACAGGAGAAAAAAAAAAACAAAACTCAAATAATCTCCTGTGGCCATCGTCTTAGATAGGCTGGTCTTCTTGTAATGATGAATCCTATCACCAGTTTTCAGGTTTCTAAGATTTGCACAGTGTTTTAAAATGGAACCACCTGAGAAAGATTCAGAAAGCCTTTGTTCTTGGGCTTACACAGTAAGCACTTGGTGTGATCCTTAATCACATTTTTATCCAGAACACAATGCTACGGGTCACATTTTTCTCACTGACACTTATACTGATTTGTGCTCCCTAAATATAAACATATTTACACAGAGAATACGCACACCGACACGAGGATGTGCAGTTAGCCAGCCATCCATAAGCAGAATGGAATAAAAATTGCAGGAAGAGCAGTATATGATGCCAAGCCCAGACAGACTATTGATGCCAGTCCCAACAGGGCGGAAGCCAGAACGCTTCTCTCATCACGAATAATTATCTTCAAGGTCTCACAGAACTGGAAAATAAAATATAAGAATATTAGAAAAGGTAAGCCTAAGAAGAATCATACACCAAATAATAAAGCACAATCTTCCCAATTATTTTCTGTCTACCAGAAAAACTGGAATTTCTCTTATGACTTATGGAAGAATTTAGATGTTAATTTTTTAGTTTCTTGATTCCACATCCCATAACAGCCAACTGAAATGTCACCTTTGGCAACTGGGCTAATAATGGCAATTGACTTTTCTATGCATAACTTGCATAAAAAATTATAGAGAATGTAAGCACATAAAAGTTGAGAACTAAACATTAAAAGCATTAAACTGCCAATCTTAACAATTTATTCTAAAATTAGATGAGTAAAGAGATCTGTAATCTCAAGTAAATAAATTGTCCAATACAAATTCAGCTCCTACAATTAACCACTGGGGCACATGTAAGAGGTATGATGTTTCTCTTCACATTGATGTTTTTCTCCCTCCCTTTCCCCCTTTCTAAAAATAAATAAAATCTTTAAAAAGAACGTAAAGGGTTTTATAGTTTATGAAACACTGTGGTTTTAACAGAAATGTACAGGGTGGGGCATAAGTAGGTTGATAATTGTGAGTACATGAAAGAGTTTAGCCTTGTGTTTTTATTTATCAATTATTTATTTCTATATGAACAACTGTAAACCTACTTTTGCCTCACCCTGTAAAAATTCCTTAATTTTATGATTTGTATACTTGTAAAAAAGAAAGAAAAAGAGCATCACTACAAAGAAGAGTCTTTGAGTTCATTTTCAAATTAGTTGCAGTTTTTTCATGAGGGAAAGTACTCTTGAAAGTTTTTATAAACTCAAATTTAAGAGATAACTTTGCAACTTTATAGTGTTAAGTTGGTAATAGTTGTTCATATGGAGAATTCAAAAATCAGATCCAGAATCAAGTAACTCCTCACTGTTTCTGAAAAGTAGAAACCAGTCCTCCTTTAGTATTAATGACCTCCTTCTCATAGAGTATGTTCAAAAACAGTTCTGAGAAATAAAGAAATTGGGATGGGGATTTTTTTTCCCTCAGGAAAGCTACCCTGTGGCCAAATTGTTTGTTAGGCCATTCAAAATAAAGACAAAAATGTGTTTTTTACAAGAGGTACCATGCAGCAATAGCAATTAAAATCCTTGTGTACTTATGTAAAACCCTACCAAGTTTCCAAAGATGAAAAATGACTCCAACTAGTTATTTATGCAGATTAAATATTTTACTATCTTAAAAAAGTACTTTTACCTTTTTTTTCTGTAGAAATATATAATGCAGAGTTATATGTGTTCCACAAAAGGGTAACTCCTAATTACTGAAGAGAAATACTATTTTTCTTAGATTTGCTTGGTTTCTAAGTAAATCTGATGTGCTTCCTTTTGTACACTTCTAGAGCTCATGTGTGTAAGTGTTGTGAAGTTCTTTTCTCAATAGGCCTGAGCTGGAGCTGGAGTTCTTGAATCACTGCACAGTGCACTCCCTGGATTTTCATTTTATTTACAAATGGATCCCTAGATTGAGTCTGTTGTGGTTCTATAAGTAATCCTGAGTTTGATATACTGATATGTAAAAGCATAATACTGTCATGTTGTGCCACATAGGAAAGATTTTCCCACCTCAATATAAATTAAAATATGGAGCAATTAAAATATTGGTTACACGGACTCAGACTTCTTTGGTCTTCTTCCAAAAAATCAAAAACATGAAGAGTCAAACATGAAGGTCATTTTGGTAATTTTGTCATCACCTAGGCTTCCAATATTAAGAGTGAACATTAACAATGCCTTTTTAACAATTGCAGGGCAGGCTAAGAAAGCTTCAAATTGCAAATGAAGTTAAAAGAGGGTTTGAACTAAAAATCCATCCCCCCCCCCCTTTGAACTTGTGGTTATTTAACAATATTAAATTCTTTATGTTTAAAAGATTTTATTTATTATTTTCAGAGAGAGGGGAAGGGAGGGAGGCAGAGAAGGAGAGAAAGGTCAATCAATGTATGGTTGCCTTTCACCTGCCTCCAGCTGGGGACCTGGCTGGGGACCTGGCTGGAGACCTGGCTTGCAACCTGGTTTTGTGCCCTGGCTGGGGAATCGAACCAGCGATGTTTGGGTTCTCAGGTGGGCACCTATCCACTGAGCCACCAGCCAGGGCTTTGCTTTCTTTTTATTTTTTTAAAAGCATATATTCAAATTACCTTCCAATAGCCGATGGCTCTTCTTGCAAACCAACTGTTTTTGGTCTCTGGGGAATCTATAAACACCCTTTGGAGCTAATGGGTAAAGGATGCTTAACAATGAGGGAATCCCTAGATGGAGATTAAAATCAGCACAGAAAAAAATCAAAATACCTGGGGAAGCCCTGGCTGGTAGCACAGTGGGTAAGGCGCGGGCCTGCGAACCAAAGGTCACAGGTTCGATTCCCCAGCCAGGGCACATAACAAGGTTGCAAACCAAGTCTCCAGTCAGATCTGTGGCTGGAGGCAGGTGAAAGGCAACCATACATTGATGTCTCTCTCCTTCTCTGCCTCTCTCCCTTCCCCTCTTTCTAGAAATAATGAAATTAAAAAAAAAAAAAAATCTTAAAAAAAAAAAAAAAAAAAATACCGGAAAAGATTTGTCTGAAGCCCAGACACAGGAGTCAGAAGAGACCTACCAGGGAGGTCTTTTTACTTGGCATTCTGATAGTTCATATTAAGCGAAGGGAATTCACTCTCCGCAGCTTACAGAGAAAGAAAACACTGTAAGCTTCCTTGGCTTAAGTACACAACATTTTGCACATAGTTTTATCAATTAAATATACTAAACTCTGGACACCTTCCTTTTTTCCAATTGCAATTCTCGGGGAAGTTGCCAGCACAAGGCAGGTTGTGTCATTTCAGCTAGCGGGGTGGTCACCCTGACTACCTGGGCAGCAATGAAGCAGCAGTTCTCCCGGACTAGCACCGCCGCCCTTTCTCGCGCCTTCGGAGACGGTCCTGCAAAGCAGGCGCATCGCCATCTACTCTGTCTTCCTAAGGAACTTCAGAGCGCTCGGTACTCAGTGCCTGATCCCAGGGGAGAGAAGTGGTCAGGGATGGGAAGGTCGTCCCCACCGGACCCATCGGGGAGTCAGCGTGGTACCTTGTCTGCCTGCGGGCTGACCGCGGTGCCGAACCTGCAGTAAGTCACGAAGTGTTCGCAGTTGTTCCACAGCAGGCTATAGGTAGTGACGCCCAGCTGCTCCTCGGCCCTTCGCGCCACCTCTTCGTTGAGTAGCGCCTTCTTCTTGAGCGACTTGTCCAGGTGATTGACCAGGATTTTGGCTCCGTAGGCGAAGTCATCCACGTTGTCCACGCGGATGCTGGCCACCCTGCCAATAACGCCCAGGATGAGACGCTTGTTGGAGACCACCTTCTTCGTGAGCCCTTTCCCGTCCGGCAGAGCCAACAGGATGTCAGGCATCATATGGGCGACACGATTGTCGCCCAGATAGATGCCATAGTGGGTCAGGTGGGTCCGGGGCACCTCCAGGACGTCACCGCGTTGGAAGGACTTGATGTCATGAAAACTGCTTCGCGCCTTGTCTTCACCTGCGGCGTCCGAACTGAAGAGCTTGAAGTTGTAGATGACGAGCCACTTCTCCAGCAGAAGGGACACCGCCTCCAGCATCGGGTTCTTCATCCTGCCGGGAAATTCGAGTCTTGGGGGCACCGGCGCCGCTCCCGCACTGGCCTGGCCAGGCAAGGTGAGCGGGACCAGCCGGGCGGCGCTGCAGGCGGCCGGGGGAACGAGAGAAACAGGAAGAGGGAGAAGCGTGCAGGTGGGCTCGGTCGCACCGCACTAGGGACGGATGAGGTTGAGCAACTGGCGGCTGCTGACCGCGGGGACAGTGGGACCAGTGCTGTGAGCAGTAAGGAAAGACGCGCACCTGGACCCCTTCGAGTACCAGCGAGAAGTTCTGCGGGGCGGGCTTCTCAGGGGCCTTTTATCACGGCCCAGGGGGCGGGGCCGAACGCCGTCACAGACCCGGCGACAGCGCCGATTGGTGGCTGGCGGCGGCTCTGGGGGAGGGGCGCGCGGGACTGCGGCCCTGTGGAAACGGCAAGGGCTCCCGCGTCCTGGGATTTTGAGCCGCGATTCATTCCTGTCACCCACACTCTTGCACGCACGACCTAAGCAATTCAGCTTTTGAGTGACTGCGACCGTTTTGGGAGAATAGAGACCGAGGCGTGGCCGCGCACAAGATTCTGCACCTGCCTGGACCAGAGCACGTTCCCAGCGCTCCAGAAACGTTTTCGGTAGAAGACCCGTTCAGGCGAGATTTCTGTCCCAGCAAAGGGTTGGAGACCCGGGACCTCGGTTAGCTACCTGCGTTTGCTCTGCGAAGTGCGCGCCTCGAAAGCCTGCGGATCCCTTCCTAACCTTCATAGAGCCGCAGCCCACACGCCACGATCCTCCTCTTTAAAGGCCGCGAATCCCCTGCGTTTCAGCTGAAGCGCTGGTTGTCCGGCAACCAGCCGGTCTTGGTTCAGGTTCCGCGCGCCTGGAATCAGAATCCGAGGCGAGTCAGCGCTCCCAGGCACCAAGGACCGTTGAGCGCGCGGGTCCCAACGGTCAGTGTGGAAACGGTGGAGTCCCTAACGTTTCCCTGGAAAGCCGGATTCGTGTCTAGTTTATTCCTCCCGCTGCAGAGATACACGACCCTAGCTTCGGTTCACTCACTCAAACTTTGCCGCTTTCTTTTAAAGTGCCGCCGTCGTCGGGAGGCGGCCAAGGAAGGATGGGGCCCCGAGTTCCTTGCCGAGCACCCGCACTTTGACCAGGCGCATTGAGAGGGTAGGGTCCGGGAGCGGCGGCACTCGGTGTCCGCACCTTCCGCTGAGTTCCCTGCTAATGCCTTATGCCAGCGATATTGAACCCCTTTTTAAAAAAATCTCATGGCACATAAAATTACAAAAATTCTGTGTCACACCAAAATATGTTCTTGCCAGTGTGACCAAAAATTAGGTGTAATTTTGATTCATTTGCAGGGGGTGACTATTGATGTATTGGCCCTTGTCATTTTTTTTTTTTTTTATTTGACAGTCTAAGGAAAAACAGGTCAGTAATAAAGTCAGATATTGCATATTTTAAAAATTCCTGGCGCACACCGGTTGAAAATCTCTGCGTTATGCAAATGCCTAAATTTCACGGACAAAGGCCCCAAGGGAAAACTTCCTGTGGGTCCACAAAGCCTGGAAGTTCCGGGCCAGTAGGTTTCATCAGAGAGCAAGCAGACCCTCCGCTGTCCTGGGGAGGGGTCCTGCTGCGAGTGATGGATGGAGGGCCGTTCATCTTACCTGGACGATGAAGCAGATCATGGCGGCCCTAGGGAAGCAGGCCGGCCTTTGCCCCAACCCCGGGTCTACCATCAGCCCGCTAGTGTCCATTTCACAAACGACCCCGCATCGCACTATAGCCCCAGCAAAGAGAAAACTATTCCATTTCCCACAAATGAATCAAAATGAAAAGGTGGAGGAGAGAGGCAGTGGACATGAAAATTTAAAACCATCTACCCCCCAGCTGCCCCTTCCTCTGCACACACCCCTAAAATATTTTAAAGTAAAGCACCGAGCTATCGAGCTATCGAGTTGCTGAAAAGAATCAAACCCCTCTGCACGCGGGTGCTTGTTAGCTTCCAGCAGCAGGGCCAGCTCAGCTGCAGGATTTAAAATCTGGGAAAATTTGTTTAAAGCTTGCGCAAGACGTGGGCATATGCGGTACTGCGAAGCCCACCTCGGACCCTTGGGCTCTGGACGTGACAGTGGACTTTAGCTCAAAAAAAGCACGGAGATCAGAGCCTCTACTGGCATGAGCCAAAAGGCCCGGGAGATCAAAGGGGACTTGGTAATTAGCAATTTCCGTCTTGGGCGGTCCGTAATGTGGTTTATACGGCCTGCAACTGTCACCACCCCAGGAATTTGCCAGGGACTAACGCATGGAGAACTGACTGCCTCATGCTTCCACAGAAGTTTCTTTTAGGGCAAAAAATATAAAGGAGAAATCACCTAAAGACCCCCAGTAGCCGCATCCCGTAAGGCGATCTGTAAGAGACAGGCAGTGCCAAGGTGATTTGGCTTTGATTTTTCTTTTTTTCCTCATGCAGTTTAATGTTGTTGCTACTGACTCTGGAAAGGGAATGAGAAGTTGCTTAACGGAAAAAAGACTCCTGGCTGGTGTGACTCAGTGGATTGAATGCGGGCCTGCCAACAAAAAGGTTATCGGTTAGATTCCTGGTCAGGGTCAAGGCACATGCAAGGGTTGTGGGCCACGTCCTCCTCCCCATCAGTGTTTCTCTCTGCACATCAATGTCCCATTTATCTCTCCCTCTCTTCCTACCTCCCCCTCTCTCTGAAAATAAAACCTTTTAAAAAGGAGGTGAGACCAGTACAAGGCATGAAGCATTGTAGGCTGCGCAAGGGACAGGCATTCCGCTGTCTCTAGAAATGAATCAGGATGTGTGTGGGGCGGGGGGAGGTGACCATAGTTGCTTGAAAGTGATTTTTTGTCTGTGATAACTTGTGATTTTCAAGACAAAATGTTGTAGCCATTAGTTTTTGTTTTGTGTTCCTTTGCTTTTTAATGAAGCTGATCTCCTCCCACAGGAAATTAGGTTTAGGGTAACCCTCAGGAGGCAGCGGAATATCAAGTGTTTTTTGGAACCTCTTTCGAGGGGAGGGTTAGTGAGGATTAGGCTACTTTTCAGTTGAAAATGCAGCGTCAACGGAGCACTTGTTGGCTCAACTGATTCCCTTCCCCTTCCCCATTCTTTAACTTTGTGACCTTGCAAAGGCAGATTAGCAACGTTCTCTGAGTTGCGTGTGTTTCTGGCGCTGAGGGTCAGTTTTTGATAGCTCTCTAGGGAAACACTTCAGGAAACCACGTTTAGACATTAAGAGGCTCGCACTCCCACTGATAATTTCCTGTCTGCATCAACTTTAGCTAAACCATGGGAAGACAATTGCTGTTAGAAGGAATTGCCCAAGATAAATGCAACATGAGAAAGTTTTCCTTCGTAAACCAGAAGTGGTCATTTGCAAAGAAGAGAATCCCCCTTGTTGCTAAAAAAGACCTTGTTTCCCAGACTGTGTGAAAGGCTATTCGTTCAGGTCAACAAGTTTTGATATGCAAACGCTTTCAATTGCACACAAATGGGTCTCCAGGTCTGGTGATTCCAAAAGAGGTGGGCTTTCCTAGTCAGCACATACTCTGCACTGAAAAGTCAGCTCTCACTTAGGCCACGTCTTACCTCTTAGAGTCCCTGTTTCTGGGAAGAGGTTTTGAAGTGGAAAATATGATCATAATATTGTGTGCTTTTTGTGTTGCTAAGCACCCAACAAAATAGTTTTTAATTTAACCCTCATAACCCAGTGAAGTATCCGCTCCATTTCACACAGGAAGAAATTAAGGCTTATAACTTTGTTTCTGTCACTGTGTTAGTGTGGATCATGCAGGACTCAGACCCAGGTTTCCTGTCCCTGGTCCACCGCCTCTGGGAAAGACCCGACCTTCCAGCAGTTCAGACCCATCACCTGTTCATTTACTGAGTGCTTGCTGTATGCTGGGTGCCCACCCCGGAAGTTCAGTGAAACCCTAAACTTGGATCCTGTGCCTTTTTGCATTTCATTTTCCTGCTTCTCAAATGCCAGTGGGTCCAATTTGTAACATCGATTATTTTACTGCAATAGAAAGGTCTTATTTTGGTTAATAGGGTACCTTACCAGGAAGTTCTTATCACGTGAGTGGCCAGCAGTCCTACACTGTCCCTAGTTAGACTCAGGAATCTGGGGCCATTGAACGCCTTGCCCAGGGGCATAGAGCCAAAGCAGAACCTGGGCTGTGTCCCCGACTTCTAACCTGTTAGACCTTTTTTGCCCCTGAGTCCTAAGCCGGATCAATTTGCTTTTCTCAAGTTGTGTTTTTAAATTATTACCCTTCTTGAAGACTATTTTGTTGCTGTCCTTAGATAGTTTTGATTATTCAATCATTGAGCACTGAACGATAATCTTAATGTTTCCTTCTGTTTGTTTCTCTTCAGTGTGTTTACATACACTCATCCCTGGCCTCAGGGGCACAGAGGCCAAAACCAGCTAACTCTAAGGAGAAAAGGGGGATAAAGACTTTCGTGAACTTGTCTCTAGAAGCAGAGGAAAAATAAGACTCCTTTTCATGGAGCCTCCTAACTCAGTGCTACCTGGAGTGGCAGGCTAACATGAATCACTCACCTCCTGGGAGGAAGCTTGCGCCAGCTTCCTGGTTGGCTAGCACCTCATTATAAAAGGCCTCTATCCTGCCTATTGTCTTTGGGAAGAGTGAAGTCTGCAGCTCCAGCCCGACAGGAATTAGTTGAAAGTCTCCCCCCCACCCGCCTCCGCAGTAAAAGAACACTTATTTGGGGCAGTACAAAAATTTTATATTTAATAGTATGGTAAATCATGACCAAAATGAAGATAGCTTTCTATAAGTTATTAATTTATTAATTAAGGCAGCAGTCAGTCATGTAAAAGAGGGAGAAACTCTGTACGAAGCAAAGAGCCAGGACAGGCTTTCAAGAGGAATCAGAAGATCCCGGGGAGCTCTGGAGGCAGGTGAAGGCTGGGCTAGAGGGAGATGGGAGAGAAACTGGACGTGGAAACCAACGAGAAGGCCACTTACACGTTTTCCAGGGAAGAGATGAGACCAGCAGTTTGACTACGATCGTGGAAAATGAGATGGAGGGGCATGGAAACAAGTTGAAGGATCTTTCTAGAGACAAACTGACAAGAGGTGGTGACCTGGATGTCTGGTGGGGGCAGGGGTGGTGAGAATAAGGTGGGCCCAGGGGTGGTAAGAATAAGGTGGGCTCAGGGGTGATGAGAATAAGGTGGGCCCAGGGATGACTCTGAAGTTCCCTGCTGGAGCAACTGGACAACCAGTGAAACTCTTCACTGAGACGAGAAAGGCAGGAGTAGGGATAGGTTTATGGGAGGAAGAAAATTAACTCTGTTTTTGGGTATGCTGAGTATCAGGAATCTGTTGCTTTTCAAAGTGGGGATGTTACGGAGGTAGAGAAAGTGATGAAACAGAACTCTAGAGAGGAGTGTAGCCAAGGGAAAGAAACTTGGGAATCAGAAACGTCTGGGTGTCAGCTCAGACCTTGGGAGTAGGTGAAACTGCTGGAGGAGAGCACAGAGACCTGATGAGAAGGCATCCTCTCCTCTCCTTTTGTCCCTGAGACAGGAGAGGAGAGCCCCACAGAAAGGAAGGCCCTACTGAGTTGCCACTAAGGCCCTTAGAAGCAATGAGAGGCTGAGGAGAAAAGGGGGGTAAAGACTTTGTGAACTTGTCTCTAGAAGCAGAGGAAAAATAAGACTCCTTTTTATGGAGCCTCCTAACCACTAGGAGGGGAAGTTCAGTATAGTCAAGTACAGAGGGGCACGAGTGTTATCAAAGAAATCCTGTTTTTTCTCCTGGACACAGTAAAGAATTGCCGATCAGCAAGCTTATTAGTATGCATGAAAAATTTACTAGTGAATGGGAGAACAAAAGCACGGGTGGCCAAAGGCCAGGGTGGCAAGCTCACCCTCGTGTGGCTGGAGGCCAGAGGCTGAGGGCCAAGAGTGCCAAGAGAGCAAGGCCTTTGTTCTGAGGACTAATGCAGTTGGCCTGCTAGGGGAAGGTGAATGGGGGAAGGTGAGGACTTGGCATTATTGATTGACTAGTAAAGGTGGTGCTATCTTTCAGCAGACTGGGATGTGAATACCAAATGTTAATGGGCTTCTTTCTTTAGGCCCTGCGAGCCCTTTCCTGCCTTCCTGGACTTGGGATGTAAACCCAGCTTCAAAGGCTTTTCTTCCCAGATAGTGGAAACAATACATAGAATTCCAAGGACTTTCCTCCTCCAATGCTAACATAGTGTTTCTTGGGATATTGGAACACCCGGCAATATTATCAGACCTGGCCCAGCACTGACGGGTTAGCAGGGGAGACGTGTCCCTCTGCGTCTAGTCTCCTTTATTAAGTTCTTTTGAGGCTGCAATGGTGAGGGTCCTGCCTTTATTATCCCTCTGCTACTCTGTAACACGAGGGTTAGAGACCTTTGGATGAGGCACTAGGTGCTGCAGTAGTTTCACACAGCCAGATTGCTGATGTGGAGAGAGCCAGGCAAAGGGAAGGGCTTGGCAAAATGGAGAGGAGCTTTTCAAAACGTTTTGCAGGTGGCCCTGGCTGGCGGGGCTCAGTGGATAGGCACCAGCCTGAGAACCCAAGGGTCGCTGGTTTGATTCCCAGTAGGGCATGTACCCAGATTGCAAGCCAGGTCTCCGGCCAGGTCCCCAGTCAGGTGCCCAACCAGGTCCCCAGCTGGAGGCAGGTGAAAGGCAACCATACATTGATGTTTCTCTCCCTTTCTTCCTCCCTCCCTTCCCCTCTCTCTAAAAATAATGAATTAAATTAAAAAAAAAAAAGTTTTGCAGGAAAGGAAGGAGAATCAAATGAAAAGTGTCATTATTTGTATTTTGTCTTACATGGGGAGCACATGCAAATGTATGTACATAAAGGAAGGGAAATCAGGAAACAGGAAAAATACATAGCAAAGAAAAGTAAGATAGCTGGTGGGAGTCAGCCCCAGAAGAGATGGGAAGCAATGCCAACAGAACTCCAGGTGGGGAGTTAGAATCAGGGATGAGCAAGGACTTTTATTTCTCTGAGACAAGACAGGAGAAAGCAGACAGGAAGTGCAGCTCTAAACATTTGGAAGTTGGGGTCAAAAAGCCTATACTGCCTTTACTTTAGTTTGTTCTGTAGGCCAAAGAAGAAAACTCCCAAACGCAGCCAGTTGGCAAAGTTCACATATGTGCCTCAAGAAATGCACACATGTAAGCTGGTCATTTGTTTATATAAAAAATCTAGATTAGGAAAAGAGTTTTCAATTCTGTTTCATTGAGAGCATTTATTAAGTTTTACATGCATGTTCTTAGAAGTTTGCTCTTTTTTCTCCTCATGTGTTAAGTAATAAAAGACTCTCATTTAGTGATATCAATCTCTAGTATTAAATTAGGGGTGTGGTAGGGTGCTGATAAGGATAACATACTAATGACAGGCACTAAAAAAATCAGGCTCATCGGAGTAATTCGTTAAGATTCTTAATCATAGTTTTATTATATCAAATTACCATACTATTTATCATGGAACAGAAAATGTTAATAATTAATTAAAAGTGTTTAAATGTCCCCTGGACTAAAATGTGAAAATAGCTGTAAAGCATAACTTGAATTTAATTTGAGTTCAAAGTATTAGGACATTGCTTCATTCACTTTTCAAGTGTTTTCCTACTGAAAATAAAGCATTCATCTATTTCCTACTTTTCCAAATTTAGTGTGAGAATACTACTGTGTTAAAATTTCCTAATTGATAGACTGCATCTTTGAACTTGAACTTAATCTGTATGCTTATGCATAAAGATTGTTTAAAATAGGTAATATGGTGTTTAAAAACATTTAAAAAGAAGAGTAAGATGCTCTTCAAACAAGTGGCAAGATTATTTCACCTTGGATTTGGGGATCAGAGAGAGGTAATTCTAGAAGTGACTGTATTGTTAAACAAATCACAGTTTATCAACTTTTTAAAGTATATGCCTGACAGAAAAAACGAACATCATCAAATGCTGATAAGGATATGACTAGCCCTTCTCTTGTCTGTGTCACATATATCTTTGGTATTTATAGGCCCATAATTTGTTAAAAATCAACTACTCTTCTACCTGCAAGTGACCACATTTTTTAATACTGGTATTCAATCCATGAAGCTGGCGTTTACTTTAATGCATATTTTCTATATACTTTTACTCTCTATTCAATTTTGGATTTGTAGTGAGAATAAGTTCCCCAAAGCCAAAGCTCCTTTAGCCACCCACTAATGAGTTTAAATCAGGAACATCTTTTATCTGGAAGCCCAGTACCCTTTGTCCAAGTGCTTTTCCCTATTTAACAAGACAAGCAGAAAAGTACTGAGTGTGAAAAGAATTCTGTTATAGTTATTAATGTTTATGTCACATATTTTAAAAAATAGTAATGTCTATATAAATAATTTGGGTAAATAAGATTTTATTTGATAAAATGACAATACACTTTAAAACACATACTAAGGGAACACAGCGACAAGTAAAATATATTACTAGTAGATGAATTCTATATGAAAAACAGAATTTTAAAAAGCTTAAAGTGTATGAAGAACATACAGTTCCCAAATCAGAAACCCTCAATGGTTATACGGGAATGTACTAGTTGCCAGAAAATAATAGAAAAAAATTAAAAGGATAATAAAAACCATATACAGAGCAAAATAAATATCGAAATAAATTGAACATATAAAGGAACTGAAATATCTCTTTTGTGCTAGTGATTCACCAAAAAACTACAAGTATTTTAATTTCATCAGTGATGCCAATAGGCTATTGGCTCAGACAAGATGCATGTCTGAAGGTCTAAATTGTTTTTTATCAACTTTACAATTCTTTCCTTTATCCAACAGCTGCTGTATAGCTTAGGATGACTTCATGAGTTTCAGATGATTCAAAGGACAGGTTAAATAGCAAGTAATATTTAAGGCTAAGAAATACAGTGAACTGAGTTACGTTACTGATTACTGATTTTAGTTTCTTGCTAGGATGACCCAGATATATTCAACTCAAATCCATAGGATCTGGCTTCATCTGGTTCTGGACCATGACAGTAAGATAATAATGTTCTTTACTTCAAATAATAGCTCTCCTTAATTTATATATAGCTAGAATGACAAGTACTCTTTAGCTCTAAGATTAGGTCATATATGAACTATTTTCTTAAATGCTAAGATACTAAGTTTTCTTTCTTGCTATATGATCTTCAAATCCTCTGAAGTCACACTTATTAAAAGGAAGATAACATTTTACTAAGAAGATATCCAAAACAACTTGACTTCTACTTTCTTCCCCATTCTGAACTGAGAGCTCTGAAGTGTTAGTGTATGTGTTATGTTTCACAGGATGTTGTTGATGCAGGCCAATATCCACAAAACGGAAACAGACCCAAAAAAGAAACCGTCTGAAGTGTACATAGATGCTTATCTGTCACTTCTCAGGGGGGCAGCACCTTCACCATGCAGGGAACTTTTCAGAACTAAGTTTAATGCCTTATATATGCTTGGCAATTTATATCTACAGAATTCAGAAAAGAAAGATGAATTATAACAAATTTTACCAAATATAAGAATTGCTAAAGAAAGTATCTACCTCCCAAAGAACTCAGAAGTCAGTTGTATGACAACCATGAAAAGTTTAAGGTAGAAAATTCAAATTTAAATATAAGGATATATTTTACTCAACAATGGAGTGAGTGAAACAACAAGGCCGTATTCACCCAGAATATCTTTACTTAAAAAACTAAAAGCACATGGTAAATGGGAAGAAGGCATTTTATTTTATTTTTTTGGTTTACCTTTTAATTCTGTCATAACTACAAAATTCCAGAACAGTTGCAAAAATTGTGCAAAGAATTCCCATATATTCTTTACCCAGGTTTTCCAAATCTTGCTTTATCCTTTTTATCTATACTTCTTTTTCTTTCTGTGTACACACACACATACTTTTTTTCTGACCTGTTTGAGATAATGTAAGATATGTTGCAGTAAGTTGCAGATGTGATGGCCCCGAACCTGTAAGTTCCTCAAAATGTTTCTGGAAAGAAAAGACATTCTCATACATATCACAGGACAATGACCCAAGCCAGAAAATTAGCATTGCTACCACTCTCTACAGATTTATTTCGCTTTTGTCAAGTGTCCCAGTAATGCTTGTTATAACAAAAGCAAAGTCCAAATCATGCATTGGGCAGCCCTGGCTGGTAGCACAGTGGTAAAGGCACCGGCCTGCGAACCCAAAGGTTGCAGGTTCGATTCCCCAGCCAGGGCACATAACCAGGTTGCTAACCAGGTCTCCAGTCAGGTCTGTGGCTGGAAGCAGGTGAAACGCAACCATACATTGATGTCTCTTTCCCTCTCTGCCTCTCTCCCTTCCCCTCTTTCTAAAAATAATGAAATAAACTCTTTTTAAAATTTTCATTAAAAAAATAATAAAAACTAAATCAATCATTGGGATCAGCTGTTACATTTGGCTTGTCTCCTTTAGAAGAATTCCTCAGTTGCTTTCTTTTCCGGCATTGGCATTTTTGAGGAATGCCATCTTGCTATTTATAGCATCTCTGTCTATGTGTGTTTGATGTTTCTGCATGATTAGATTCAAGTTTCACATTTATGGCAGGAATGCCACAGAGTGATGGTGTTTTCCCTTTCATATCTGTAGGCGCATGCTGACTTGTCCTGTTACCAGCGAGAAAGAGAATAGCAGACAATGTCTGACACCTGGGATCTGAGACTGCCACCAGCCCAGCCAAGGTGTCGCTAGGAGATACGCTGATGCTCCCAACCAGGCGCTGGCCTGGTTCTGTTGAACGTGAACTATTTCCCAGAGCATCACTGTTAGTCAAGGCGCCCTCCATCAGCATGCGTGAACACAGACAAAGCAAAGAACATCGCCATCCTCACACAAACGGCCAAACAGACCTCTGTCCTGGCTAATACGGGGCCGGGTAAAAGTAGGTTTACAGTTGTTTGTGTGGAAAGTAATACAAAAATTAATACATTATAATACCAGGATAAACTGTTCCACATACCCACAGCTTTAGACCCACTTTTGCCCCACCCTGTACACGTCCCTGCAGCTCCCTTGCCAATCACAGCTCTAGCTTCACTCTGGTGGCCCTTCCTTCTGTAAGGAATAGAAATACTAATGGCTTATTTTCAGGGTCGTGCAGCCTATGGAGCGAATAGAAAGTTACTAGTAGCCAGTTTGCACAACCAGCTTAGCGGATGTGTCAAACCACAGCATATCAGCTAGAGGGGCTCTGACGAAATCGATGACTAAGGGGGAACTGGATGCCTGAGAGAAAATGAGGCTGTTAGGCGTAGGAGCCGGAAACTTCCCAACTTGCCCTGAATGCCTTCGAGAACAAAGGGAGGGGAAATAGCAATCATCTTCTGACACCACAGGGAAGATTGTACCTCCCATAGTCTCAGCCAGTGAGGAAACCGGAGAGGGGACCTGCGCATTAGGGAACAAAAGCCCCACTGTACCTCCATTGGCTGTGCCTGCCCACCAGACAGACACCCAATTTTGCAAGACTGCCATTAAAAGCCTTGCTTTCGCTATACTTCTTGTCTCCAAGTCCATTTCTTGAGTTTTGGATGGTAATAGGCAACTTTCTACCATAGTGTTAGCATCCATTGCATCAGTTATTAAGATAGTTGCCTGCGGTATTGTGGTTTATAATAAGAAGTATATATTTGGTCTTCCTTAGAGTTTCTGGCACAAAGCTCCTAAAACCCTTGTCATTTTTTTTTTTTTTTAATATTTTATTTAATTATTTCTAGAAAGAGGGGAAGGGAGAGAGGCAGAGAGGGAGAGAGACATCAATGTATGGTTGCCTTTCACCTGCCTCCAGCCACAGATCTGACTGGAGACCTGGCTTGCAACCTGGTTATGTGCCCTGGCTGGGGAATCGAACCTGCGACCTTTGGGTTCGCAGGCCGGCGCCTTATACACTGTGCTACCAGCCAGGGTAACCCTTGTCATTTTTTAAATGATAAAGGTATGTTCTGTTATGTTAATGAGGTGACTTTGGCCAGGGCCCTAGATCACCAAGGGATGGGAGCTGGTCACCAGAGGAACCAACTATGTGGCATAGATAGAAAACATATTTATGGGTGCTGGCATACTGACTCAATGATTTTCCCTTGATTTGCTATTTTAATTTTGTATTGTTATTCAAGGCTTGATGTTTAATTGGTCTACTCCAGTTCCAAATGTTCTACTTCTCTGGTTTTTGTTTTTTTCTGTATTACTAAAGAGTGTCAAAGCAACTTGAGTACTGGGTCCACACGTCAAATTTATTTTGAATCCCTAGTTCACTTTGCCCAGGTCCTGGCATGTTGGTGCTAAATATATTTCTCTTTCTCTCTCTCTACCTGTCTCTATCTCCTTCTATTACCAGAACCAAAAGTTAAACCAAACATAAAACTCTGAATTAGACAAGTCCCTTTTCAATTTAAACACTACATAGATTATTTTCATTTTGCATATCTACAACTGGAGGATGATGTAGACCATTGGTAGAGGAAATAGAAGACAGCAATAGGAGAGATAAAAGGCTCACCAAACAGGTTTTCAAAAAAGCGAAAGAAATTTGTGTTATTTAGTCATAAAAAATAATCTAATGAGTAAATGTCACTCTACAGGGATTGCCTGCAGATCATTACCATAGAAAGAAGAACACAGGTGGATACCACTGAAGTGCATTTAATATAAGCTTGATTTCAGTATTCATTAGAAGTCAGACTTCCAGCAGGATTTCCTGTTACTTTTGACTAAGTTATTATTGGTGAATCATGTAGAAAAATAAAACAAATCAATTGATTATGGTCTGGAAAGTATTAAAGGAAAACATAGGAAAAGTATCTACATAGCATCTACCAGTGGAAACAACAGATGATAAGATCAAATCTTAGAATACACTAGTGAAATTCCAGTCGCCTTGGTCAATGTTGGTAATGACGGGCACCATACGGCTGTGCTCAAAGCAACCAGAAACATATTTACACTTTATTTCTTAGTGAAGTTACCAGATGGCCCCAAGAATGTGATTCTTCTCCATTTTACTTATCCAGAAAATAAAAATCTTAAATTTAAATGTATTATAGCTTTCACAATTTCATCTTGTTTGAGCACACCTAGAAAATGGTGCTATACAAAGAAAATTCCAGTCCTGCAGGAATTGATCTAAACATTAAGTCATTTAAAGGTGAAAAAGATGCTTTGTGGGGTATTCCCTAGTACTGCTATCGTATTAGGATTGGATTATGGTGAGTTTATCAGGAAGAATGCCAAACCATCCTCTTCTTTTCAAGAAAATTTCAACCGTGTGTGTGTGTGTGTATTTGTGTGTGTGTGTAGTGAGGGAGGTGGATGGGCGTGGATGGTAGTATTGCTGATTAGAAGGTAAGCCATGTGGTATCCACATACTGCTCAGGTTAACAAAATAAAAAATGAACTTCTAGCTCAACACATTCCCTAGGTATGATTCTCAAGTACGGGTTCCAAAATTATTCAAATACTGAAAATGACTGTAGTATTTTCAAGTTACTCTTAAATAATGTTTCAATTCAACACCCCATGCTGTTGATGCTAGTTAGTTCAAATGATTAGGGCAAGTTGTTAATGAGTACAAAGTTGAAATGACACAGGGTATTTAGTTTTTCAGTCCCTAGGGCAACGGATTCTAACCCCAGCACATCCTACACATAACAAAAGGGGCTGAATGAAAGGGTGGGAATGAACTAGTATGATTCTATCAACATCCTTAGAAATCAATTAATATACACATTTGCTTCAATGTTTTATTTATTTAAGAGATTTTATTCATTATTTTTAAAGAGAGGAGCAGAGAGAGAAGCAGAGAGGGAGAGAGACATCAATGTATGGTTGCCTTTTTCACCTGCCTCCAGCTACATACCTAGCTGGAGACCTGGCTTGCAACCTGGTTGTGTCCTGGCTGGGGAATTGAACCCGCGACCTTTGGGCTCACAGGTCGGCACCTTATCCACTGTGCCACCAGCCAGGCCTTGCTTCAATATTTCAAGAGTGGGTGGGCTTAGGTGGGCATAAATCTATAACTGGGTCCTACTTACCCAAGATTAAACCTCACTCAACGCTGAATATTTCAGGAACAACTACATTCTTAGAGAATGTACTTTATCACTTTATTCAAATGCTGAATCTTCACTGAAACAAACTGAAGAGTAATAGCATACCAAGTGAAGCAGAAGTGGGTTTACGTCTTACATTATTTATGTATTAATCATTAATCATTTATTATTTTTCAATACAAACAACTGTAAACCTACTTTTGTCCCACCCTGTATTATCAGCCCTGAATTGGGTAGTAGTAGAAATGAAAGGATAAGAAGTTATGCACAGAGAGTTTTAAAGCCAAAATCCTGGACTTGTGAAATATTTCTGAATAATAATTAGAGTATGCTGTGTCCTTGTTTATGAGTTGCAGAAGTTAAGAGGTTGTTAGAATTCAAGGAAAGACACCTTGAGTTCAGCATATTTGATAGGTTATTAGCATAATTAATTCTTTCACCAGTGGCAGGTAAAGTAGTGCAAAGGGCACCTTTGGTTCAAATGTGGAAAACATCTGGGACTGTCAGAGTTCCCTGGAGGCTAGCAGTGAGAATGGCAGGAAGATGGTCAAAAGTACTGATTTAAATATCAAAAGAGAAAAGATACTGAAGATAATAAAACCTCCATTCAATCTTTAAGGCTAAGGACTACCTTTTACTAAAAACTTGGATTCTCAAGTACCACCTAAGAATTATTTAACCTGAATATCTAAAAATTGGGCCCTGGAAATTGTTTTTACCAGACTCCCCTAATATTTGTTAAACTAGTTTTGGGGAGCTGTTGGGCTAGAAAATCTAGTGTTGAGAAAGAATTAAGCTAAATCCACTGGTATCAACCAGTCTTCAGTTGCATGTAATAGGAACCTAGCTATTTTAAGCAGAAAGGTCTATAATTGAGAGACTTAGGTACATATAAAAATTGTTGTAAGAACTTAAGGGTAGAAATCTTCTTGAGCATTCAAGAATTACTCATCAAGTTTCAATCATTGTGCCACAAACATTTTACTTTTTAAAGTTATTTTAAATGAGTTTATTATTTTTAGAGAAAGAGGAAGGGAGGGAGGCAGAGAGGGAGAGAGACATCCATGCACAGTTGCCTTATCACCTGACTCCAGCTATGGACCTGGCTGGAGAGCTGGCTGGAGACATGGCTTGCAACCTGGTTATGTGCCCTGGCTGGGAATCGAACCAGCAACCTCTGGGTTCACAGGCTGGCGCCTTATCCACTGTGCCACCAGCCAGGGCCTGTGTTGCAAGAATTTTTAAAACATGCAATGCATGGCTAGTCAAGGGCACTGACCTCTTTTAACCTTAGATTGTTAAATGAAAAAAAAAGGTAACCGCCAACACAATAGCCATCCAATGTGAATTTTTAAAAAATTAATATTTTTGTTGTGCTGCAGAATTTCAGTAATTATTTACATGTGCCCTGAGACAAAAAAAAAAAAAAGGTTGAAATCACTGCCCCGTACAATTGACCCACCAGTAGGTGGCACTGTACTAAAACATTCAAAAAGGAGAGGCTTTCCGAAGCCCCTGCCAGAAGGGGTAGTTGCAGGAATTTACTCCATTAGCTGTGATTCAGAGATTAACAAAGTACCACCTGAGCTTTTGGCCCCAAGAATACACCATCTGAGTTAAAATTCGGCCATCAAGAAGCTGACACTGTATCCGTTCGCTCTAGAGCCCCAGTGCGCTTGCTCCAAGTGTAACGGAAGAACAGGTGCACCTACAAAGCGGCCGAAGGTGGAGATCTCTTCTGCCACCGATGAGACACGCACCCCCAACTCCTCCGGTGCCTCAACTGCCACGCAGGCTTGATCACACTACTACCTACTAAATCTTTCTGGAAGCATCTGACAAAATCGAATTCATATTCAGAAACCTGGCTGCAGGAAAGCCCAAGAGTTTAACTCTTTTCAGCTTTCCAACGTCTCCAGTATCAGAAGACAAACTGGGAATGGAACGGTTGCTGGGAGCCAAGTTACCCGTCGCCACCGCAAGGTTTACTAAGTGCCCTGCCGACAGGGGGCGCTCTAGCCGCCCCAGCCCCCAAGCCAGCTTCTCTTTCTCCACAGAGAAACATTTCATTTAGCCGTGTGGACCTGCTTTCTGCAGTTGGCAGTAATCTGCACTCACCGAGGAGAACTCGGATTGACCATGGGATGCAGTTTGTATCGGGGTTCTGGGTTATTCTTTATGTCCCAATATCTGGATTGAACCATGACAGATGCAAGCCACACAGTGCTGCCGCGGTACCTCCGGTTCCCACGAACACAGCCTGGGGAGGGGGCCAAGTTTGGGTGCTTTCTGGCCAGGCTCCTGAGAATCGGGCGGAGCATGGTTGCGGCAGGAGGCCGGGAAGCAAGAAAAACACAACGGGCAGGCCCAGGAGCAGGTAGGTAGGTACTCAGGGTACGAAAGATGAGCAGATGTCCCAAGTCACCCGTTCCTAAAGTATTTTCACTTAATGACATAACTTCACAAATGACATTCACAACATATGTGAAAGAACATATGTTCTTACCCACATAAAAAAATTAACTTAAAAAGTAAACCTTTAGGAACTAAGACATCTTAATATAATCCTTGTAATTCTTACACCTAAATAAAATTTTCTAATCACTCCTCCAAAAGCTTTACCGTCCATTCTCAAAAATTCATTCTAATGGACTCCAAATAATATAATTTAATATTTCAAAGTATTTTAAATGCCTCCCCCTCCACAAAAACCCTTTAAAAATTAGTTACATTTAATGAACCCCTTCTCTAAAGCTATCTTTATTGAAAAAGATATTCTCATAACTACTAACTTGGAAATTGATACAAAAAAAATCTATGAAAAACTGATCTAAGGATCACCAATATTTATTGAGCCTCTACTAAGGCTCACCTTCAGTGTTTAGTGCCCAGAAGGAAAGAATGTAAGGATGGGATTGAGGGAGAATAAAACATACTGCCTATCTTTCAAGGAGTGGACAGTGCCAGAAAGTCAATACAACAACTTTAATACAAGATAGAGAAACACATTGCAAGGCAGGCGATTAAAGGGTAGAACACAGAGATCGTTTCTGCTGGGGAGGATTAGGGATGATTGGCAGGGAAAGGATCATCCATGCTAGGATTTGTTAGGATAGGTGTGAGTATTTGGTTGTGAAAAGACAGAATGGAGGTTGTTTGAAAGCCATAGTGAGATTTGAGACATGGAGTTGGGAAAGCACGTGCTGTATTCTGGGGATAGTCATGTCCAAGATTGTTAGTGTGACAAAGAGGCTGTGCATGTTTTAGCCAAGGTTCCCATCCTCAGACTCATCTGTCCCTATTTCCCTGTTGAAAATTCTCTCCGTTCCCTGAGCTTGGAATGTCCATTCTCTCATTCTCTTCTCCCACCTTGAACCACCTCCCCACCTCCATCTCAGCAAATGCTTCCAACCGCTCCAGCTCCCTGCCCCATGCACAAGAGGCTGGGTTTGCTGCCTATCCTCTGTGATCCCTTCAGAGAGTATGCCAGGTGACCACCATCACTTAATAATAGAATTAGTGACTGCTCATTGTCTCTCCTGGGCTTGTTCACTGTTGTTTTCCCAGTTTTATCATAGCCCCTGGCATACAGCAAGTACACGGTAAATATATTCTGGTTGTTGAATGAATGGCAGAAATGACTTCGCTTGACTGAAGTGTGGGGTGTATGCTGAAAGAAACAAACGAAGAAAGATAAGATTATAAAGGGCACAAATGCTATGTGTAGCAACCATTACTGTTGTTGGTCAAACATTTCCAGTTCTATTCCCTTTTGGACATGATATGATTGTACTTCTTACAATTGGATGGGGGTCAAGTGACTAGATCAAGTCACTAAGTTTTGAGCAGAAGTGACACATTTTGTTTCCTGGTCAAAGCATTTAATTGTTGGTGTAGGACACTCCAAAGCGCTTTCTTCCTTCTGGAAAGACTGTCAGCTTGAGGCCCTGAGCCACTAAAAGTGAGCAGTCTCCCTGTTCACATGTGATGAACACATGACATGAGCAAGAAATAAGCACTTGTTTTAATCCACGGAGACTTGTGAGTTGTCTGTAAATGCATAATGTCTAAAAAGTGTATTATGTAAGTCATTGGGAAGCATTGAGATTTTTTTTTCTGTCAGAGCTAGGTTTCAAGAAAACTGGTTCGAGCATTCTTTTTAATGATAGATTTGGGAAAAAGAAAAGTGAGCCGAAGTCAGGAAGAACAATTAGGACGATATCATAGTAGCCTGGGTCTGTATTCCCCAAATGTATGCTTTATAGACCTCTCATCAAGGAAATGTAAGTTGATGTAGCACCAGAAAAATGCTTCCATAATAAAACAAATTTGGAAAACTCCATATAATACATATTGGCTTTTTAAGAAAGTTATCTGCAATATAGTTTAGCCAATAAAAAATTTGGAGAGGGTACTAAGTAAAAGTAGATTCTTAATTTCATCTGATCCAGCATCTATCACCAAAACTCATTTGCTCCTGGAGAGTTGTTTGTTTGTTTGCTTGTTTGTTTAGCATACCCTCTATGAACGCTAAGAGACTGCCTGAGAGCAGATTGAGAAATACTTGTTAAGTGAAAGCACTTAATACCATGGTGACGGTGGAAGTGAAATAAAAGGAAATATTTAAAATCTGTGCGGGAGACTTACCAGACAGGTGACTCGTTAGATTTGGTGGCCACCGAAGAATCAAAGAAGGCTGAGGTTTGCAACTTGGTAACCGGGAAAATGGAAGGGTCATTGACATTAATAGGAAAGAAAATAGAAAGTGCAGTTTTGGAAGAAGGCAAAGGCACTCAAAAATATCTGCTTAGTATTGAGCACTGTGCTAGGCATTGGGCTATAGGTACGAAAGATGCTCTATTTTCTAAAGGAGCTTCTAGTCTTCATTTACTCATCAATTTTTTTTTATTGTTGTTGTATTACATCCATCCCCTTTTTGCTCCCCTCTGTCCCCCTCCCCACCCACCTCATCGATTTCTTTATTATCTAATTAACATTTTTAAGGCACTAGATTCTGCAGCAAAAATGAAATAAGAATCCATATTTGTCTTGAAGGAGTTCTCAGGGTGGTGTGACAATGATCACCAAACTCAACATGCTTAAAAGAAGCACACAAAAATGTTTTTGATTTTATTTTGTTAAATTTAGGGGGAGGCAGTGGACCACTGAGGTGGAATTTTCTACCAGGCAGCTGGCAGTCTGGCCTGGAGCTCAAGAGAGGGGCTAAGGCGAAGGACAGTGAGTGGAGGACAGTAACACCTGAAGCCACTATTCATATGGTAAGATAAGGAAAAGGAGCCCCCGAAATGGAACAGCCTGGATGTGTGCAGATAGGGAAATATGGAAATGAAATGCAGGAAAAGGAAGACGTTTACCTGGTATGACTGGCTCTAATCTTGAGAATATTAAGAGTCTAACTGAAGCAAAAGGAAGAGGAATGGTCCTTAATAAGAGGTTTATCAAGGATCCAATTTGGCAGAGAAATCCAAGGAATTCGAAGAGTGAGCAGTCTGGCAAGTGGTCACTAATGGGGATAGATTATGAACTTTAGGAGTCAGTAGATGATAAAGAAATATAAACTACATAAATGGATTATAGACACTGGGCCCTGCCCTAAAGATACAAAATAGAATGGTAATATGAGGAAGTAAATAGTAGGTTTAAGAGTTTTTGTTTTTATTTGATATTTGGGGACAGAGACACTCACGTACTTTTGTAAGAGGAAGAAGATGACTGGCAAAACTTTAAAGATGTACGAAGCAGCTGGGGATGGGATGGGATGTGGTGGGGATGGGTGGGACCAAAACCTTGGGGGAGCTGTTATTATCCTTGGCAAGGAGATGAAAGGTGTCTTTCTCTGAGAGGGAAGGAGAACAGGGTGGGTACAGATACAGAATTGTAAGGGAAAGAGGCAGCAAACTTGAGGAAGTTTTTCTTGAATGATATGAAGAGTCTGAGAAAACAAGAATACGAAATCATGGCAGGAACTGAGTGGTATTGGGAAAAGCAGAAAAAGTGTTGGATGGTTACTAGCAGGAATACAACTGGGAGTCAGCTGGAGAAGAATGCAAGTACTGCCAATCATGGGAGTATGGACATTTTGTGCGGGGTAGTTCTTGGTTTTGCAGGACTATCCTGCATCGTAGGAAGTTTATCATCACTGGCTCCTGTCCACTCAGTGTCCATACTGCTATCCATCATTGTTTTAACCAAAAAAACCACCCCCACTAATTTCCAAATACCAGGGGTTGGGAATCACTTAGCTGACATTAGATAGGTTAACATTACAGGAGAATCAAATCACACTAATAGTATATGGCCTTCCTCAGTGATACTTAGAAACCTAAGATCAGACTTCAGTAGCTTTAACAAATTTAATAAGGAGACAGTAAATAAATGTCCCTAGATTCCCACCCCCTTATTGATTGAGAATATTTATATCATCCCCAACCTGCCTCAGTAGATCTGTTTCTAGTAAGAGCAATTGCCAGGCACAAATACAGGCAGACAGGAGATTAATTATTGCCAATCGCATTTTTATAGGCTATGCATGTCTAAACCCTCATCCACAGCCTGGTTTTACAAGCCTGGCCCTTTGCCCAGGATGTGGGGGCAGGGAGGGCCCAGAGTGAAGGCTCTAGAAGGAGGCTGAAGTAAATCGGAGGACTTAGTCTCAAAGAGAGTCTCTGCTGAGGACTCCAGGCAGAGCACTGCTATTCCACACATACCTGGTTTTAGTAATTTGAAAATACAGTTGATGACTTGCCCCGATAAACACAGTCTTAGAAATAGTGACAGAGTGGCAGAGCTGTCTGTGGAAGACTTGTATATCTGCCTGAACAAAGAAAAGGCCTAAGTTAAATAGAACCTCTAATTGAAATAAACTTACAGGGACTGATAGTTAGTACTATCTCAGAGCCAGGCCTCAGTTTCTGCTTGTCTGGCTATCTCATGTTCCTTAAGAAATTCTCAGTATGCTTTGCTAAATCATCAGATCATGGCCTCAGTCTTCCCTAAGTCTGTGCTGAATGGCTAAGACAATGGACTTCAACCTGCCAATAGCTTCACCCTATTTTGACCCAAGCCTACTGGGTCATAGCTCTCAATTAAGCCTTGCCCCAGTGAGTCTTCACTTGTAACCCAGCCTATTTCAAACACTCTTCTCATTAGAAACGCTGATAGTGATCTGTTTGGTATTCTTCCCTGCCTAGCTTCCCCAAACTCTTGCATAAGCCTTCTGACTGCAATGCCCTGCCTTCTAGCCTCCTTTTTCAAAGTGTAATAGCACCTGCCACTCCAATACCTATTGATCTGGCATTTCCAAGCATCTAAAATGGGTCTAAGGATTGCAGAAGGTCCACCCACAGTGTGAAAAGTGCCAAAGAGCTTTACTTTGGGGTGAAGGAGTGCCCAAAACAGTGTAGAACCTCAGTGTTGCTTTTAGTCAGGCATAAAATACTAAAGAAATGAAACAGAGAAAACGTGCAACGTATTTTAAGCAGATTATTTATTTATTTATTTTTAAGATTTTGTTTATTATTTTTAGAGAGAAGGGAAGGCAGAGAGGCAGAGAGGGAGAGAGACATCAATGTATGGTTGCCTTTCACCTGTCTCCATGTATGGACCTGGCTGGAGACCTGGTTTGCAAACTGGTTATGTGCCCTGGGCTGGGAAATCCAACCAGCGACCTTTGGCACCTTATCAATTGTGCCACCAGCCAGGGCCTAAGCAGGTTCTTTTAAAAAATATTTTGTTCAACCCTGGCTGGTGGTACAGTGGATAAGGTGCCGGCCTGCAAACCCAAAGATTGCTGGTTCGATTCCCAGCCAGGGCACACAACCAGGTTGCAAGCCAGGTCTCTAGCCAGGTCTGTAGCTGGAGGCAGGTGAAAGGCAACCATACAATGATGTCTCTCTAACTTTCTCCCTTCTCCTCTCTCTAAAAATAATAAATAAAATATTTAAAAATATATTTTGTTCACAAATCTTTTATGTACTGTGCCACATTCATGATATACAAATTTGAGCCAAGTGCAAACATTTTTTTAAAAAAAGCAGGTTCTTAAAACCATATTCCAAAATCAAAGGCTACAGAAAAGATTATTTATATAGAAGTGCTAGCATCTATTATACCAGTTTTAGCTTGGAACGGTCCGATTGTTAATTTTGGATGGTAAACAAATTCATCTGATTATTTCAGTCCTCTGGTGTTAAACTGTTAAGATATATGAATTTCTAAAAGTCAGCCATCGCAAAATAAATAGAAGTTAAAAAATAATGAAATGATAATCTGATTAAAAGAAAACTTACATAATTTATTTTTTCATTGAAAATAATCATTTTTTAAAGGGGATGGATGATATACAACAACAATAAAATTAAATTTAAGGAAAAAGAAAATAATCATCTTTAAATATATATAACATAATCATATCAAACAATATATAGTTTAGTTTAAAAATGTACACATTAGCCCATATTTTGAATATATTCCATATACTCTTTTAAAACTCTTTAAGAAAATTAGACTATTTACATTTCACTTAGAGAAAGCAACCAAAAGAGACTTACATTTGGTGAATAAATTGTCCCTGGCATCTGATTCAACCATATTAAGACTCTGACACTGAGGCGACACCTAAAGGGCTGATATGCTATTTCTGTTAAATTTCCCCTACTCTACGTCACACAGCTCTCTCCCATCTCCTAAGCTCGGTGTTTGCACCATCCAATTTAGCATATAGTAAAGGGTCTTATATTGACTTCTAGATGTTCTACATCTTGTCACGTTGGTCTTCAAAGAGTATCAATTTAGGCCCTGGCTGGTAGCACAGTGGTTAAGGCGCCCGCCTGCGACGAACCTAAAGGTCGCAGGTTCAATTCCCCAGCCAGGGCACATAACAAGGTTGCAAACCAGGTCTCCAGTCAGGTCTGTGCCTGGAGGCAGGTGAAAGGCAACCATACATTGATGTCTCTCTTCCTCTCTGCCTCTCTCCCTTCCCCTCTTTCTAAAAATAATAATAAACTAAAAATAATGAAATAAAATCTTTAAAAAAAAAAAAAAGAGTATCAATTTAGCAAAGCCACCTGTTCATTTGGAAAGATAGCGAACATATCTTTTATTTTTCTGTATTTCCTATAATGTGGGCAAAAAGATATGCATAAAAGTCCGAGAATCACAACAAAATCTACTGATCTCCTAATTCAAAATCAACCTGCTCAGTTATTATAAAACCCAAAGAGAAATGCAGTAATTCAGTCATTTATGTTGAACTGAATTCCCTTCAGATTGTTGTTTACGCAGAATATGTTGGAAGTAATCTTCTGTGGCTTGAGAAGTTACAAATTTTTTAAAGTAGGGTTAGTAGATGTGCTTAGCACATACTAAGCACATATGCTAAAGATTGATCAAAATGACTTCCCTAATTTGCAGTATCTTAATCTGTGAGGACATCGTGTATTGGGTAGGGGTGGGGAAGGGGAAGATTTGAAGGGACATAGTAGACAAACTGTAGCCATCCAAGTGATTCTATTAGGGTCAATATCATTCTCCTTGCTTTGGCAATGTGCAGAGTTTCTCTAATTTAGGGTTGCCAGATCTAGATATGTCTAATTTAGGACATGCCTAAACACTGCATGGGACATACTTACAGTACAAATTATTCATTATTTATCTAAAATTCAAATTTAAACAGCAGTCTTTGTTTTGTCTGGCAACTCTAAGGATTTCAGAGGGTATTACGAATGTTTAAGGAAATGTGTTTTTATTTTTAAAACTAAGCATATGCCATATTGCCTTAACTTGAGGAGAGAGGATGGGAGATGGATGCAAAATCAAATGAAAAATGTGAGACTATTAGCTTCAAAGGACTGTAAGTTTCAGAGGGCAAGGACCTTGACCATCATGCTGGCTGCTCTATTCTGCCCACAGCGCATATTTTGGGGCAGCAATTTTTAACTAGTCTGCCATAAGAACTTTTAAAACATGCAATACATGACTATTGAGCCAGGGGTGTGTTTTCCTTATATTGTCCAATAAAAAAATAACAACAGCCAACACAACAATAGCCCTCCAGTGTGACTGCCCTGCCTTGAACCATAAATATATAGGTCATATAACAGAGTTGCATCTTACTGGTCAGGTTGCTAATAGGGATGTGTCTGATTGATTAATTCTTGGTGCCAGAAATCCTTATATACAAATAATAGGCACCTTTTCATTAATTAATTAATTAATTTTAAAAAATATTCTATTCATTATTTTCAGAGAGAAGGGCAGGGATGGAGGAAGAAAGGGAGAGAAATATCAATGTATGGTTGCCTTTCACTTACCTCCAGCTATGGACCTGGCTGGAGACCTGGTTATGTGCCCTGGCTGGGAATCAAACCAGCAACCTTTGGGTTCGCAGGCCAGTGCTTATCCACTGAGCCACCAGCCAGGGTGGCATCTGATATTTTTAAAAAGTCGCTCTAAAGCAAAATGTAGGTAATTAGTAATATTGTTATTTTTTGTAAATCAAAATTACTCCTATATTTTTGCAAGTTGGCAAAATACATTTTCTGGTATGCCAAAGAATTTTAGTAATTAGTTTATATGTGCCATGAGATGAGAAAGGTTGAAAATCACTGTCCTAGGGACTGTTCAGAAATAAAAAGCTGGCTAATCCATTTCTTTAGTCATCTCAGCTCAAACTGTTCAGATAAATGCAGCAGGTAATGGTAAAGATGAAGTTCACAAACTGTGGCCATAACCAGATAGCTTTCCAGAAATAAACAAAGTGTCAATGGAGTCATTGTTTATCAGATTTCAGAAACAGGTACCTATAATAGGTATTTGCATATCTGTCTTCACTTTACAAGCTCACTAGACAGTGGAGATTTAGGTTCACTTTGGTTTTTATACATTATTTTTACTAAAGTCCACTTAAAGTCATTTATTAAACAATCATCTGGTTATTCTTAGGATTTCAGTAGAGAGATGAGTAAATGACATTCTGCGAGGTTAAAAAGGATGCAGAGGGAGGCAGAGGCAAGGAAGGGGAGCAGCTTAGATAAGAACCTAGTATAAAGGAACCATGGACATGGACAACAGGTGGGATTGACTTTGGGGGGAATGGGTGGGTGGGGAAGGGGACAGAGGGGAGCAAAAAGGGGATGGATGTAATACAATAAATAAAATAAAATAAAATAAAAGGACGCAGAACCAGCAGTTATTCCAAGGAGAAAAGGAAGGATCTGGCCATTTCTAGAGAGGAAAAGGAGAAATGAATTTTAAGAGGTGAGGAGAGCCCTGGCTGATGTGGCTCTAAAAATAAGTAAATAAAATCTTAAATTAAAAAAAAAGAGGTAATAAGATAGTCTTCAAAATATAAAAATATAAAAATAAAGGAAATATATATGAATAAGAAAAAAACATTAAGATTAAAAGGGAATGCCTGGCAAAAGGCCAATTCATACAACAAGTGCATTATAATACTATGAGATAAGAGTGGATTTTCTGGCCCCAACTATGTTTAAATTATTTATCTTTTTGGGAAAATATATTATTGAAAGGCACAGTTTATTTGAAGCACACATTTTTGTTTGCTATATCACAAAAAATCAGCTAGATAGCAGTGGACAACTTAAAATACCTTAACCAATACAGTAACAAAAACTCATTCTTTGAAGCCAAATGAAAACTTATTAAATGACTGAAATCAATTCTAGAGATGTAACAAATAGTTTTTGTAAGCAAAAACATACCTATATTTGCAGAGTTGCCTTTGTCCCCACTTCTTGTATAGGCTAGACCATCTAAGCAATATGTCAGTGAGCCACTTGGTAGATCTACCAAAGGAAGAAAATTGAAAACTTATATAAAAAAAATTAAAAGAGCATAATATGGAATGTAGTTGTTCTAACAAGACAGTTACACAGAGCAATTTAGTTGGTCACAATTAGATCACCCCTTAACACCCCTTTTTGGAAGCCTTAGTACTCTAGGTCAGATTATGTTTCTTTAGATTTCTAAGAACACTAAACATTTTTGAGGCATAAATATATGTTCTGCTCAAAAATTACAACTTTTTTCAATTCCCAGCCAGGGAGCATAACCAGGTTGCAAGCCAGGTCTCCAGCCGGGTCTGTAGCTGGAGGCAGGTGATAGGCAACCATACGTTGATGTCTCTCTCCCTCTCTGCCTCTCTCCCTCCCCCGCTCTCTAAAAATAATAAATAAATAACCTTTAAATAAACAAATAAATAAAATTACAACTTTTATGTAAAACCAACAATAAAATAAGTGTTGATGTTAATTGAGATATTCATTCCCCTCTAACTGGGTGTAACTGCATAATTTCTATCAAGTTAAAGATCTACAATGTTATTTAACAAATGGGGAGCAGAACATTTCAGGTTGTTTTCTCTTTATGATGATTTTGTGGGAATAATAACTCATATTTTTAGGCTCAAAATCCCTATCTCCCAGCTTTATGGGAGTCCAAACTTCACAGATACTCACTAAGATTGAACAGCATTGAATTTAATGTAGCAGCAGGCCATGCAATAATTACCAGTTCCCTAGATGAAGGTAAAGAATATGCAAAACCAGTAAGACATGCTTAAAATGAATTAGCAAGAAAACCACTTCAAACAGGTGGGAAAAAAATTCTCCATTGTAAAATATCTTCAAAGCAAATTTCATAAGCATATGGTAATCAAAATTAGGCCAAGAATCACATGGGCAATTACAGTGTAAACCCTTTGACTATGTAAGCAGTTCTCACCTTGCACAGTTCTGGAAGGCATGAGTTTCTGTTACCAAGATTCAGTTGATTAATACCAGTCCCCTAACAGCTTGGTTCCAGTTTCGGTCACCACAACATATGAACTGAATGTAACTGCATAATTATTATTCTGTTCATGCACGCATGGCAAAGTGTGTAGTGTGTTGCCTCCTTGGTTTATAAATAAACCTTGATAAATAAACCTGCATGACATTTTACAAAATGGATTGTTGAAAGGGGGAATTGACCAAGAAAGAGGAAAGTGTAGCAAAGAAATAATAAGTAGTTAACTGGGGAAGTAAAATTATAAATGGAATTACAGAAGGACCCAAGGTAGAAATGCTTACACTGTTGAAAGATTCTTGATATGCAAACTCTAGAGGAAATTAGTGAAGGCAAAATTTTAAATTGAATTTGCTGAGGCGACATTAGTTAATACAATTATATAGGTTTCAGGTGTACAATTCTATAATACAGCAACTATATATTGTATTGTGTATTCGCCACCCCAAGTCAAGTCAACTTCCATCACTATTTATTCCCCCCTGTACCCTCTCCACCTCTCCTGCCCCTCTTTCCTCAGGCAATCACCCCTGGTCACATACTGATGTCTGTGACTAGTTGTTTTTCTTCCTCCTTCTCTCCCTCCCTTCCTCCCTTCCTCCCTTCCTTCTTTTTCAGCCTAATTCCTTCACCTTTTGCACTCAGTCCCCTCTGACAGCTATCAGTCTGTTCTCCCTCTATGAGTCTGTTTCTATTTTGATGGTTAGTTTATTTTGTTCATTAGATTCTCTTTCCGAGTGAAGGTAAATTTATTAGCATAAATGAGGAAAGGGATTGTGACTAAAAGGATGAAGGTGTCCCCAAGGAAATGATGCCTCAAAGAAAACCTACACATAAGGAATTTTTGAAGGTATTTCTCAATGGAAAGTGCAAAGGATAAAATGTTGGAAGCTGGTCCAAACATAGAAAAGAATGTGACAAGTCACAATAGACCTGTGGTTTTATTTTAATCTCCTGAAGCTGAATCACTAAAAGGCTAAGAGCTTTCCAAAGTTCTTTTTTCTGATTGCAATGTTCCCTTCATGGAGAGTGTCAGAGAATAAATCACTATTCTGATAACGTATCTCTCTGAATCCATCCTAAAATCAGCTTTCCACTTGGGCAGGGCTATCCTTGATCTATGCAACAGAAACCATTACATTTATTCAGATCCTCTCATCAACAAAGAAATAAAAGACCATTTGAATTGCAGGGTCATCATTTTCCCCCATGAATCTCAAATCTATTCAGTACCCTTCATGAACCAAACTCCCAGCTATCCTGCATGTCATGGCCAGGTATGGCCATGTCCTGGCTTCAAATAAGTGACACTGGTACTTCCTGCCAAAGTGTCCTACTTACTTGCCCTATCATCTTTACAGATACTAAAAATACAATGGAAGAAAAGAGTAATGACAAATGGAAAGAATAACTACTGGCAAGAACATACCAGGTAGGACACATGAACATACCTTTTAGGCCATCTATCTTGGGTAAATTTGGTGAAGCCAAGGTGTCCAGTGTAAAGGTGAAGAGCTTTGTGGAAGGTTTCAAGGCCTCTTTCATTAATCAGGTGGGTATCAACCTGAAAAAACATTAAGAGGAAATGGGAAAGAGAGATTTCATGAAGAAAGTACTTATAATTTCGTTTAATTGGAATACGTACAATTGGTCAGTTCTTTACACCCACCTTAGACATGCTGGTTTTGAAACTAATGCTTGGTTTTGAAAACATGTGGCTTTTATGGAACTACAGGGAACATACTGCTTTGTCATTCCTTTCAGAACAAGAGAAACAAAACAAAAAAGTACAGGCTCTCTTCCACTTCTGGGCAAGTCTTCTTTCCTCCAAACTTCTACCTTTGCTTGGGGGATGAGGAGAGGGCAACACTGAACTTGACCTGACAGGGGCAAACTCCAGCATGATCTAGCATGGCCCTGAGGCTGACGCTGGAAACAAAGCCTCTTTGTTCTTGTGCAGGAATGACTGATGGCTGCCTCATCAGTACAGTTTCCTTGAAAAGCATTTTCAGCTTCCTCACCCAGGCCTCCGAGAATTTAGTCTGGTCTGAGGCACACACCTTGCAAGTGCCAGTGCCTCACAATGGAGCTTTCCGTGCCATAAGCAGGTGTCAGCCTCACTGTTTTATCAGGGTGTGGTGGCCCTGGCTTACACACCAATGTGCATGAAGTCACACTGCGGCAGGGAGCCTAGAACAGCATGTCTTAAACTCACAAGTGCATTTGTTTATGTGCATATATAAGGGTGGGACCATGGCTTCTCTTCTTCATGTCCTAACACCTAGCACAGTCAGTGCTTGCAAAATACAAGCTCTCAACAAATGTTCTTCTAAACTGTATGAGTTTTAGTTATATATTGTTTTCCAAGGTAGCCCTTGCAATTGCAATTATTTTTGATCTTCTTCATGACCAGTGCAGGTGCTGTGAGAGCTGGAACCATGCTGTATAGAGTAGGTAGACAGTATCACTTGGAATGGTACTCTGTATTTACTCCTGTATTACTTAATATATTTTTTTAATCTCTAAGCTGGTCTATCTAAACAAAGGGCAACCCCATTCTTTCCCTTTATCCTCTTTAGCCTGCTTAAAAACTGTTGCTTAGTTTTTTTTGCTTAAGGTTACTAAAGCAAAATCAACTCACTGAACTATACCGCTGTTATTTACATATACAGAGGGTTCATAGTTTGTTCATGTTTCTTGCCATTGCAAGTTCTAGGCAAAAGTGAGATGCCTGGAAATAATAGGTTGTAATAATTTGAGATGGTGATCTGGAAAAATGCATGTGGCCATGCTGAATGTTATTTCCAGGTGCTTACCTACAGGTTCTTATTCCAAGAAATACACTGAAGCCAAGGCACTTGAATATTTGTTCTGGCAAGCTGTCTTTCAAGTATTTGCAGGTGGAGACTTTCATTAGCTGTTAATTAGCTTATCATCCATTTCCCTGTTGTTTATGGCTTCACAGCAGCCTATGAGGAGCTGATTAGGGGTCTTATCTTTTTATTAGTGGGTTAAGAAAAGGCTTTTTGAAATCAATTGATAAAAGTGAGTTGTAAGTCCCTTTTAAAAATTAGCTTTATGCCCTGGCTGGTTTGGCTCAGTGGACTGGTGCCAGCCTGCAAACCTAAAGGTCGCTGGTTGGATTCCCAGTCAGGGCACATAACCAGGTTGCAGGCCAGGTCTCCAGCCAGGTCCGTAGCTGGAAGCAGGTGAAAGGCAACCATACACTGATGCTTCTCTCCCTTTCTTCCTCCCTCCCTGCCCTTCTCTCTGGAAATGGTGAATAAAATCTTAAAAACAAAATATCTTAAAAATTAAATTAAATTAAATTAAAATTAGCTTTAAACTTATGCCATGCTTTGGAAGCTCTAGCAATTATCAATTTGTTGTGGCCCAAATTTCCAGTAACTATATTAAAATCTGCAGATGGCATTTATTGGGGATACTTCCTACTCCTTTTCCTTCATGGAACATTTTTATCATTTTCCATAACCACTAATAACCCGAAGTTTGAATACTACTATAGATTATCAAGCAGTCAGCAGCCACATTGCTAAATATCATGCTACCATGAACCCAGCCAAAGGAAAACAATTTGTGTTACTGTACTAACTCTAGGGAAGTGGCTTTTCACAACAGAGGACAATTCAGGAAGGTCATGGCTCAGGTGGGTATAAGGACAAGTCCAGAAACTTCTACATAGGACATATTTTCTATGGCTTTTGACAAAGAATTAAGTAACTCTAAGAAGCTTATTTTGGGGAAGGGTAAGAGTCTCACAATCTATCCATTCAGCTACTGAAGGATATCTTGGGTGCTTCCAAGTGTTGAAAATTATGAACAGGGCTGCAGAAAAAATCTCTGTGCAAGATTTTGTATAGACATGTTTTTAGTTCCTTGGGTTAATATTGAGGAACATGATTGTTGGATCATATGGTAAAAGTATATTTAGTTTTGTAAGAAACTGCCATACTTTCTTCCAAAGAGGCTGCATCGATTTGCATTCTCTCTAGCAACAAATCAAAATTTCTGTTGTTCCACATCCTCACCAGCGTTTGGTGTTGTCACCCCTGGTGTGGTCAATATCTGGTGTTGAACATCTTTTCATATGCTTATTTGCCACCTGTATATCTTCTTTGGTGATGTGGCTGTTAAGGTTATTTGCTTGTATTTTAATCAGGTTGTTTTCCTATTAATGTTGGGTTTTAATAGTTCTTTGTACATTTTAAATAACAGTCCTTTATCAAATATGTCTTTGGCAAATACTTTCTCTCTTAAAAGTGGCTTGTCTTCTCATTCTCTTGACAGTATCTTTCACAAAGCAAAAACTTTTAATTTTAATGAAATATAGCTTATTAAGTATTCCTTTCATTGGTTGTGCTTTTGATGCTGTTTCTAAGAAGTGGTCCTGAATATGCCAAGGTTGCAGGTTCAGTTCTGGTCAGGGCACATACAAGAAGCAACCAATGAATGTGTAAATAAGTGGAACAACAAATTGATGTTTCTCCCTCCTCCTTCCTCTCCCTCTCTAAAATCAATTTTAAAAAATAATATGAGTCAAGAAAAACAGACTTCTTCTTTGGATTATAATATGCTTTTAACATTCCTGGGCTCTTGGTTTTTAGGATAATGCCTGGCAGAGAACAAAAAAATTTAAAATAAGGAGAGTTTTTGCCCAATAGATTAGTCATGAACCCCAAATAAATTGGTTTTCCATAAAGCTTAAGAATGCCAGAGAAAAAAAACAGAGCCATGTCAATTTCAAGGTTGCATATTTTAGTTTCTTTTTGGTCATTCTTAGTTGGAATGTATGTAAGTTCTCTGAGAGATTCAAATGAATTCTCTTATGTAACTGAGCACTTGCAGTTAATAATTAATGTAATCATTAATTTAAAAAAATTATACCACACCCACTTCTGAAAGAGCATGAGGCAGTTTACATAGTTCAAAGGCACACTATCACGTTTAAGTACTAAATAAAATAGACTCTAGAAAACATAAAGAAGTGGATGCCATCAAGGATAGGCATGTTCTGCCTTTTTTTGAATGGTTCCCCAGCACAGACACTCTCCTCCCTACGCTCTTCAGTGGAGGCTGTTTGCTCTTGAACTTGCCACTTAACCAACGGCCAGGCTTGTCCAGCAGAATCAGCAGGTCAGTGACTAGGGTAAGAGTGTGAACTTTGCATCCTAACTACCTAGGTTGGAATCATGGCTGTAAAAATCTTTTTCCCTTTGAAACTTGTACCTTGCAAAGTTACAATTCTCCATCCCTTCTTGTTCTCATCACTTCTTGACATGGACCAGAGAGACTTTTTGGAACATGCCTCATGATTTTTCCCCTCCATTTCAAATCTGCCACAACCCTGCTCATGATTGAAGATTAAGATTCACATCTTGGCTTCCTATATCTGACATCTTGGCTTCTTCAATTCTGATGACCTTCACATCCATACAGATATCAACAGCTTATCCTTTTACTTTTGCTATTACCTGGACCTCCTCCACCTGTAACATCTTCAGCCACGCTGCTCAACTGTCTTACCACAAGCTCCTGTTAGCTTCCTATTTCCAGTTACATCTAAATATCCACCAGAAGTGGACTGAAGTCCTTTCACTCCATGTATTAGACTTCCTCCTAGTTTGGCTTTCTTCTCCATAATGCTTTGATTTAGTCCTTCAACCTATCTTTTAAAACAATACCTCCAATTTCTCACTCTTCTCACTCCATTTTCCTTCTGCAGTATTGACCCCAATTGTGGATCAATCTAGCTTTCTTTGCCCCTAAAATCGTGCTAAGTAAATCACTCAACTATGTGCATTGGAGCCATGAACTCACAGGTCTCTGCCCTCAGCTGGGCCCTGAGCACAGTGAGGTGCCCTTGTCCACGGCCGGCCGGTCACTAACTGCACATTTCTTTGCAAACTTCCTACCCACTGTTCTCATCTCTCGTATCCACTCACCAAGTTCTACCAAAACCACCTCCTAAAAGATTCTTTTCATTTTTTTATGCTCCTCTTCATCTCTAACCATCTCTTTTCTCTCCTCCAAAGTACTTTCCTCTCTGCTTTCAAAGTGATCCACATGATGGTTAAGTACCATCATGTTCCGTCCATTCTTAACACTCATGTGTCGCTCCCTACTGCTTTCGGATTCACCCCTCACACCATAGCTTGGCCTCGAGGCCTCTGTGACCAGGCCTCTGTTCACCTCTCTATATTTCTTTCTAGATTTGCCCAACCCGCACTCTATACACTTGGTTACTTGTATTTCCTTGGCTGCTATATTTCCTAAGAACCCATGCCTCTCCTATGCTACCTTCTTTCCAGGGAATGCCCTTTCTTTCTCTTTTCTACCTGGATAAGGCCTACTGGTCTTTTAGGGTTCAGTTCAAATGTCACCATAAGAATATTTTCTTCCAATCTCAATGACTGAGCTGGAGCACATTTTAATCCTCTAAACTGGTCACAGGCAGGCATGAGAAATGCAGGCATTATTGTGGCTTAGAGTCAGGATTTACCTGAGTCACCTGAGGGACAAGGACACTGAAACAAAGCTGTACTCTAATTAAGAATGAGGAGGGAAATGGCTGCTCCAAAGGCAACTAGCTGTCTTTGCTGAAATGAGCGTCATTGTCCAATTACATGTCAGAATTGGAGTCAGGCATATGCTAGTTTGATTCCCACATCTGCTATTTCCTAGGTGGTATGTGTGTTACCTTGGGAAGCTCCCCTCTCTTCTCCCTGAGAATCATTTTCCTCATCTATCAAGTGGGGATATAAAAGCCTAGCTTTTAGCATTACTTGTGAAGGTTGAATAAAATAACTTACAGAATGTTGTCTACCACAGTGAGCTTCATTCATCTAAATGAATGTGCCAGGTACTGTGCTGGGCATAGAGTGGTAAATAAGAGAGATATGATCCTTCCCTGCATATAATTATTAGCATTAAATGCCAGTTTTAAAATGCTTCCTAATTTTGCTAAAGAAATCAGAAGCACTTTGATTACTTTGGCAGTCACATTTTAAAGAAACTCAATGTTTTAGGAGTATTTGTTGCTCCTTAAGTTTTACATTTAATACATGAAGGTTTAGAAACATTTGTCTTTTTCCTTTTTTTAAAAAAAGATTTTATTTATTATTTTTAGAGAGCAGAGAAGGGAGAGAGGCAGAGGGGGTGAAAGACATCAATGTATGGTTGCCTTTTCACCTACCTCCAGCTACGGACCTGACTGGAGACCTGGCTTGCAACCTGGTTATGTGCCCTGGCTGGGGAATCAAACCTGTGACCTTTGGGTTCTTAGGCTGGCACCTTGTCCATTGAGCCACCAGCCTGGGCTCTCCTTTTGTTTTTTTTCTATGTAAATTATCAGAGACATTTATATTTTATGAGTATATTTTCACTGTGAGTGTTATCATGATTCCTAGACCAAAGGTAATTGGCAATGTCTTTAAAAGTGAACAACCAAGATAATACCCAATACAATCTTATAACCCTGAGAAAAATATCCAAATGCAATAATGTGTGGCCCACCCATCTGAGTAGTTACATACTTGATCTAAAGTCAAGACAAATCCAGTTCCTGGGTAGGGTTAATCTTCACATAATAGGAATAATCAGGTAATTAGGGTGACCCATTCCCCAACCATGACTATTAACAGCTTTTCTCTTTTAATCAAATGAACACAGTTAAACAGGCTTGTCAAAACTAATCTCTCCAAGAAACACCAATATCACATATGCTTGAAAGGATAATTAAAATAATATTGTAGCAGATTAAACAGTCTCTCTTACCTTAACCTTTTTCGGGGGATACAGGAAGAAAAATGGCTTTAGAATAGGAGATCTAGAATGTGATACAAAACAAGAGACAATAAACATTAGTTTTACAACTCTGAGGGTTCAGGAAAAAAGAGATGGGGTTTCCTGGCCTCCACTCACTAGTTGTGCCACACCCACCTCTACCTGGTGTTCTTAGTGACCATATACAGCCGTCTATTCGTGCTTGCATTTTCCTTTGCGCCTACGAAGGAGCACTCAGATTTCTTCAACTGAAAGGGCCTTTATATACACAAAAACCAAGCATTAGTGGGTCATTAAAAGTTGAATAAAAAAGTTGTTTCTCTAGTACAACTTCTGTATTTTCATCCATACATTCCTTCATTCAGTTTCCTGTAAAGATCAAGTAACTATCTCAAGTCTGGGTAGAGCCAGGGGATAATTTCCAGACACAGACAGAGATAAATGGCTTTTGGTAGGGTCTAATATTTAAGTTAAACCTAAGTAACAAATATAAGGGTCAGAAGGAAATCTACTTACATGATGTGGACAGACAACAAAGCATAACAAAAACCCACAAAAGTTATATACAGGAACATAGACACAGAGAAAGTATTGAATATTTGTGGACCAAATCAACCAAGAGTTGAAACTAGCGACAAAGTATGTTATTATGAAATTGTCCAGTGCGTAAGATTAAGTTTACAGGACCAAATATCTTGGGATCCTTAAACATTTTAAAACATTTTTATGGTGAAATATAATACTTATAGAGAAAAGGCCAAGGAACAAACATGTTATATATAGTTCAGCATCTATGTAATCACCAGCAGTGTCAAGAAATGGATTGCTGCCTATAGCTGAGATAAAAGGCTTCCTCCTGCCTCCTCTGTCACTACCATCCCTAACAAAGGTAGTCAGTCTCCTGAGTTGGATGAAAAGCATTTCCTTGCTTTTCTTTATAGTTCTTTCACCTAAGCATGCATCCCCAAACACGAGTTTATCTTTGTCTTCTTTTTGTTGTTGTTGTTATATTTTGTATAAACAGAATTACAGTACATATTCTTTGGTCCCTGGCTTCATTGAATGCTATGTGTGTGAGATTCACGCATGTTGTTGAACATAGCTGTAAATTGTTCAGCTAAGTACAGTCACTTTTCATGACTGAACAGTATTCTGTTGAAATAACATACCATAACTTATTTACCTGTTCTATTCCTAGATGTCTTAAAAAGTCATAGATGTTTTCATCTCTTTTTCTAACTATGTAGATTCTCATCATGGTGACAATGTGGACTAGCTTCTGAATTTATTAATTTTCTTCATTGAAGGGAGAGAAAAAAAAAGTGTCTTGAATTTTGTGTTCTTTGGGAAAGGAGTAACTGGAAAGGGTTGATTCTGATTGGGCTGATAGAGAGGGAAGGTGGGGTAAAAACTGATTTTTTAAAAATGTGTGTAGATGAGTTAAATTATTTATGAATTGCATTTCAAGGTAGTAAACAGGGTGATACAAGTTATATATGTAGAGGGGGACCTTGGGTCTGACAGTATTAAGAATTGTGCCTTAGATAAGTTCTCTCATATACCCAAAGAGACAAAGAAATGGTAGTATTAAATGGTGCTGTCCAAAACAGTAGTCACTAACTACATTAACTAAAATGAAATAAAATTAAAAATTAAGTCCCTCAGTCACACTGACTACATTCCAGGTGCTTAGTAGCCTGTGTGGCTAGTGGCTACAGTATTATAGAGTACAGTCATCATTGTATCGGCACAGAAAGTTCTACGGGACAGCATTAGTATAGAAAGTTAAGTAACAATATTTTAAATATCAAAAACCTGGAAACCACCTCTACGTCCCTTAGCAGGAAAATGGATAATTAAATGGCATGCTATACAACAGTGAAAATGAATGGTTATGTGTCAAAGCGTGAGTCTCACAAATAATAACATCGAGGGGCAAAACATCTGTATTTCAACACCATTTAAACATAAATGCATGGGAATAATAAACACCCCATTCAGGACAGTACTTACCTCTGGTGGAGATGCCACTGGAGAGGGGTGCATTGGGACTTACTGCACAGGTTTGTTTTCTTTCTTTCTTTTACCTTTTAAAGACACAAGAAAGACAGCAAGCAGTCAAGGATGACAGGAGGCTTTTGGCTTGGAGTTGCCATTTATGAGAAGAGGGGGAACTAGGTTGAGTTTGGGACATGTTTAACTTAAGATGTTTACTAGGCATCCAAATGGGAGTTGTTAAGTAGACAGGCAGATAGTATATGATCTTGAGGGCCAAGGAAGACAGAGGAGCTAAAGAAATAAATTTGACAGTGACTGGCATACAGGTGGTATTTAACGATGAAGATGAAATGAGCCCCTTAGGGGTGGGTGTAAGTGTAGCCAGAAAAGAAGAGACATCCAAGGACCATGTCATGAGGCACCACAATGTTTAGCAGTCAGAGAGGAGGAGGAAGATCCAGCAAAGGGGATGAGGGAGTATCAGACAAGGAGACAGGGGACACCCACAGAAAGCTAGTGCCTTGGAAGCCAAGCTAAGAAAGTATTTAGAGGAGGAGATTCATGACCCATAGTGACAAATGATGCTCCAGATGCCAGTGAGGTGATGACAATCTGCATGACACAAAGCAAAGGCATGGGCAGTCCTGAAGGCCTGCTGGGGGCGGAGCCCTTCTTGCTGTAGAGGGTCCAGGAGACAATGGAGAGAAAAGAATAAACAGTACTGATAATTCTTCTGAAGCTCTTTTTTCTGCGTTATCAGACTTTTAGAAAGAAAGAGAATCCATGCATTCTTCATTAACTGATCCAAATATATACTGCAATCCAGTAATCTTAACACATCACATCTTATCTCCAAAGAACAGAACACAAAGCTCCTAGAAAATTCCAAAGCACAAGTGTTCCCTTCATTTTCTACAAAGGAATAACTGAGAGACATTCAACTACAGGGTCTGGTAGAAGTACTAGCCTAAAGAAGATGGCTACCTTCCTCTAATTTAGTTAGGGGAAACTAAATAAGTCTCCTTTATTTGTCAATAAATTAAATTCCCCACACTGTAAACCAGTGGTTGGAAAAATATATTGGCTCAACCTTATTATTCTAGTCTCTGGAAAAGCCATTTATCTCGTGAGAACTTTAACCCTGGGGGCAAATTCACCTTTCTGAGTCACACAGGATCAGTGCAGGTAATTAGAAGGTAAGACCAGCTTACTGTTCAAGAGTCGCAGATCCCGTGAGTTGATGAACCAGAAGCACCAGGGCAATAGGCCTCGGATCTCTAGACCCACCCTCCTCTCACCCCTGTCCAGAAAACTATGTGAGGGGAACAATATATAAAAACTGATTTTAGCATTTGTCAGTAAACTTACACTCTTGGATGACCTCCAACCACTCCCATCAGACCAGCTGCTAAAGAGAAAAAAAAAAAAAAAAGAAAAGAAAACAATGCCCTTCTTACAATATAAGGGTTTGCTAAATTATTTAATCTCAGGGTGGTCCATGATAACAAAGGATTGATTTTCTAACATAAAGTGCTATTAAGGTCTTTAGAAGATGCAACTTAAAACAATGTCCAGAATTCATAATTAGAAATCAGTAACTGGAGGAATGATTTGACAATTAAAAATTTTCATGGAATAGAGTCAAGTTATTATTACAACTGAGACAGTCAAAAGAGGTAAGAAGGTAAACAACTTTCATCAATTAATTGAATCATATTATACTCATTTGATATGTTCTTCTATTTTAAATATTCAATTTGTAGAATTAACTAGTTTAACAGCCAAGGGAAACCTGAAGATTTATTGCAGGAAGTCCTTTTTGGTTGTGTGTATGTATGTGTAAATATTTATTTTTTAAAGAGAGGGGAAGGGAGGGAGAAAGAGAAGGAAATATCCAGGCAAAAGAGAAAAATCGATCAGTTACCCCTTGTATCAACCCCAGACCACACCTGTGCCCTGACAGGGAATCTAACCAGCAACATTTTACTTTGTCAGATGACGCCTAATCCACTAAGTCACACTAGTCAGGACTGGTTATGTTTTTTTGATGGGGACATCTTCTCCTTTCTCCAAAACCCAAAATATAATCAGAAATTTTTAGCTTTTCTAAAAAAATACCCTTTAAACTTGATTTATAGAGAAGAAAAAAGGAACCAATTTGTCTCTCTCTGTCCATATACACCACCTAGTGGATTTATAGTTTAGTTAAAAACAAGAAAAAGCCCTGGCTGGTGGCTCAGTGGATAGGCCCCGGCCTGCGAACCCAAAGGTTGCTGGTTCAATTCCCAGCCAGGGCACATAACCAGGTTGCAAGCCACGTCTCCAGCCAGGTCTGTAGCTGGAGGCAGGTGAAAGGTAAGGATACATTGATGTCTCGCTCCCTCTCTGCCTCTCTCCTCCTTCCCCTCTTTCTAAAAATAATAAATAAATAAATCTTTAAAAAAAAAAAAATGAATGAGAAAACACTTCTATGAACTAATAAATTATAGGCTTTGGCTAAAAAATAATGCCTTATAAAATATGTTAAGGAAATTTTTATAAGAAAACAATAAGGATTGGACATATAAGAGTATCTTATCTGTACATTTTAAAATATAATCTGGATATTTAGTTGACACAGCTCATAAAAGGTAAGAAAGAAATCAAGAAACTACTGTGGGAAATAATCATAAAGTTGAGTTACTCTGAAGAAAAATATTAAACTTTCAGTTACAGTATACAATTATTTTATGCAAGCATGCGGTATTTAGGTATATTCACATTATATTAAAAATACAACCAGCATTGAATACTTATGAATATTTCACTTTATACTATAACCTCATAGTATTCTAATGTTATAAATTAGAGGGCCTTAGAAATCAATTAGTTTAGTTTTCTGACTTTACAGATGAGAGAAACAAGCCCAGAGAAGTCAAGGGATTTGCTGAAAACCATAGTTAGGCAGTCGTACCATCAGAACTTCGATCCCTTGAATCTTAACAGACTGCCTTTTTCCTCTACCTCTCCTGATAAAGTTAAAGTGATACTCAGAGTAGATACTAAGTATAATCCACACAAATAAAAATGTAATTGCATCCTTTTATGAGAGACTAATAAGGGCACCTAATTTAGATAGGAGAAATTTTCTCAGTGGAAGTTGCTGATAAAAGGAATAAGTAAGCAAAATCAGCCCTGGCTGGTGGCACAGTAGATAAGGTGTTGGCCTGCCAACCCAAAGGTCGCTGGCTTGATTCGCCAGCCAGGGCACATAACCAGGTTGTAAGCTACGTCTCCAGCCAGTTCTGTAGCTGGAGGCAGGTGAAAGGCAACCATACATTGATGTCTCTCTCCCTCTCTGCCTCTCTTCCTTCCCCTCTCTCTACAAATAATAAATAAAATCTTTTTTTAAAGAAGGAATAAGTAAAGGCAATAAGCATTTCAGGAAGCAGGAAATGAGAAACAAAGGTGCCTGTACTTTCTCACTGTCGAGGTGAAAAGAAGGTGGCGTGTTAGAGGGGACTCGAAGTGGAGCTGGAGTGGGGAACAAGAAAGAAGATCCCCACAGGCTGTCTGGGGAAAGAGACATAAGCTGGCCAAAGAGGGGCGGGGGTGGGAATATAGCCCTGGACTGGGCTTTCTCCTCAAAGCAAAGGGATCACAGAAGGATGCCAAGCAGAGAAGCCATGCGCCGATATTTTGACTCTTTAAAGACCACTCTTTAAAAACAGCGCTTTTTCCTCTTGAATGTGTACACCACATATGGTATTAAGTTCAACCAAAGTGTATAGACATTAACGATCATCTCCTTCTCACCCTTGTCCTATACCACCCAGCTTTCTGCCCCAGACCAAACACATTTCTTCCTTCTTTCTTTCCTTCTTAATAAAAATTGGTGTATACACATTGTTCTGCATTTAGCTTTATTCTCTTGACTACCTGGGAGCATTTTTCATATCAGCTCACAAAAGCTACATAGTATTCAATTGCTCAGATATACCTGTATGATATAAATGAATTCACTCACTTTGGGGAACAATTTGTCAACATCTATCAAAATTAAAATCATGTAAAGCCTTTGTGACTTACCTGTTTATTTCTGGGAATTTATGACTTGCACACTATCTGTGCAAAACTAAAAACGAAGACAAACAATGGAGATGTTGTATATAATTGTACTGTTTGTGTTTGGAGGAAACAAGAGGTTGTCTAGATGAGTGTGAGTGCTTGGCCATGCTCAGAGCATAGGAAGGACTAGCAAAAGTGTTGACCTGGAGGGATTGGGGACTAGGGGTCAGGGTGAGAAGATGACTTCATTTTCATTGGGTTTTCTTGTAGTATTTGAATTCTGGACTGCATGCACAAACTGTCTTTCCAAAAATTAGAAAGTAAACAGCAATAAAATCCTTCATCTCAACATGTGGCAGTCTTGTTGCCTGCAGGAGACTGCAGTGCCTTCTCTCTGCCTGTCCCATCTTCACCCACACACCAAGGGACATGGCCCCAGTCAACCTCTGCTCTTCTGAATTAGTTCTTCACTAATTGATGCTAATGCCTTTTAGGAATGTTGCCAGTCTCATGGGAAAGCTTCTGCCTGAACTCTGTGTGGTTGATAATCTTAATCTGTTCAAATAACAAACTACATCATTGTGACTTTTGTTTATCACTCTTGCTTCCTATTCTTTTCACTCCGTCATCCAAGTTTTTCTTGACCACAGAGAACTGAACAGAAGATTCCAAATGGCTACTATATAAAGTGTAGTATGAGCAGTAGAGATTTTAAAAACCAAGTAAAGGGAATTTGAGGAGCATAATGAGATCAGAGGATAGATAGAATCTGTTCATGACCTACCTTGATTCCTGACGGTGCTCCCTGTCTAACATGTTCTAAAAAACAGAGTGGCAAAACTAAATTTAAATGATGAATTTTTTACATACTATTACTACTGATATCTCACTACATAAATTAACTTGGAGTGGTATCTGTCATATCAACAAACCATAGGTTTGTTGTATAGGTAGTAATATGCAGCACAGTATTAACCTCCAATCTTGGTTCTGCTGAGTTCAACTACATGTTTTTAATTATTCTATTTCCTCTAAATTCACAAGATAAAACCAAAGTGGGGGGAATGCAGCAAACTGTTAAACCAAGGACCTTTCTTAAATGTTTTCCAACACACTTATAAGATCAGTCATAATATTTATACATACTCAAGCACTTTGAAATCTCAAGCTGTTTTAACCAGCTGTCATTCTGGTGTCAAACTCCGGTCATTTTCATGTGAAACAAAGGTCAACAGAGGGTTCGTCCTATTCTTTTTTTTTATTCAAGAAACACGTTATAGTTATTGAACCCTGCTTAAACTCCCAACAGTAAGTTTCTGTCCCTGGTCCCCTGCTACCTGGATCACATAGGATTTTATAATTATTCATATATAAAACATACATAATTAAAGCAGAGTAAGATGCCAAATTAATAGTTAAGGTATTATTAACAACCAAAAATATACACAACCCAGTATGGTCTCTGCAAATTTGATTATTAAGAAACATATTTAAGACTGGCCATCAGTATATACACAATGCTAATTCAATTCTTTCTTTGTACGTAAAGGAAGATGGCAGAGTCATTTTTTTCACTGCTGATTCTAGGAATTACACCGTAAAGATCATTCCAAAATTTGCTACATTGTTGGTCTTTAAAAAAAGATATTTATTTCTAAAGCTTTTTCTGTCAGCTCATTGTTTAACCCAAACATAAGACACTCATTTTTGGCTAACATCCATTTCTTCCTTTATTTTTGAGAATTTTGACTCTTATCTTAAAAAAAAAATTTGTTAATCTATGTCAGGATAGTAAATTGCCCAGGATAATTTTATTATAAGAATTGGTCTTCATATTAAAGTGCGAGGGCTTAGAATTACGCACTCAAACCATGACAGATGAAGAAAGATAATTCAAGGTACATATCTGGTTCCCTTAAAATGAGGTTCAGCCCTTCCGGTGAGACATTCCCCTGGTTGATGTTTTGCTGTCATTTGCACCTACTTCATTCATTCATTCATTAAACACAAATGCATTGAGCATCCACCATGAGCCAGGCATGAGTCTTGGCACTGGAGAGTTGGTAGTGAATGCAGACTATCACTGTCCCCCTTGGAGAACTTACATTTTAGATGGGAGAGACAGTAAAGACATGACAAATGAATAATATAATTGCAGACATTGGTAAGTTCTGATAAAAAGTAGGGTAACAGGCTCGAACACAACTGGGAGAGGTGCTACCTCAGTGGTGGTGACAAAGACAGGCCTCTCTACTCAATTCCATATTCAAGCGCTTGCATTTCCATAGATGAGTATAAGATTTATTTACTCACACCAACTATCTTTCTAACAATTAAAGCACTGATATTCCTCAACTTGCTGCCCCAGCCACTTGTCTGAAAGTGTTTTGGCCAAGGTCACCAGCAACATCCTTACTGCAAAGTCAAATGGGATTTTTTTTTTTTTTTCTTATTTGACCTCTTTGTAGCATTTGACACTGTGACCATTGCATCCTTGTGAAATACTTTCCTTCCTTGAATTTTAAAAAGCCTTCTGTCCTGGCTCTTCTTCCGTCCCCTGACAGACCCTTCTAAACCTATTTTGAAGGATCCTCTTTTACAAATCCTTTGCACTTTGCTGGGAAATTAGTACCTGCATATTGATGCCTCCTCAGTGGCTCCCTATGGGGTATCTTGAAGTATCCCACAGACCCTCCCAAACCTGCCTCATCCTCGATGGGCACCACCACCACCCAGTGGTCCCAGCCAGGTCCCCTTGTTTCTCAAATCCAGCTCAGCCCTGTAAACTCAGGCTTCTGAAGTCCCTACAAGTCTGCCCTACAATTTAAAAAGGGGCATAAGTGCTGGGATAAAGTCATAAGAACTGATAGTCATTAAAACCATTATATTCTACTTCTTAAAATGAATATATCCTATTTTTGAAAGCAAGGTGTGATCAGTGATCACTTCACAAGTTACGTAAATGTCTAATAATTCTGTTGTGAACCCGAAACAAATACATTTGTTTTATTAGTATTTTCTGTCAACTGCAATTGAAAATTAAAAAAACTTTTTTTTAGTAGGTCAGATAGCAGTAAGTACCCTCAGGGAAAACAAAGCAGGGAAGGAACAGGATGTGTTAGAGGTGATGTTAAATAGGATGGTTGGATTGTCCTTCTGGACCTTCACAACTGAGTCTGGAAAGAGGACCCCCTTTCGGCTCTGATCTCGGAGTTGCTTGCGTGTGAGTTGGGGCTGCCGCTCCAGCTTCAGAAGGAAGCTGTTAGACCAGGAGAAGCTGGTCTAACAGCCAAGAAAGCAAGGAGTGTAAAAAGTGGTTATCGCCTATTGCCACAGAGATTCCAGGAAAAAAAAAATTAAATAGAATATGTATAAACCACCAGCTACATCTAGATGGATTGTTCATGAGAATAACAGTACAAAATACACTCAAGAATTTTGACGTGAGACATAAGTATAAAATCTAATTCCATAAAATCTAATTCAACCACTCTAATTTAATCATCAGAGAAGGAGAAGCCAACAAGATTAAAGCCATTTAAAATAAGACCCTTACATAACAGTGTTACCAGTAAATTCAGAAATAACAATGCAACATTATTGAACTATGCAGATTATTGCCAGGATTTACTGCAATTAGTTTTTTCTACGTAACACACATGTGCTTCAGATTATAAAACCAGGAAGTTCATTTGTATGATGAACCAAAGGCTACCACATTGACTGACTGAAATTTTTCACACATTTTCCACAATTTAATGTCAACACAATATAACCTAATATTCAAAATGCTGTCTGCATTCCCCATAAACTTTAGGGTAAGCCACCTATTCATTGATTAAAGGAGAAAATGGTAGATTTCCCCCCTGTTATACAAGCTGTTTATCAAGTATAAAATCAAAGGACCATATTGTCATATTTATTGCTAAAGACAAAATAGATTTCAAGACAATAATGTACTTTCCAAAGAAAAATATTGTCTGTGTAACAATACAATCAATATCCAAGAGAAAAGGGCACGGCCAAAAGTTCTATTTTACTAATAATCTTTCAAGCCAAATATGATCTGTCTTGGGAATGTAATTTGGGGCTAAATGCAGGGCAAAAAGAATTAAGCCAATGCATCCCTTCAAGTTCCAATTCATCTGCTTTAAGATTTCAAATCTTTTTGCCAAAACTATTGTTTGTTTACAATAGGTAAACAATAGTTTACAATAGGTCCTCATATGCCTCCATTTGCTTTATCTCTTTACTAAAAGGTGAAGCTCCCTGAATGCAGGTGCTTGGACTATACAGCATTTGTATCACCTACTAAATCCCCCACAACATTGAGGTTCTCAAAAATGAAGGCCTGAAAACAAATGAACAAACCCCACGTCACACACTGCATGCATCACATTGGATCTTAGACTCTGCACTGGTCAGACTGGGAGTGGCTGACTGCCTCACACCCACTCTCCAATGGCCATGCCTGTGGGACCCCTTCTCTGGTTAAAGACCCCACTCCTCTGGCCACAGGAGCAGGCACATGGACCAAGCTTGCCCAAGAGTTCTCTGGACCTTCCAAACTGATCCTGGAAGAGGAGTTCTTTCCTCTCCGCTCTCAGATAGCCTTGGGGTTCTCGGGGGCTGCTGCTCCAGCCTCATGGAGAAGCTGCCCTTTGCAGGCAGCAGAGCGGGGAGACAGGGAGAGGCCGGACGGACAATGGCAGCTTCACCCCTGCTCTTCCCACAGCTGGGTTATAAGAGCCAGTAAATCCCAGCCACTTACTTTCACTCGTCATGTAAGGATTCCCTCCCCGGAAACCAGAATCCTAACTGGTACAGATGAGACCTGTATTATTATAAAGACTCTCGGAATCCATGACATCCAAAATCCTCATGCTAGGTGTTAGGAAAATAGATTAGCTGGAGAGGTTAGGCACCTTGCCTGAAGTCTCACAATGAAATTGTAGAGATGCAGGAAACTGGCAGTTTCTGCAGGTCGGCTCACCCTCATTCATTCTAACTCCAACATTCCCCGGTCTTCCTGCACATAGGCATGTGGCCTATGTTCCTGGGAAACACAGGCATCTAACCAGGCCTTGGATGAGAAACATGAGAGCAGTGAGACATGGATGCTGCATGCAGGGTGGTGGAGCCAAGTGTTCTTCTGAGACACCTGAGGTGGACTCTGGCGCACACTATCCTGCTGCCTTGCACCACAGAATGTGTGTGTGTGTGTGTGTGTGTTGACTGTGTAGAATCCAACTGGTTCTAGGGTTCTCCCAAAATACTGGGAGCCACCTGGTAACTTCCAATGAATTCTTTCTGCTTAAACTAGATGCAATTCTCTTTAAGACTGAGAACCTTGACCTGTGTAGAATCTGGTGCCTGGAAATGAGGTGCTGCAATATGAAATATCTGGGTTACTGGGGGAAATGGGGCTTGGAGCAAGGAAGGCACAGATACTGACTAAAAACAGAACACTGGTATCTCTCATTATGAAATGACATAAAGTTTTGTCAAGTTGTCCCATGCTATGTCTCAGAAAGTAGACTGTGTGCTGTTAATGTTCCATCAGAAGAAACCGGAACAAAAATTGTGTCCTAGAATGAGGACATTTAACAGTATCCAGAATCCCTAAACTCCGCCCCAGACTCAGTATCACATGGAAATAGTTTTTTTAGCTGCATCACAAATTCGAAAAACAGCGAAACACATTACAGAGTTTATTTCTCTCAAACCTAAAAATTAATGGGAACTATACAGGGAGTACCCACCTATGCAGTTCCTATGTTCAAAATGGCAATTCCAAGTCATCAGTAAAAAGGTAAAATGAGCAGTACTCTGTCTGAGTAGATACAGGAGTAGATCAAATACTGTACAAATATTTCATTGAGATCACTTTGTATTTTGCTCATGTGTATTGCTTTGCAGCATAAAAATACTTTCCCATTTAATTGATGCCCATTACTTTCTTCATAGGACAGTTGATTTTAAATCATAGGTGTAAAATTCCTATAGCACAATTTTTCCTGAAGGGTCTCAGCAACATAGATGACCTATAATCCTTGGGTAGCTTAGTATAGAATGAATTAGTGTTCCTAGTTTGAAACAGAATTAGCTATACAAGTATGTAAATAAAAATGCCATTTAAAAATTTTAAGAATTCAACAATCACCTTCTTTGAAATGCGTGGTCATTTGGAAGGTCACCAGAAAGAATGAAATCCTAAGGTCTAGGTCTGCCTCTTACTCTGAAGATCTACTTTTCATGTTCTGTTCATGTCTCCCTAACTTCATGTTCCTTTTCAGTACAATACAGATTATATCAGCTCTCTAACTACTTCATAGAGTTATTATTAAGATAAATAATGCAGGCAAGTACAAATATAAGACATAATTAATTTAATAAGACCAATAATTAAACTCCTACTTTTTCCATTAAGCATGCTATCTCTCTAAAACCAACTTCATGAATCTGACTAATTATGTGACTGATAGAGGTTCATGGGTGCATCATGAAAAATAGACATCTGTACTGTTTAACAGGAGGCTTTATAAAGAGCCCTTCCAAACAACAGATTAAAAGCTGACTTTCACAATAAGCTTTCATTTTTAAGTTCTGCATTCATTAATTCTGGTTCAGTCAATTAAATATGGCAATTAAACCACCCAGCAGCTCATAGAGCACATCTTTTTACATACAGTGAATATCTACACTTTGACACTTGGTTCCTATTTCTGGGTTTTATCAAGCATCTAAAATTTCTCATATAATTCTAAATAGCCTCTAAGTTTATAGCCTGACCTTACCACACACTAGTCTACAAAATAAAACACAAGAGTTCTTGGCATTTGGGGAGCTTTATAAAATGAAATGAATAACAGGCTGCAAAAATTATGAAACCAAGAATTCTTTCTCCAACATAAAACATTTAGCTAATAGCTTATTAAGCTTATGTTTTATATGGAAGAGAAAATTCCTAAATAGAAGTCTCAATTCTCAATAAAGATTGGCACAGAGAATATTTGAGATATTTAATATATCGAAGGCTATAACAATATTATTTTTCTCTTCTAAAATTTAACAAATCATCTTTTGATATTTACTCAAGGCTTAATAATCCAGTTACAAAAGATGTAGATCTTTTTAATCGACTCTACATTGATGTGAAACTCCTGCTCCGAGTGGTTAAAAGTGCAAATGCTGTGAGACTACAGGGGGTGCAAAATTTGGTCCTGCCCCTCATTAGCTGTTTGACTATTGGCAACCACTCAACCTCTCTGTGCCTGAGTTTCCTCATTTATAAGATGGAAATACCAACACTGTACCTAAAAGAGTTGTTGTTGAGAGCTAAATGACTACACATGAAGCATTTAGGACAGTGCCTGGCTCATATTAACCTTTGAATTAGTGTTGAGATTATTACTGTTATTTCCCACACATCTTTTCCATCTTTGATTAACACTTAAATGAAAGTGATAACAATAGACCAAAATATCTACAAATAATCCAGAAAAAAAAAAATGGTCAAAGCTTTGTGAATATGAATACTGAAAAAGTCCTAAAAGTTATTCAAAGGGGTTAAAGATGTGAATAGAAAGTTATATGAGATACACCTGTAATAATGCTGTTAGATGATAGAGGAAAAAGCTACCTAGCCAAAGTCAAATTAATTATCCATAACTTAATGAGACATTGTTAAGACTTCACATTGTTTAATTTGACATTTCATATTTTAAAAATAATCTCAAAATGCATTGGGTTAAGTTAATGAAACTGGTTTTAATGGGTGGTCTCATTAGATTTGATATATATTATATATTGAATTTTTTAAATGTAAGCAAAAACAGTTCTGAATCTCTTACCCCTTTTCTAGTAACTAGCTAGAAAATTTCCCATAAGAATGAAAGAAATACTATTTTTTTGCTGCTAAAGAAAAACATGTTAAGAACTCACCAGAAGTTAAAAATTTGAATATTCAGAGCTCTCTAATACTTTTGAAGAAAACCCTAGATGTGACATCCAAGAGTGTAAACATAACTCAAATATTAAAGGTGGAATTAAAAAGAAAGGGGACAGGCCCTGGTTGGTGGTACAATGGATAAGTCGCTGGCCTGTGAACCCAAAGGTCATTGGTTCGATTCCCAGCCAGGGCACGTAACCAGGTTGCAAGCCAGGTCTCCAGTCAGGTTCGTAGCTAGAGGCAGGTGAAAGGCAACTATGCATTGAAGTCTCTCTCCCTCCCTGCCTCTCTCCCTTCCCCTCTCTCTAAAAACTAAAAAAGAAAGGGGACAGAACTAGGGTGAATTTTGCCATAGGCAAATAGAAAATTCAAATCAAATAACAAGCTTGCTATATATAACATAGATTTAAAAAACACACACTATAAAATAAAAGTGACCCAAAATTCATTATCCATTAAATCTTAGTCAGGTTGGCCTTTATAATAAACACTTTCATACATAAGTGATTAAGAATATTCCAGGGAGCAAAAAGGGGATGGATGTAATACAACAATAAAATTAAGAAAAAAAAAAAGAATATTCCAAACCATTCATTTACATTGGAATAAGAAATGTGCTGTTCTGCTTACTCCACTTAAATTTGCTTTAGCTTATGCTCCATGTTTCTTCAGATCCTAAAATTTGAACATGAACTTCACTATAATCTTCTAAGCCAGCACCTTCAAATATAAGACACTATGAAGTACAGTATAGGTGACAGAAACAAAAATCATGAATTTATGGTAGATCAATTCCAACATTCCCTTAGTTTGGGTTCCTTATAAATATCATCCATTCTGGATGTCAGGAACAATTACAGTGGAAGGACTAGGGCAATTTAGAGCATTTAAGGGCATCAAGTCTTAGCTTTAGCTCCAAACCACAACATTTCTGTTTATTACTTTTATATTTTTATTTAAAAAAATTTTAATCCTCATCTGAGGACATGGTCATTGGTTTTAGAGAGGGGGAAGGGAGGGAGAAAGGGAGAGAAACATCAGTGTGAGAGAGAAACATGAATTGATTGCCCTGTGGGGTTGAACCCACAGCATAGGCATGTGCCATGACCAGGAATTGAACCGGAAACCATTCAGCCTAAGAGACAATTCGCCAGCCAATTGAGCCACACTAGCCAGGGCTGTTCATTACTTTTAATACACAGCTGTTTTGTCTCGTACTTTTGTGAACCAAAAAATTAAAGAATAAAGAATGTTAGAAATTCTCCTAAAACAAGAAATGTAACTTTAATTTGCTATCTATTTAAATTACATCATTGACAAGATCACAACAGGCCTTTTAAGCTTCTGAACATATCCTTGTGAAATGAAAAGACCTTTAGATCAGCCTCACCACTGAAACTGTCATTACTTAGTGAAGTGTCCTAAAAGTTGGGCTAATTACAGCTTATACTGTTCACATTCTCATCTTATAAATGCAATTGTATGCTGTTTTGCATATCTATGTCCATTAAGTAAATCGCTCTCTGAACTAAATAACATCTAAAACACTACTCAGAATGAATAAATTATGAGAATAACATGTGTGTTAATAAAAATTGGTTCTAAGCAGGAAGATGCATACCAGTGGATAAATAATATGCATGCCTGAATTATTTGGTAAATGTGACAGACAGATTTTTTTTTTTTTTTTTTGCAGACAATAGGCAATTTTCAAGAGAAGCAAAAATCTTAGTTACTATCTTCATAGCACTAAAAGCATTGAGTTCTTTTTTCTTTTTTTTTTAAATTTTATTGTTGTATTACATCCATCCCCTTTTTGCTCCCCTCTGTCCCCTGCATTCTGAGTTTTTAAATCTAACTTATTAACAATATTGTGCAATAAATATAAAGAAAACTCTTTACATTCTTAAAACAAAGATTATAAACCTATTATAGTTTTATCACACTTCTATCTTTAGTATCTATTTGATCAAACAAATATTTTGTTTCTGGGAGCACAAAATTGTTGAGGGAGCAAGAACTGGAAAATCTAGGAGGGCTAGATTTAATTTCCAGTTGAGCTCTGAGCTCTCAGCCAATTTACTCAACCTCTGTCTCCCTTTCCTTGTCTATAAAATGAGCATACAAACTACTTCAGAAGAGAGCTCTCTTAGAATTTTGTACATTCTATGACTCAGCTAACCTTGTCTTTAAATGCATTTACAAGTATTGATTTAAAATCAAGAAGCCAGTCAAACAAACAATATATATATCTATATAGATAGATAGATACACACACACACACACACACACGCACTCACACACACACACGCATATACATGTACCTCTTAATTCAGGCACATAATATAACTAAATAGCCTACAGTACCATAAAGTCAGCAAAGTAAACACTGGAAAGAGATAGTTGGTCTTGCTGTCCCTGTTTAACATGTCAAACTACAGCATCAAAAAATATTTGAACAATCTGCCTAATTTCCATCTGTTATATTTCTCAGAGGATAACTAAAAGTTCATGTGAAAGTTCATGGTAAGTTCAAATATGTCATATCAGGGCATTTACCGGGTAAAAGTTCATTGAAAGTTTATTATTATTTTTTAAAGACTGGAGTGGAAAAAGAATAAATATACTAATTGAAGTTATGTTAAATTGCATTATGACCACTGCACTTTTAAGCATCATAAATACAAATTATAAATTTTAAAAGGCCATGTGCAATGCATAATGGCAACAGTGATGATTATAAGGAAGATGCTTCAGGTTGTACCCCCCCTTTGAGACTATTCTTAAGAAGAAGCAGTAGATCAATTTTGGTTGTTTCTGATATTAAAGAACAAGTTGTCACATTTTACTTGGGTTGTTCAAACTACATATTTAGGATCAGTAATATAAGGACATAGAAAAAAAAAATGAACATCAGATATAATAAATGAATACAGGCACACCTCATTTTATTATGCGTCTCTTGATTGAGCTTCAGAAATACTGTGTTTTCCAAATTGAAGTTTTGTGGCAACCCTATGCCCAGCAAGTATATTGGTGCCATTTTTCCAACAACATTTGCTCACTTCCTTTATCTCTGTCATATTTTGGTAATTCTTGCAGTATTTCCAAGTCTTTCATTATTATTGTATTTGTTATGGTGATCTGGGGTAAGTGATCCTTGAGTTACTATTGTAATTGTTGGGGGAGCCATGAACCATGACCATGTATCAGTTCTGAGTGCTCCACTGACCAGCCATTTCCTGCTTCTCTCCCTCTCCTGGGGTCTCCCTATTCCCTAAGACACAGCAGCGTTGAAATTAGGCCAATCAATAGCCCTCTAATGGCCTCTAAATGTTCAAGTGAAAAACAGACTCACAAGTCTCTCTCTTTAAATCAAAAGCTAGAAATGATTAAGCTTAGTGAAGAAGGCAGGTCAAAAGCAGAGAGGCTGAAAGCTAGGTATCTCTGGTGCCAAGCAGCCAAATTGTTACTGCAAAGGAAAAGTTTTTGGAGGAAATTAAAAGTGTTCCTCCAGTGAACTCCTGACAAGAAAAAACTGTCACTTTTTTTTTTTTTTTGCTAATTTGCAGAAAGCTTTAGTGGTTTGGATAGAAGATCAAACCAGCCGTGGCATTCCTTTAAGCCAAAGCTTAACCTAGAGCAAGGCCTGACCCTCTTCAATTCTAAGAAGGCTGGGAGCAGAGAGGAAGCTGCAGAAAAAACATCTGAAGCTAGCAGAGTTTGGTTCATGAGGTTTAAGGAAAGAAGCCATCCTCATAAAATAAAGAAGCAAGGTGAAATAGCAAGTACTAACGTAGACACTGCAGCAAGTTATCCAGAGAATCCAAGCTAACAGTGGCTACACTAAACAATAGATTTTCAATGCAGACAAACAGCCTTCTATTGGAGGAAGATGCCATCTAGGACTTTCATAGCTGGAAAGGGGAAGTCAATGCCTGGCGTCACAGTTTCAAAGGACAGGCTGACTCCCTTGTTAGGGGCTAATGCAGCTGGTGACTTCCTGTGCTCATTTACCATTCTGCAAATCCTAGGACTCTTAAGAATTGGGCTAAATAAATAATCTACTCCACCTGTGCTTTATAAGTGAAAGAAAAAAGCTGGGACAACAGCACATCTGTTTACAACATGGTTTACTGAATAGTTTAAGCACATGGTTGAGGCCTACTGCTCAGAAAAAAAAGATTCTTTTCAAAATATGACTGTTCATTGTCAATGCACCTGGTCACCAAAGAGCTCCGAGGGAGGTGTACAATGCGATTTAATGTTGTACTTATGCTTGCTAATACAATACCCATTCTGCAGCCCATTTATCAAGAAGTGATGTAAACAAAACTTTTACGTGCACTGGGAAACCAAAAATATTGTAACTTGCTTTATTGTTATATTCACTTTACATATTCACTTTTGGTGATCTGGAACCAAACCCCAATATCTCCAAAGTATACCTGCATCGTCTTACTACTTAGTGAAATAAAGATGATTCTTAGTTTGCAATGGCTAAAAATGCTATTTAAGGTACACCATTTGTAGGCTACTTATGGCAAATGTAGGCAGCCAAGACAAATATGTTTCATTTGGGGAAAAATTACTAAGTCACTGAAAAAATTCTAAACCAAACAACCATTAGTCAATGTTTGAATTGCTGAAGCAAAAAATGTAAGATTTTTCCTTTTGGGTAAAACCTTCCTATTTTTAAAAAAAATTGAGAACAATAACAGTGAATACACATGTAAAATTTAGGACACAATTTCTGGGTCCACAGATTAAAATGTTTCTTTCTATAAAGTACTGGTATGTATTTCAAATTCATTAAAATTCTAAATGGCTTGAGTAAAGACACATGCCACTGTCTCTCCCTCCCTCCTGTCGTAACCTCACAACAAAACTGTTAGTATACAATTTGTTTATTAAATCAAAAAGCACATTTGTTTCTCTCCAGCATATCTATACCCTCTATATGATATATTGCCAATTGGTTTTAATTGAACATAGCATTTATTTGCTCATTTACTCAATAAATCTTTATCTCATATTTATAATTTGTAAGGTGCTATACTAGAGATTATAAAGGACTCAGCGATTAACCAGAAGGAAAAGTCCATCTTCAAGAAGTCTAGAATGAAGCCCCTGGCTGGTGGCACAGTGAATAAGGCGCTGGCCTGCAGACCTAAAGGTCGCTGGTTCAATTCCCAGCCAGGGCACATAACCAGGTTGCAAGCCAGTTCTCCAGCCAGGTCCATCACTGGAGGCAGGTGAAAGGAAACCATACATTGGAAAAAAAAAAAAAGTCTAGACTGTAGTAGAAGACATATGAAATAATATATAACTAAGTAAATACAACTACATTAAAATCATTCAGTGCCTTATGAAAAATACAGGTAAAATGACTTATAAGTTCATAGAAAGCTAATCTTGGATTTAATTATTAGCTAAATGGCTAATTAAGGCTCTGTTTTCTATCTTTCTTTTCTTCTCTTTCTTCCTTTCCTTTTTTTTTTTTTTGCCAAATTGTTAACAACTGTTAAAAGCAAAGTTAAAAAAATAATCTCTTTCCCATTTCATTCCAACTACCTTCTAATATGTTGTCATTGATCACATCACAGAATTGTCAAGTTATCACCAGATTTGGCTTAGAAAAGATGATATTTGATTTGAAAACAAGTACAATTTTATGATAAAAATGTCAAAAGAGAGAGGGAGAGAATGTACCATTTAAAAACAAAACCCTATTAGCCACTGACCTGGAATTTCAGTAATAGAGACTTGGGAAAAGTCACAAGTCACATTAGCTAAGAGGACCCTCCACGGATTGCCAATTTCATACAATAGCTGCTCAACCACTATATCAAAGGACACCAATCCCCCATGCCAGAGGCTTGGGCAGGGTGAACTGCCCATCAAGGAAGCATTCCAGGGTGGGAAAGTCTATATTGTGCCTGGGTGAGAAACAGGAAATGCTAGGGTTCAGAACAGCCAGGAGGAAAAATCTCAGAAACAGATATTGCATTATACCAAACAATAGTTTTGATGAATAACTAATCCAAAGCTGTGGACTTGACATATTATATTACCTGTTAAAATCATGTGATGACTTGATTAATGTGTGGTAAGCACTGAATATGGGTGATGTCTGGGAGGCAAAAGGAAAGAAATTGTAATGAAAGGGATGGATGAATATTTAGGATAGAAATTCAGATGCTGTTTTTCCAAAGGTTTGGAAATGGTCTCCAGCTCCTCTTAATGTGAAAGTGATAAGAACCCCAGTAGGATGGAGCATGATATTCAATAATATGAAGGCAGGGTGTATGAGACTACAGGAGTAGTGATGTCTCAAGAGGGTTACATGTCATTAGATTCCTGCCCCATTAGATTCTGCTGGTCCCCAGTGACCCTCAGAGTGAGCTCCACCATGGGGAGGGTGACCCCATGGTGATCAGCTGGGGTCCCCCTCCCAGTGGTGACTGCGGAAGGGAGGGTGTGAGTGAGGTTGGAAGATGGTAAAGTGGGGATAAATTATAATGGAAAAACACAATGAATTAAAAAAAAAAAAAAAGAGTTGAGGACATATTTCCCATCAGTGCTATAAGCCTCATGTTTTTATTAAAACTCCCTCCTTCTTGGTTCCTGGGGACTGAGCTACCCAGGTTCTTCCTCACTTCTCCAACAGTTCACTCCTTCCTTCCCCTCACTTTTTATATCTTGTTCTTTGCCTTCACCATCTCTCCCTTTTCCCTTAAGCTTATTCCTACTCTCCTTTATATCCATTCCCACCCCTCTGCTTTAGAAATCCTTCCCAATAATGGCTTCAACCAATACTTCTATTTCCCTCCCTCAAACCTGTTTCTATTTCTGCCCTTTCACCCAAGAAGAACTAATGTCTTTAACCTTTTCATTGTGATATCTTACTCCATTTTTAGCACGTAGCAAGAGCAGTAGACACCCTTGTGTGTTAACTGGTATCTTCTGAATCCAAAATGAAAGTTAATATATAAATATACTAAGAAATTTTGTCAAGTCTGACTGACACCTGGCTTTCCATTTTTCCTTAGTCTTTTTCAGGGTAACTGATTATTTTAAAAGGGGGATATAGCTCCCTCTAGTGGAAAATAATATTTTAGAAAACGGACCCTCCTAATGTGTATTCTGAGATGCATCAATGATAAAATTAATGGGTACAGAACTACATCAGACTAGTAATTATTCAAAGTTCTTCATATTCAAGATGGCAACCAACATATCATAAGGGATTTATCCTTCTTAAGCAGAAATACATTTTCAGTGCTTAAGAGGTACTCAGTAATGCCCCTTCAGGTTACCGCAGGTCCCAATTGCAAAAGACTTTCTTTGTTAGCCTAATAAACCACAGCACTAGAAAATGAGGCCAGAGTCTTGGATTTGGTTCAAGCATGGTGAGCAGATTTCAGGGGTCCTACACGTTTCAGTCCGACTACAGGGAGCCATCTTAATAAGATTTGCTCTGAGTCATGGAGACCCAGAGGAGAGAGATGGACCCAGTGTAATTCTAACTCTGATTGGAAATCAACATCAATCCAAATATGCTGGTGAATTAATGCTGGATATATTTTAAAATATTCTTTCACCTAATAGCAACTACTTTCTTTCCTCAGAACCACATCATGGTGGCTAAGAAAGCCTTTTAAATGTTCGTTGAGTTAATTATTTACTTTTAGTAACATAGATATGATATGTAATATAGATAAATATACATTCACTCTTAAAAGTTGACATGCCATTAAATACAGGATTAATAACAAACATTTTTCAAATTACCTTTTTTGTGAATGTCCTTTATATATGGAGCCATGGCAGTCAGTACAAAATCAGGAACAAAGCCCAAGTCCTAAATTATGAGAATAAATAAATGTGTTATCTACTATGAAGTATATTTGGTCAACTCAAAGGCAACAGACTAGTCAATCCTTTCATTACTTGGAAGGCTACATTAAATTTTAAGTAACTGTAATATTTATGTTGTCTAAAAAAGAAGTAATCCCTAGTGAATTTGAAAATATAATCAATCAATGGAAAGATCTAGCATTATGTTCAAACTAAACTTAATTTGCATTATTACCAAGGAGATGAAATAAGGATGACAACCATGGGTGATGTAGTTATTCAAAAGTACCCCATTTTCAGTCAAATTGTAGTTTAAAGCACAAACTAGATAATTCGTTCTGTAACTATGGGTTCACATTTAAATTAATTCTACCAAGTAAAAGCAGCTGCTTACATGGACTAAATATCATAAAGTTGATGACATAGCTACACTAAGACACTAATACATATTCTTCAACAAGCTACATAATTTGAATGGTTTTCTTGTCTAAATGAAATTTCTGCTGGAATACTCCATGCTTCAAGCCAATTTCTTGGTCTTATGTATTAAAACAAAAAACCATTAATTCATGGAATTAAAAGAAATATTTCAAAGTTAGGACTTAAACATTTATTATGACTATAATTTTAGTGGCTATATATGATTTCATTGCCTGGATCTCTCACCATTTAACCATTTCCTTATTGCTGGTCATTAGGGCTTTAGTTTTTAAATTTTTATTATTTAAAAAAATATGTTATTTATCTTTAGACAGGGGAATGGAGGGAGAAAGGGAGAATAATATCAATATGCAAGAGATACATTGATTTGTTGCCTCTTGTTGGTTGGTTGCCTTTCACATTGCCACCAACCAGGGACCTGGCCAGCAGCCCAGGCACGTGCCCTGACTGGGAATCAAAACTCAACCTTTTGGTTTGTAGGCTGGCATTTAGTTCACTGAGCCACACCAGCCAGGGCTGGCTTTTAGTTTTTTGTGACTATTAAAAATAAGGCTACATTATCCATCTTTGTGAGCAAAGCTTGCCCACAATTAGCTGTATTTCCTTAAGATAACTTCAACTTAAGTGACAGTAAATAAGCTAACAACTTATATTTTCTGTAATACTAAGACCTAACATTTTAAAGTTTTACAATATGTCACTTATGCAAACATTGTCTTGTATAATTATCCTTTAAGGTATGGTTACAAGGTTATTAAAATGATCACAATAATTACCTTACTGGTGATTTTACTTCTACAGCAGTTAGCAGGCACATAGTTACCTCTGAGAGATAATCAAAAGCCAAATAATCCAGCTTCTCTCCATAGATTAGCTAAAGAACCAGAAGTAAAGCACAGAAAGTAATTGACCTTTTAAAATTTAAATTTAACAGTAATTTAATCATGAATTTTAAAAAGTACGAGTAAAATTTTTTCTTTTTTCTTTTTTTAATTTATTGATTTTAGAGAGAGAGAGTGGGAGAGAGAGGCATCCATTTGTTTTTCCACTTATTTATGTATTCATTTGTGGCCTCTTGTATATACCTTCACAGGATATTCAAACTTGATATATGGCGATGATGCTCTAACCAACAGACCTACCTGGCCAGGGCTTAGCTCTTTACATTATGAAAAATCAGAAGTTGTGCCTATATACTTATGCATTTTGGGGATGTGTTCCTGAGACAACTTTCTAGCTGAGGTCAGAAAGGAAGCTGAGACTAAATCACATCATCCTTTAGGTCACTGTTAAACCTTGCATGTTTTTTCTGAATGAGATAAACCATTGGACCGTTTTTATCCAACTCAAAACATACCTGACTTTGCATGGTTACTTGCAACTGGGAGAACAAACTGCAGAAAGGCAAGGGAAAACCCAGGGAGACTGGGTAGCAGGCTGATGCCGTTAGACAGGTGGTGGTTTAGACTAGAGTGAGAGTGGCAGACAAGTTTCCCTGCAGGGGTTTTGGCCTGAACCTGGAAAGACTGATTGCCATTTATTGAGATAGGTAACATGGGTAGAGCAGAATGAGGCATTCGGCTATAAACATGCTTCCCCTGAGATACCTTTTATAGAGGATGACTGGAAGGCAGCTGGGGACCCAAATGGAATGTGGGTTTTAGAGCAAGACAAGTCCATGTTGGAGGCATAAATGTGGAGCGTATCAAGGTACTGATGTTAAATATCACGGAGGAGAGCACCAAGGCCTTGGACACTCTAAAAGTTAGCTTTTAGAGACGAGGAGCCAGTGAAGAAACTGAGAAGGGCAGGGCAGGGAGGAGAAAGTGAAACTTCACAGGACTTCAAGAAGGAAGCATTTTAAGGAGCCAGTGATCAATTTGGGCAATACCACTGATAGGTCGAAGAAGATCAGGGCTAATCTTGACCCCCAAATGTAGTAGTCATTGACCAAAATGGGTGGAGATGATTAGTCCAAGCTCCTCTGAAATAAGGAAAACAAGGTTCCAAGAGATTCAATAAACTGCATGCCAAGGTCACATGGCCAATTTGCAGCAGACCTAGGCCAGAACCTAACACGCCCTCAGAAGTTAGCCCTGTGTGTTCATCCCAGAGCAGACTCTTCTTCAATCACATAACATGTCAAACGTCCCTGGTAACTGTGATGCGGGCGACAAAGTCCACAGAACATTCAGACTGTAAATAAAAGGAACAAACATTAATATTAGAACTTCAGGGCATAGTGACCATGAGATGATAGTTTAATATTTCACAACAGGGACAATATCCTTCAAATCAAATGAAATAGGCAGCACATTGCACACCCAGGCTTCAAAACATCAAAACGCACTTCAATGCAAAGAAATGCTTACATCTCCTCAAAAAATGTTTTCTGTGCATAGTATATCCCTGGGTAACTTCCATGTAAATCAATAGATCCATAAATATGCCCCCCGCCCCCGCCAGCTCCCATGTTACGAGCACACGTACAATTAGGGTGCGAATAATGAGGATCTCATTCCCCATCCTCTTTCCTTCACTTGGTTTCTCTACCAAGGTGCCCAAAAGGGGAAAGAGGGAGAATAAAAGTTTACTTTCGATTTTAATTTTAAATTAAAATGTAAGATTTAAAAATGTTAACAAGTATTTAGGGGTCCAAAGCCCCAAGAGGGCCCTAAACTATTGCACTAGAAAGGTCAGTTTTAACAGCCCCAACTACTCCCATCACACCCACAACCGCCCCCAACCAGCGAGGCTGCATCGTCAGCCGTCCACTGGGCCGCTCAAGTCTGCGGAAGGAGTTTGCAGACTAGGAAGAAGGGTTCCCAAGGCAAGACGGTGGGGGCGGGGAGGTAGTGGCGGGGCACGAGGAAGCAGGCTCTTTCCCAGCGACAGGCTGAGCAAAGGGCAGGCACCTGGCCAGCTCTGAAGCTTCCCCTTCCAGGGCTTCCTCCTCGCGCTTCCCTTCCACATTTTCCTTCCGGGAAGAGGGGCAGAAAGGGGCTCAGGTAGGTGAGCGAGGGGCGCAGATGGCAGCCGCATTACCTGATGCCGCCCGTGTGTCCCCTGAAGGCGGAGGCGCAGCCATTGCGCGCGGCTCAGTCCCCCAGCCTCCCTGCTCATCCGCGCCGGCCTCCGCCCTCCTGCCCAGTGTTCCCCGTCCTGCGCTCTGAGCCACCGCCCTCGACAGTCGGAGTCATAGTCCAGCGCAAGCGGGACAGTCTCCTGCAGCAGCCACACACCGCTCAAGGTCGCCCGCCGGAGGGACAGATGGCCCCTGCCCGACATCCTACAGCAAGATAGACTTTGCGCACTCGAGGGAGCCTCTGCGAATGGACTGTGCCCGGCTCGCCCCCTGCTGGCCAGGCCCCAGCTGCGCCCCAAGCCTGGGTCTCAGGCCCCAGGCCCTGCCACCCTGCGCTCGGGTGATTGCGACAACCATCACAGCAAAACTGACAAAGGAGGGCTGCTGGCTCAGCTGCTTCCTCTGATTTTGGAGTAAAAAGTCCCCTGCACTCTCTATTCCCTTTCAAATTCTGACTTGGAGAAGGAAAAACACCCAACAAGGTAAAGATAGGGGAGCCCCTTCCCCGCATCGACTTCACTTCTAAGGAATTAGAGAATTCTATCAATGCTGCCCTTCTTCCTTCTTCCTTCAGCCAGGTCAATGAAGACACTTTATTTACGAGGAACTATCCTAAGAGTTTTATTTTATGATAAAAATAAGCTCCTATGCTTTACTTATTTTTTTTTTAATACTTATTAACACATTAGATAAAACCCAACGAGATGGTGCAGTTGAGGAAAGTGAGACTCAGAGAAGTTGATCCTTTTCCCAAGGTCACAAGGCTGGAAGTTTTAAAGCGGCAATTGAAACCCAGGCAGCCCGGCTCCAATGCCCACACTGTGAGCTCTCAAACTATACTGTCTCGGTTAAGGGAAAAAAACAAACTATGATCTCATTTAATCCCTACAGCAAACTTCCGGGGGCGGGCACTGTTAATCTCTCCATTTTACAGACAAGGAGAGGTAGGCTCAAAGAGGCGAATAATGAAGCTAGAAAGCAGGGCAGGGGAGACACCAGTAGTAGCCTGTCTGATCCTTAACAGGGAGATGCTGTTTTTGTATGTATGTTCACTCACACAGGGGGAGAAGGAATTGCTTAGAATATGTATGATGCTCTCATAACCTTCAAATACAGAGCCCCTGGGCCTTAGGCTCCGTCCCTGGGTGTCCTTCCTCCGGCCTGACACTGGGCGGCACTGTCTCTCCAAGCATCTCCACCATCCCTGCACACCACTGGCCATGCAAAGAACATGAGGGGCCCTTGACCCCACTCAGAGCCACACTGAAGTATGGCCATGTTGCCAACAGCTGGGACAACTCCTCCCCAGGTTGAGCATAACATGTTTAAAGTGCCTACGCACGAGAGTTTTATCCCTTGTATGGCCAGGCCTGCAGGATCGTTTGGGAAGGGCTGACCAACAGCCTTGTACCCCTTTGCTCCCAGTTGGGAGACAGGCAGTGTTGCTTTCTGCAGGGAGACAAGAACCATCAAAGGGGAAGCACAGAGGATGGGTAAGGCCAGGACTAAATGAACAACTTGAGTTGTCTCAGTTTATGAAGTTCATTTCCTTCTCCCTGCAGAGGCAAGTCCTATTCTGCCCAAGTATGAGTTTGAGTGATTCTGTGGATGATCAAGGAAAAAGATGCGATCATGAGGAGGGAGTGACACACAGCAGGCTTTATTTGGGCATTTTGACAAGTTCTCATGCAGGAGCAGGAAAGAGGAATCCCACACAACAGGGGACCATCCCAAGACTAAGGCAGCATAGGTGCTGCCACACAGAAGAATCAGAGAGGGTAAGAGAACACCTGGGGGTTAAGGGGGCCAGGGAGAGAGGACTCACTTAGGTGAGGCTGCTCAGTTACCCCTCTGGGAGCCTCTGCATCAGGGAGTTCCCAAGGACAGCCTCGGAGTGTTGTCTTTAATAACCAGTAAGTTTATCTCGCCTATGGCCAGCAAGCGTTGGATGCAGCTTCTCAGGGCTTGCAGGGCAGGCCAGTTCTCAGTAGCAAAGGTCTGCTTATTTGGGTTGTGTTTAAAACAGTTGAGTGTGTGTTTTAACCATGAGCATTTGGCTTTGGTGCCCGCAGGCTTTTGAGTCCAGGGGTCCCAGCCTGTTGTGAAGAAATCAACAACCCAGGAACCAACACATGGGACCATCTTTGGCTCATGAGTGTAAAATCCTAAGATTCAGTAGGAAGTACTCCAAACACACCCAGAATCCACCAGGCCCAGGCCCCTCCCAGGCATGTCACACACCCAAATTCTTCGATCAGGCTATGGACCCCGACCCACTTTGAATGCTGGTGTTTGACACTGGCTGGTGGTTCATTCCAGCACTACCACCCCTTCATTAGCACAAAAGCAGAGGAATCAAACATTCAGGCAACCAATTGTACACATACAAAAGGAACGGGCTGGAGGATGTTTTGCCTACAAGGATCTATGAGGCAGTTTGAGTGGATAGGTGCGTATGTGTATCCCCACTCCTGAGCCCGTTGTTACCTAATAGTGAAATAACTTCACCAGCAGGTGTCTCTGTTACATTACGAAACAGACAGGGTCTGGCTCCCAAGGTAGGGCCCTAAATGTAACGTATTTCCAAATTGTTTATATTCTGGTCACTAGCTCTAGTAAGTGCTATGTAATCATAACTCTTTTTTTTTTTCAATGTATGGTTGCCTTTCACCTGCCTCCAGCCACAGACCTGACTGGAGACCTGGTTTGCAACCTTGTTATGTGCCCTGGCTGGGGAATCGAACCTGCGACCTTTGGGTTCACAGGCGGGCGCCTTATCCACTGTGCTACCAGCCAGGGTGTAATCATAACTCTTAATAATGATGTATACTGTATTAAACCCATTTACTGTGCAATTGAACAGATTCCTCCAGGCTCCTTAGGAAATTTAGCACAACTAAGGGATTAACTTCACAGAATACATTAATGAACAAAATCTATTTACCAGACTACCCCCTGCTTCTGGCTCCATAGAACATGAAATAAGTAAAATGACTCTTCCACTGCTCATTCTGTGTGACCAGACCTAAGAACCAACAGCACAGGTACTCTCTGTGGAATAGTGTTTATCACTTGAGCATTCTAAGGCCCAGATAGATACATGGGTGAACTCAAGCCCACAGGATTTCATTCTGGAGATCTGAAAGACTTTGTCATGCCTGTAGGATTGGGGCATGAGGCAGGGGCAGAGCCATTTCTTCATTCTCAGTCTATTCTGTTAGCTTTAAGTTCAGGTTCAAGTTCTGCCCTCAGGCCCTTTTATTTCTACACCTTATTTTCTTCTTGAAAACTCACGGTCCACTGCTGACTCAACATTGCTTCTCCTTCCCAAAAGCCTGTCTTCAGCATTCCAATGCCAGCACCTATTAGAGGTCTTACCATGCTTAAAATGTTAGAAATCCGACTCGTTTTTCTCTCTCTGCTAAACCAGTTCCTCTTTCTCATTTTCCTATTTAATAGTCAACTCTCTTATTTGTCACAGTTATTATCTGGGATCCTTCCTCCCTGTGTTTTCTTCATAATTCAACTCTTTCCTAACTAGACTCGTCCTTCCTAGTCTTTCTCTATAAAATGCTTGAATGTTTCCAAACTATTTCCTGTACAAGGAAGTACAGTGTGCAAGGGCTTCTGCAGTGTGCTAAGGCCTTGGGTTGGGCACCAGTCTACTTGCCATTCTTTTTGGCAGCATTGAGGAAATCCTAAAGCAACACATGTCAGTAAATTGATTACCCAAAATTTAATTTTCAGCTTCAATAGGAGAAATGGATACAGTTCGGCTTTTTAAAAGTTCTTTTTGCTTTTTGCAAAAAAAAAAAAAAAAACTGAAACAAGTTCATATTTCGGTATGAAATATAGCAGAGGAATTACATGAGCATGAACTTGCTGAATAGAAATCAGCCTTCTTATGCGCAGCGTGTGCGATCACTGCACTACAGTGTAAGGCAGCGGGGTTCCCACTCTCCTCCACATGGTACGTAACCACCTGGGGAGGCTTGTTAATAAGATACAGACTCCTGGGGTCCACACCCAGATCACGCTGATTCGATAGAATTGGAAAGGAGCCAAGGAATTTGCATTTTTAAACAAAATAAAAATCTAAGGAGCCTTCTTAAGAGAAGTCTTAAGTATTTAAAATATAGTTTTCACATCATTAAATTGCTTCACATGGATTCCTCTTTGTCACCTAATCTGCATTATTTGATCCTATCCTCTCCCAGTAGCTGACTGTTTCCTGCAATTTTAAGGTACCACTACACACCCTAGTTAGGGTAGGATATTGAGACCAAGCTGGGAGTCAGCGCCATGTTTCCTTACCACAGACAGACCGTGGCCATCTGAGGTTCAATTCCAAGCTGCAGTGGGGGAATGTGGGGCAGAGGCGCAAGATTCTGCAACCAACACCCTCTCGTTGGTGCTGGCATGGGGCATAGGTGAGTAAGCTGGGCTACGGCATGGGACCAGGACAGACAAAGCTAAGGAGGGGGGCAGGTAAAGGTCACCTGCCTTGCTTTACCATACACACTTTCCCTGGTCCTGCGTGCTCTGCACATTTTCCTTAAGTGAGTACAAATGCCTGGCAGAGCTCCAAAACACAATACTAGATCCATCCCTTCATTTCCCCACCTGCCGGTATTTTATTTAGTTTTGTTGTACGGTTGGGTGAGGGCCCACCTGTTCCGGGCAAGTGAGAGTAACTCACTCAGGGGCCTGTGCATAACCTTCCCTTCTTACCCTTCCTGCAGTGGCTGGAAGCAGTAGCCAATAGGCCTTGGAAATCCCACCTAGTGATGAGGCCTCCTGGGATTTGTCCAGCCTACTTTATGGACACCATTTAAACTTGGGTTTGCTTTAAAATGTTATGCAGTTTTGCTTTAGTTTCCCAAAAATTAAATGCATATGTGGCCCCCCTTCAGTCAAAAAGTTGCAGAGAATGTCATTCCCCACTCCTAGTGCCACTCAAATGGAGTCATAGAAGAATCACGGTGGCTGGTCCACGGGCCACTGCTTGGCCCCAGTTTCGTAACTGATTGGCCCTGTGGCATCTGATGACCTTGTTACACCTGTGAACAGATGCTTTGAAGGCTGCTGCACTGTGTCTTCTTTTCTTGACTTACCTTGTAAGTCCTGAATGGTCACGTGCTTGGCCTAAAATAGCATTTTTAACATTGCATTTTAGTGTTTCGTATAATTTAGTATTTAGTAACATTTTACTAAAATATACTTTATTCACACAACAAATGTTTATTGAGTGCATTATTGTAAGTGCTGCAGTAACAGCAGATAAAAATCCTTGCCTTCATGAGGCTTATGTAAAATATATTTTGATTAATTTATTTTAACACGATTATCATACTCGCTTAACATTTCATGGGATTGTGATACCCAGTTTAGAATATATGGCTAGTAAGTTATATTGAACATATTTTGGAGGGGACCTTAAATACAAGGCTGAGAAGCTTGTATTTATGGGCTAGGAGATGGGGAGTCCTTGCAGGTGTTTGAGGAGGGGAATGAATGACATTATCATGGCTCCTCCTATTGACACCAGCTGAGACAGTAATGCATAGAGGGGCTCCCTGTTATTGGGGGGCTCACTTTCATGGGCCTTCCCTGCTTTGTTTTCAACTCGGTCACTTATCTGGACTTGTCAAATCACCGACGGCCCCAAATCAAAAAAGGAATATGCATTGTTTTCAAACCGCCCACCCTCCAGAAGGCCTGCAGGTGGCAATAGTGAGCCAGTCATGAGTTTTTGTAACTAACCTCCCTAATCCCAGCAAGACACCTTAACTCACTTGTAGTAGAAGGCTTCCCAGACCACCAGAGCTCAACCAGCCCCTGGATGGAGTCTCTCTCATTCCCTTAACCTTTCTTTATTTTCATTCGCAGCCTGTGTCACCAGTTGACATTATATATATTATTTATTGCCTCTTTCCCTCCACCGGAGTGTAAACCTCTGTCAAGCAGGGACTTGGTCTAATTTGTTCATTGTGTGGATGAGGAGGGCCTAGTACATGCTCAACAGATATTTGGTCTGAATACCTGGCAGAGGAACCTCATGGGACAACGTGCAATTACCCTTTAACCAATTTGAGGGTGCACATTTTATTAAGCATTATTTCAGGAATTTCCCTAGGATAATTCTATAGAGTTTTCCTAGGATAATTCTATCAGAACTACAGACAATTCATTTCAGGATGATGAGAAGAGGGGGTGTGAGAAAAGAGCCTTCCATCCCACAATGCAATGATGCAGTATTAAATAACCATGAAGTGCCAAGGGGGACACTAACCTAATAAATTATATTGGGTAAGAGCCATAAGAAGTATTGATACATATTAGATTACTGGGCAGTTTTCTGACCCAGACGGGTACACAGTTGAGCAACTAGTTTCCTGGACTTGGGTCAATAGAATTTCCTCTGTGTTCTTTATAGAAGATGAAACACCATGTTCTGACATTCTGAATTTTGACTTAATTTGTTTCTTGTGGATGAGTATGTCCCAGTGAGTCATGAAGGAAGGTCATTTCTCAGCAACCCACTGGCACAATAGTTATCAACCAAGAATGTCGTGGACACTCAGGTCTTCCTTGCAAAACATTCTGTCAATATTTGGGTTTTTACAAATCATCTTGTTGTTTACCTGGCACAGGTCACTGCTCCACCAACTCAAGGTAAAGCACACATAGCATCCCCATTCCAAGAAGGGTAGCCTTTGACACCTCTCACAGGTAAAGAAAGGTCCTGCAAAATGTCAATATGAAGTTAACCTTTACACACAGCTTTTTCTTTATGGATTTGACTTTGAATGGAAAGAACTATAGTGCAATCACAGTTAGGGAGTAAACTAACCCAAGTAGTTAGAATATAACTCAATGATACAAGTCTCCAATATTTTATTTGCCTCGTTCAAGACAGAAGCTTCAAGCAAATGTGAGCATTAAATAAGAGAAGATGTTCTATTGTTGATCTCATAACATTTTCTATTCTTTCTATCCTCTCTCTTTATTTGGGAACACAATATAATATTTTTTTCTTTAAAGGTAATTTACTTGGCAAAATTACCAGAATTTTCTTCACATAGAGAAATGTAACTTGACCTTTTTTTTTTGTTTTATTTTTTCCCATACTCATGGCTCCTGCAATTATTCTGGTGATCACATTAGTGGCAAAAATTCTTTCAAAAGGTAAAGGGTCTCAAGTAATTTATATGAAGCTAGAAACAAACCAGGAGCATGGTAACAAGCTAATCTGGCACTGCAAATGCATAAATCTAACTTCTCCATCCCAATCTGTCTCCATCCAGGGCAGCCTCAGAATATTCCTTAATGTCCAGCTAATATTAAAAATGGCTGAGCCCCGGCTGGTGGCTCAGTGGATAGGCACCAGCCTGTGAGCCCAAAAGTCACTAGTTTGATTCCCCAGCCAGGGCACATAACCAGGTTGCAATCCAGGTCCATAGCTGTAAATAAGTGAAAGGCAACCATACGTTAATGTTTCTCTCCCATTCTTCTTCCCCTCCTGTCCTTCTTTCTAAAAATAATCAATAAATCTTTTTTAAAAATGGCTAATTCTTGGCCATTTTTATCTCTGGATAAATGTCCTATTGGGACATTTTTTTCTGGGCACTCGCTTGCTTAATTTTCTAATTCCCAACCAAAGAACTCCTCTGCCCCTTGGCCCAATGGCCCAGTTGATATATCTGATGAAACTTGATGAAGTTGAGAAGTTCAAAGCCCACCCTGTAGCTGGCTGCACTGACTGACCCCACTGAGAACTCCATATTACATGGCTCATGTTGTTTTTCTGTCTTCAATTTACATAGATATACAAAAAGTACATTGTTCATAGATGTTCAGAAAACATTTTCATTTTCACTTTCCTTGTGCTATTTTTACACACAAAACAAATAAGCTAACAGATAACTTTGTTTCCCTTAGTGGGGTATTTTTACTATTTTCAATATGCCAACAAATCATTTTCTGTCTGTCTCTTTTGAGGAAATCCAGTTCTGAGGAGTCAGGTTATAAATTTAGCTTAGGTCTATCAATGGTTTACTTATTAGAAAAATGGACATATCATTGTCAGCATTGATTCAAGCTTCCTGAGACCTCTCAGGATGATGGATGTATCTTTCTTTAAAGTATTGAGTGACTTGATGAATTGAAAACCTGTTGAATTAGAACCATGCCATCAGCATCGAAAAAATTTCCATCTATGATTAGACTGAAAATACAAACATTATAAAATCATTAAAACCCAAGTTTGAGAAAGACTGTAAAAGACCATCCAGCCATATTAGTTCTCACCCAGGGAAGGAGATAGAAAAGCAGATCAGATAGACAGATAAATATATGGTCCTGTAATCTCTCTCTCTCACACACAGGTGCATACACACATCATATTTTAGAACCCATAACCTCTGCTATGAGCTCATTTTGTCCATGAATCACTTTCATAGTAACATCTTGTGTCTGTGTATCACTTTAGGCCAAGAAGTGCTACATGACTATATGTAGAGGCATGGTTAAGGGTACAGGCATTGGGCCTGTACAGTGATCTTACATATATCACCATAACTTCTCAAAGTCTCTATTTATAAGATGCAGATAATCATATCTCCCTCTATGCTTGTTGTTAGGATTCATTGAGAGAATATACAAAATAGCAACAACTAAACTACAGCATGACATTGAGCATGAAGAAGATACTCAAAATCAGTGGCTCTTTTTATATTCCCTCAGGCTTCCACCATTTTTTCACAGGTCAAGAAGCCTTCAAGTAACTCTACCAAATCAAATTTGAATTCAGCAAACAATTTTGGAGCATAAGTGAACAAAATAGATGAGGAATTCATAGAGGGACTTATCAAAGTACATGAACACTGTTAGTGGTTGATGTTATATTTTCAAGTCAGAACACAAATGGTTGATAGACAGTTTGAGAAATTGTTATTTTAATAAGCAAGCCCATTGACCTTTGATTAAAGTAAATCACTATTTTGGCTTAAATACTACCTGTGTTCTTTCCTCAGCAAACAAATCTGGAAGTAGAGGAAATTTGATTTAAGAAATACTCTGCTTTCCTGGAATTCATTAATCATTTATAATTTATCAGAAGCAAAAACCTGGTTTAAACATCAAAGAGAACAACTAGTTAAAATTTAATAAATCTAGTGAATGAATGCAGGGCTAATGTAGGCCACTAACTCAACATTGGCCATTTTCTCTCAGAAACTATCTTATCTACTAAGAGTCTGCTTCACAACTTAAGATTGTGGTAAAAAGAAAGTCTTTTCAAAGCAAACCTTTTCTTTAAAGCTGTAATACCATGTCTCAGATTCCAATGCAAGTCAGCAAAAAGCCAGGAATACATGCACTATACTCAAAATTGAGTAAGATAGAATTTCCAATATTTTTAAGTGTTGTTTAACCTTGTGTATATGAGATTATATACCATATGTATGTTTATATATATATATATATATATATATATATATATATATATATGCAGAGAGAAAGAGAGAGAGAGCCTATCCCAAAAGTATCCAGCCAATGTCAATATAATTAAAATATCATATATATATATACATATATATATATATGATTTAAAACAAAGTTATGAATTAGTATCCTAAATTCAATAATTCAACATTTTATGGTCTTCAGCAAGAACCACAATGACAACACGCTCTATTGGATATGCTTTGCTGATAGGAATTGCACCTTCTCATAAGGCATGCAGTCTAGTTTTATTATCATTTGTGGATTCCTCTTTTATATTTCAATATTTGTTAAGTCTGTAATTTATTTTTGCATAAAAAGTTAGGTATGTATGCCACTTAACTTTTTTCCCCAGATAATTTCCCAGTTGTTCTAATGTCATATATTGAATAATGCTGTGTGTCTTCACTGATATGTAATACCAACTTTATCATATATTTGTACCTATATCTTGATAATACTTGTCTACCTACTATGGACCAGTATCATATTATTTAAAATATATGGATTTATAATATGCTTTCATATTTGACAGATATTTTGGTCCTCATTTTTCTTCTTGCTTAGAATTTACCAAGATGATTTCCTTTTATTTATTTATTTATTATTTTTAGAGAGAGGGGAAGGGAGATGCAGAGAGGGAAAGAGACATCAATGTATGGTTGCCTTTCACCTGTATCTGATTTCCTCTTTTTTATCGAGTTTTGGAAATAGCTGATCTAATTCTTTAAACAAGAGAAGAAAATAAGAATTTAAAAATCTTTTTTTATAGTTTTATTGGCATATTAATACAGTTATAAATTATGGAAATCACTGACATTTTTATTGATTCTTTTACTTCAGATAGAGAGCATGATTTCCATTTTTTCAATTTTATTTTAGAACCCTAAAGTATTGTTTGGAATTTTTAATAATATTGATTCTATTACTTATTACATTTTTCCTTAGATTTTATATCTCATTATATGTGTGTGAAATTACATATGGTATTTTTATTCCATTATATATTCCAAGTGGTGTTTTTGTAGAAGACGGCTATTGATTTCTGATTAGTAATTTTTTTTATTCATTATTTTCTAGAGAGGAGGGCAGGGAAGGAAGAAGAAAGGGAGAAAAACATCAATGTATGGTTGCTTTTCACCTGCCTCTAGCTATAGACCTGGCTGGAGACCCGGCTTGCAACCTGATTATGTGCCCTGGCTGGGAATGGAACCAGCAACCTTTGGGTTCTCAGGCCAGTGCCAACCCACTGAGCCACCAGCCAGGGCTGATTAGTAATTTTTACACACCTTATCAATGGCTACTTTCTGACTGATTATGTATTTGCTTTTACATAATTATCCTTAACAAAGTCATTTACTTTTGCACTTGAAAGCTTCGAGATATTAGAAGTGTAAACTTTAAAGGCTTATTTCCAGGCCAATTCAACTCACTATTGAGTGTTAAATATTGCTATATGCTAGGTGCAGTACCCATAAAATAAGTATACCATCTAACGAGTTATATACACAAATAATAAGCTACATTATAGGAAGATTGATCTGTCAGCAGTGTGGCAAAGAGTTTGGAACAGTAAGTGACTGGAGCAGAGGGAGATCAGCCGGCAGGCAGTGTAGAAAAGCAGTCTGGGCAAGAAATGAGAGCCTCCTCCAGCATGTTGGCCGTGGAAATGGAAAGAAGTAATAACAGAAGCGACACCGTGGAAAGAGTTTTAACAACAAGCTTTGACAACTGTTAGTAGATAAGGAGACTGGGGAAGATTGTGAGACTTTAATTGGCTGTGGTCTACTGATGGGATTGGCAATAACTGGTCAGTCAGAGAGGAACTGCTAAAGAGGAGAGAAAAGGCCACAAATCTGGTTTTGATACATTCACCTTGTTATAATAATCATTCATTATTTACTGGGTAGGAACATTTATTTTTGCTTCAAGTCAAAACATAAACATTCCTTTGTAAAGATTTAGGATTGAAGTGCTAGTATAGCTTTTAATCTAGATGCACTTCTCTTACTAATATATTTAACCAAAATCTGCAATGAGCTTGGTTTCCGAGGAGGAAACGAAGGATAACCCAAACTAGGAATATTAATAATAGTGCTGATACACAATTATCAATTATCAATAGCTGATGGTGACAAATGTGTTTTCCTAATATACCAGAAGGCTGGAAGGGCAAAGACAACAGGGCAGCCCTTCCCCTCCAACAAGACTTCTAGCCACACAGATGGGAGTTGTGTTTTTCCGGCCCCTACCTTCTGTATCCAGGTTTTCCCCTCTGGTCACCATTTGAAGCCTCAAAAGAACAAAGGAGGCTCCTGACTTGGCTCCCATCTGTGGCAGGTGTGCTGTAAGACCGGGGAGTTAGTTCAAGAGCTCACTGAGAGCTGAGAACCTACGAAGATGGTCAACATAGGGGTGAAAAAGGTGGAAAGGTACAAACGTGCAGTTACTAAATGAGTAAGTCCTAAGGCTGTAATGTACAACATAGTAACTATACTTGATAATACTCTATTGTATATTTGAAGGTTGCTGAGAGAGTAAATCGTAAAAGTTCTTATCACAAGAAAAAAATGTGTAACTCCATGTGGTAATGGGTGTCCACTAGACTTACTGTGTGATCATTTCACGATACATACAAATATTGAGTTACAATGCTGTCCACCTAAAACTAATATAATACTATGTGTCAATTATCTCAATTGTTTAAAAAAGAAAGGAAGAAAGATAACAGCGCAGAAGGTTAGAATATATTTCCAGTGTTGTTTGTTTTGGGAATACTAACAAATTGGGAAAATAAAGTCTCCTCCTGCCATAGCCTCAGGTTAAAAATGATTGTGTTACCTAATCCGTGGGCCAAGAAAGGGCTTTTAGTAATTTGGGTTATGGCACCAGGCTCCATCTTAAGGTTGGGCTGGGTTTGTTCTGGCTGAGGTCAGACGGCTGGGTTTGTTCTGGTGGAGGTCAGCTCTCAGTGTTTGCTGTCTCCTCGGAATACTGGAAGAGGTTGCATGATGCAACTTCCCAGGCACCCCTCCACCTCTCAGCCAGGGCTCATCTCCACTAGCTTTGCAGAGGAATTGGCTGCAGAAGAGAAAGGTTGAATTGGGCCAACAAAGGAGGAGCTTCCATCTGTGTGCAAAATCTGGGAACCGGACCCAGCGTAGGTTGGGGGTCAGGATGAGAAAAATAGAAATGGGAAGGACATCCCCCGCCTCCAGGTAAGGAGATCCCGTGGTCAGCTCCAGCCACTGGCAGTCCTGACCACGCTCAGGGCTTTCACATAAAGGGACCAGTGGAGCCGGGGAGGCCACTGTGCTGATACTTACAGCTTTGGAGCACAGGGTACCCTGACATCATGAGCTGGTCCTTGCACCCCCGGAGTTTAATTTTCTACTTCTATACTCTTTTACTGTTTTCTTCAACATGCCTAGCAGTAAGTGTGCTCTCCACAAGATGTATTTGTTTTAAGTGGAAAGCTGAAAAATAAGAAATGATAAACTAGTGAACTTTCTGTATTTTTCTCCTCTAGTACATTGCCACCAAAGACAACTGCTGCATCTTAGATGAAAGATTTGTAAGTAGTTTTTATGTTTCTTACTGTGTGTGGATTGAAGAGGGGCATAGGAATAGGAGGAATTCTCTCACAAATATTTTTTTTTTTGGCATTTTAAATTCTGTTTTAACATCGTCTAACTTTTACCGATTTTATTATTAATAGACTTTAAGTGTATTTTTATCAAGATTTTTAATCACCTGGTTATTGTATTTTCAGGGTAGTTATTGCCCAACCACATGTGGAATTGCAGATTTCCTGTCTAATTACCAAACGGAGGTAGACTATGACCTACAGGCTTTGGAAGACACCCTCAATCAAGCTGAAAACAAGACATCAGAAGTCAAAGAACTGATGAAATTTATTCAAGTTCACTATAATCCTGATGAGCCAAGAAAGCCAAGTGAGGAACTAAATAATACTGACTGAGAAAATAATTTGTAAAGTTATTTTGCTGTTGTTTTAGTGCTTCTATTGGCTTAAGCATTTTTGTCTCTGATCTCATATTACAGATAGTATAGAACATGTTACTAAGGACTCCAAGAAAATAATGGAAGATATTATGAAATTTGAAGCCTTAGTTATATCACATGAATCAAATATTCGGTAAGCATTTTTAACTTACTCTCCAAGACTGATTTAGGTTTTATGTAATATTGCTAACTTCTGTGGAAGTAGTTTTTTTCCGCTTCTGATATTCAATGGCCTTATGCCTGACCATCTGGAAGACAGTGGAGATAGCAGTTTTAGTACAAGGTGAATTGTATTAGGTTATAATTGCTTTTTAACAATCATGTGGGAGAAAGGGGTTCTAGATGTCTTCAAATGCTGTAATGACCATATTTAACAAAAGGTTTCTTTCCTCCACCCTTGTTTGTCTCACAAAAAAAAAAAAAAAAAAAAGTCAAATGGGAATTTGGGTGCAGAAACTAAAATTCTCTTTTTAAGATTGTCAACGAATTGATGTTGAGGGGTTAGCCAGCAGAAGCAAGGAAAGCATATTGACTACAAAAGTTGTGATGAAGGGTAACAAACATTATAAAACTATGTGTTGATCATAGCACAATCCCTTCACTTCAACATAAAATGGCTCTGTTAACAACTTCCCAAGGACTCATTAACTTCCTGAGCATAGCGTATCAGATACAGTTTTAGTTTCTTCCTCAGTTTTCATTTCCACGCTGTTTTCAAAGTAGCATAAGAAATAGCAATAACGGTGACTAGGGAGAAATGGCCCAGGAGGGATGTCTCCTCTTTCTGGTAGCAGAGAGCCATGGTTATTCACACGATAAGTTGCATTATTATTGTCCATCATTGAAGTTGAAAAGACTAGTATGCAGAAATTTTCTAAGGTAGAGTAGAGAAAAAGAGTGGTCATATGGTTTTTATATCCGTCTTCATAAAAAGATACAATTGTCTGTGCATTAATTTTTCACTTCTGAATATGTACAGCAGCCCTGTGAAAACTACAAATGCAGGCTTTTTCACTCCCCCGGGCCTCTTTCCAAAGCTACATCACAGAAACATTAAGAAGGTCAGGAAAGTGTCTGTTGTTTAATTATATGTAAGATAATGTCCCAGATACTTTCCCCATGTACGTTATAAATCACGGACCTTAAATAGGTCCACAGTAGATTCACAAATGAAAAAGCATAATTCAGCACATGTGAATTAACGAATAGAGCCTTTTCTTCCCTAAGAATATCCAGTTTGAAGAATGGTCATCAATCAGTCTTCCTATTAACCAGGCTTCTTACTTAATTAAGCCATTACCTGCTGCCCTTGATACAAGATAGCAAAAATCAGAGTGACTACTGTTTAATGACTATGGCATTGTTTATAGACAAGCACTTTGCTAATTTCTGTTCAAGAAAGCTTAGAATTTTAATTCACCTCCACTTAGTAACAGAATTTTATGGTTTTCCCAAGAAATGGAGTAATTTATCAGGAAACAATTCTTGAAAAGATAAGGTGGTACTTTTCCATGAAAATACAAAATTACATCTCTGAAGGGAATGCTCTGTTATCTCATTCTTCTGCTTGCAGATTTTTGCAAGACATATATAAAACAAATGATCAGAAGATCGCTAACTTGAAACAGAAAGTAGCCCAGCTTGAAGCCCAGTGTCAGGAACCTTGCAAAGACACAGTACAAATATACGATGTAACAGGGAAAGGTAAGCAACAGGTTGATTTGGGGATCGCCTTCATTGAAGTTAATATATCGAGAAAAGATTCCATGTTTTGGAATGTAGAGGAATAATTTTGAAAGTGCCTAGCGATGAAATCTAAAGCGTCCAATTGCTTTGACTTTTCTTGAGTAGCTCAAAATAAGTTGAGAGGAGTAATGATGTGAGAAGTAAGCAAATGCTTTGCAGGAAATGAATAGTTGGCAACTTGTTAAAAAGCTCACATTCAAGGCCGAAACCGCTTTACCTGGATTTCAAACCACAGTAAACACTTATTTTGCTTCTTCAGATTGTCAAGATATTGCCTATAAGGGTGCCAAAGAGAGTGGGCTTTATTTTATCAAACCTGTGACAGCTAAGCAGCAGTTCTTAGTCTACTGTGAAATTGATGATTCTGGAAATGGATGGACTGTGCTTCAGAAGGTATTTTTCCCCTTACTCTGTGTGTTTAATAAACACGCATACAAGCATCTGCCTTATTCTGGCTGCTTTTCTAACACCCTGTGAACATTAACCCAGTTAATCCTCGTAACTTCCCTGTGAGGTAGGTAGTTATTCCCTCTATTTACAGAGCAGGAAGCTTAGGCACAAGAGGCAAAGTAACTTGCCTACGATCACATAACTGATTCATCAGTAACAGAGTTGGGATGTGAACCCAGGCAATCTGGTTTCAGTCTGTACTTTGACTCCTTGCTCCGCTGTCACTGCGGTTGTAGATACATGACAGCACATGGTCACGGAATCATAGTGACAAAACCAAAACCAAACAAAAACCCTAGAAGGGACCTGTTTCATCAGTTAGATCAAGACCTGTGGCTGCCAATTCCAAAAAGATACCATCCCCCAGAGGATGAAGTTAGGCTGTCCCCAGAAAGGACCCACTGCTTCCTCTCCTCCCAACCCAGCCGCGGCCACTGCAATTCTTTCCCGTTTATGTCTGGCCACGGTTACAACGAATCCTGCAGGGGGCGCTCAGAAGGCGCCTTTGATGGAACCTCTCAGGTTGGCAGCCAGGTTGAGCAATGTGTTGACCTTTCTTTCCACTGTCAGTACGAAAATCAGCAAAATCAGGCTGAAGTTCTGAAGTCCTCTAAGTGCCTTTTAAAAACTACCACTCATTTAGAATTTACCATGTACCGAGCACTCATTAACTATTTCTCTTACATTCTCTCTTGTAATCCTGTAATAACCCTAAGAAGTAAACATCATCTGTTTGACAGATGAGAAAATTGAGGCTGCTTGACCAAGGTCATTTACTTAATAAATGATAGGGTCATACCATCCCTATTTTCAACAAATGTTTATAACATTTCCTTTATGTACACTGATCATCCATTCTCTCCTTTTACCTATCCAATTGTATTAATCAGAGACTTGATGGCAGTGTGAATTTCAAAAGAAACTGGATTCAATACAAAGAAGGGTTTGGATATCTGTCTCCTACTGGCACCACGGAGTTTTGGCTAGGAAATGAGAAGATTCATTTGATAAGCTCACAGTCTACCATCCCATATGTATTAAGAGTGCAGTTGGAAGACTGGAATGGAAAAGTCAGGTACTGTTTTATAAAAGACTTCTTATTGTCCGGACCACGCCTTTTCCAACCCTCAGTAGACCAATGGCAAAGACAGCCTGACAGATGCAAAGAGCACATCTAGCCATTTCCCCCAGAAGTCATTCTGGTTTTTGGGCAGCCCAAATGTGGTAGGTCCTATCTAGACTGGTCCTGAGCATTTTGGTACAATCTAATGCAGAAACAGTATGCTGATATTTACTAAGCACTTAGTATTTATCAGAAATCAAGCATGAAATTGTAATTTAAACTAGTCCTAATAATTCTTTCATCAGGCAGGTAATATTATTACTCCTATTTTACAGATTAACTTTCTCAAGGTCGCATTGCTGTTATAATGTTCATAGACATGGGCCTGAACATAGGTAGTTTCACTCTACAGATCATCTTCTTAAGACTAGCCTGGTTGAAAAGTGAATCCGGCCTCTTCAGATATCCTGGCTACCTTAAAATTAAATCACCTATCTCCTTTTGTGAGGTAGAGCCCTCTCTGTGCGCAGAGCTAACTGAGGGCTTTAAGCTTTGGACACCTAATGAAAATTCCTAAAAATATCCAACCCTCTTTTTAGGAAGTAATGAAATATGTTTTGTGTCCAATTAAAAAACCTTATATATTTTTTTTTACCCAGAAAATATTATAATCAAATACATCTGCTCCTGTAAAAACATCCTTCATTTTGCAAGTACTAGAGACCAGGGAAGGAGCTAAATGTTTTCTGGAAATCTCTTTTCATGTGCCAAGGCTCATTTTTCCCTGCACTTTATAGAATTCTGGCCCTCATTCTTATTTTTTCCCAGGGGAGAATCTCTCTCTGATCCCCCAGCTCATGTTTTATAGGCTGCCCAGGGCTACTTCTTTTATATAATGCTCTGAGAAGCCCTTCTTATTGCCACTGTCACTTTGCCTTGGGAAAGAAAAGTCCCTTTAGGACCTCACCCTTCACACTGTGAGTAGCTAAGCAGCTGTAGCTCCTTTAAGCTTGGGGCACTAATTAATGGTCACTCACTGTCAGCTAATGACTGTGGTTTATGGTAATGGTGTGAACAATGTTAAGCACGTAGATGAAAGTGAAAAATATAATTAGTCAGTTTCATCCACACACATCTGGATTTGATATGAGGCGCCTACAGACAAAAAAAGCATTAAAATGGCCAAAGATTTTAGTTTTCACTAAAATGCCAGGAAGGCTTCCAGAACCATTCTGGGTGGTGCTGATGAGCTGTGAACTGGTTCATTCAGCTGTTGCCTCTTGCCAAATTTACAGAAGACTTCATTCAATGAGCACACTTCAGACTCAAGAAACAAAGTTAAAAATTCCAAACAATTCTCCAATAGGCTAGAAACCACCTGAGATCCCTAAAGCAGCTGAAAATATGATGTGTCTATTTCTTCATAGTACTGCGGATTATGCCACGTTCAGGGTGACCCCTGAAACTGACAAATACCGCCTGACATATGCCTACTTCATTGGTGGAGATGCTGGAGATGCCTTTGATGGCTTTGATTTTGGCGATGATCCTAGTGACAAGTTCTTCACATCCCACAATGGCATGCAGTTCAGTACCTGGGACAATGACAATGATAAGTTTGAAGGTAACTGTGCTGAACAGGACGGATCTGGTTGGTGGATGAACAAGTGTCATGCTGGTCACCTCAATGGAGTATATTACCAAGGTATGGCTCTCTTCCTTAGATATATGAGTTAACATGTACTCTATTTTTATAGAAAGTACACATAGATAATGGGAAATGAGAAATAATTAGTAAAGATATTAGGGGGGTTATTATATTGTTCTTGATTTTAAACTGGAATTGGATAACAACTATCCTATACCTCAAATTGGTCCCTCTACAAGAACTCTACCTGCTGCAAAATAGCCAGTGGTTTGTCATTGCACCTGAAATTACCACCATCAGAGTTAACACTTTGGGTCATGCTATCTCCTTCAGATTTATCATCTACAGTATATAATCTAGATAGACTAGCATTACCATATTCATGCTTGTTATAACACGTTAGCCTGGGCCAGCTTCACATGAGCGATGTATCAGATATAAGCAGTGAGCAATGAACTAGTGTCTGGAGGAATGGAGTAAAGAGCAGGAAATTGTTGCTAAGGGCAGGGGTCCATGGAGCTTGAGAGGAGGAGTTCAGCCTAAGAGTCTAGATGCTTACTTCAAGATAGGGGTAGGCAAACTGTAGTTTGCTCTAAGACTGGAGCAGCTATAAACACTGATTTTACTTACTGACCAACTATTGTTACGACCCAAGTTATGCATGGGGGAGCACTACTGATACTAAAAGATCCATTCAGATGAGCAGTGATCTCCTCAGAGCATTGGCCTAGCCAATATATGGCTTAAATTATCTTAAAAAATGATTGAAATTTAACTTTCTGTTTTCACAAGTTTTTTCTTTTCTTTTTTTTTTTAAACTTAATTTATCTTTGCATATTCAGGCCATATGATTAGCAAAAATTCTCAGGGAAGGAGAATTTTTTTATCATCAGCATAGCATGATGATAACCATTATTGGACTTAGATATTCCCTTGCAAAATTACATGAGCTCTGCTGCCCATGGACAAGGAGAAGGCAAATCAACCCAATCTCCACTATATAATGGAGATCTGGAATAACTTTCCAGAACCATTTTTTTCTACAGTTCCTCTCACTTTTCAGTTGTGCTTTCAAATGATTTGAGACCATCTGATCAGGAATTATGACTCCTGCCACTCTAACCTACTGGCAGAAAGATGGCCCATAATAGCTGAGTCCAGGATGGCTACGCTCAGAGAGAGAGACCAGTTGGGGAGACTGGAGTTTCAGCCCTGTGAGCAGTGAATATTTTTAAAATGTGAATGTGACCAGAAGGTACAATGCAGATGTAAGAGGTCATTTAGTAATCCATTCATTTTCATTATAAATTGAGATTTTAGGAATCTTAAGGGATATTTTCAGTTCATTGATAACACTGTAAATTTAATATAACAATGGACATCATAATTGACAGTTCTGTCTAGACTCTCTGAGGTAAGGAAATCCAGGAGCAATGAATGATATATCCATCAACACTTTGTCTTAGGTGGCACTTATTCAAAAGCATCCACTCCTAACGGTTATGATAATGGCATTATTTGGGCCACTTGGAAATCTCGTTGGTATTCCATGAAGAAAACCACCATGAAGATCATTCCATTCAACAGACTTGTCATTGGAGAAGGGCAGCAGCAGCAACTTGGGGGAGCCAAAAAGGTCAGACCAGAGCACAGTGTTGAAATAGAATATGACTGAATCATCATTTTACCCTGAGAATTACTGTTCATTTCTATCTGCCCAGGAAGTCTCCGAAACATTTCTGAAAGTTTCTTTTCAGTTTCTCTCACCATATTCATCGATTTTGTCTTTTATTAAGAATATTAAGCCTTAAGTGGAAATTATAACTTACTTTAGATTGTATTCTCAAGTCACTGAACTCAAGAGTTATTTAAAATTTGTCTTTTTGATAAGATAATATTTTAGCACATATTCTAGGTGCATTTGAAATAATTGTCACATTTTTTTACATTTTAATGATCACATCATTTTGTCTTGGTGGTTTTAAAAAATTATCTCTTAAATATTTTTAGTATATACTAACAAAATAGGAGTAAATTCTAGCATTTCTAGTACTTGAGTATTTTTCCATGTGTATTTATATTTAATTATTTTTAAATGGAGAGAATTATATCTTTTTAATATATTTTTGTTTTGGTCATAGGCTGGAGACGTTTAAAAGCGCATTTCAAAAGCGATTTACTTTTTAAAAACGGACTTTATCTGAACATATAAATATAATATTTTTCATATGGAACAATGGACTTGTAAAGCCTCACCTTGTTTTAAGAGAAAAAAGAACCCATGTTGAAAACTCCACTGACATTTTATGCTGGTGATAATTTATCTACATGCCATTTCAATAAACTTTTTTTCCTACAACTAGATGCATGGTACCTTTTATTGATGATTAAAAATCACCACTCTCCTTCAATTTAGTAATTACAGTTGGGTGATCGTCAGTAGTTGCTGAGTCCTCACTTTATACTGAACATTATACCTGCCTCTTGGGCAGTTGATGAAAAAAATAAAAATCATGGCTTTTGACTTCCAGGGAATAGAAAATAAACACAGGAAAACAAAGTAATCCAAAGGGACAAAAGTTGATATAAAAACATAATCACAGAACTAAGGTTCAGAGTACCTGGAGGATAGCTGGAGGCACAGGGTTATTGGGGAATTCTCCCAACAGAACCTTCTGGCTCCAGACTCCCATGGAGGGATATGGGCATTTTGGAAGGATGGAAACTCAGAGCAGACATCTTCAGGGAACCATCTGCTCAGGCCCTCACTGGTAAACAAGGTCGATGAAGTGGAGCCATTACTTCATTCTGAATCTAGGGATATTGAGTTCTTAGCAGCCAGAGATCAGGGAGCACCAACCTTCTATAAGGAATAGTTAATTTATATAAACTGGCATAAGACTGACCTTGTAAAGCAATGGACTAATTCTCTGAGGGGGAAATCAGGTTGTTCTGAAATCCTGAGCTTTAGCTTTGGATTCTCTTTTCCATAATTTCTTTCCTAATTCTCTCACTTAATCTCCTGAGTCCTGATTTTCAAATATCCTATTTGTGACTACAGTAAATCACAACCAAGTGCTTGTGAGGCTTTGGGAAATAGAAAGGCTTATTCAGTGTTTGCATCACTCAGGAGTTCATGTATCTGTGAAGGATTTATACAACTAACATTTACTAAATGCATTCATTGTACTAGCCACTGTGCTGAATGTTGGGGATATAGTGCCCAGTAGCTTCCTCCTCTCTCCCAGACCTACTCTATTCCATCCAGTTCTTAGGTTCCAAACAACCAATAACTCATTCTCTGATCTTCCTTATTCCTGTCTTCCCTGTCAAATCTGCCTCATAAATATTTATTGCATTCATTTCCTTTATATACACACTACCACATTCTAGGTGGGATACACAACCTCTCTTGCCAGGATAATGGCACTCACCTTCTTCCTATCCTTTATTGTGTCTCCAGCCTTGCCTGTCCCCACCTTGTCATGCTCCAAACTACTTCTAAATTCAGAATACATATAGTTTACCCTGTAAAGCCCTTTAGGTGATCAATTTGATCATAGATAGGAAGAAGTATATAAATATTAATGCTTTGATACAATAATATGACACCAGTGATTTAACTCAAGAAAATTATTTTTGAAAAAGAAAACTTCACAAGATCTCAGAAATATGAATATATACATATATTTAACAACAGTGGGAAATTAAGAAATTAGCAGTGGAAGAATGCACAATCATGGTAGTTTATTAGTACAATGGAATAATGGAAAGCAATAATCACATACATAATAAGCATTACATCTGAGCATGAACATGGAAACATGTACAGAATAAGTGAAATTTTAGGATGGAAAACAATTCTGCAACAATAATATAAAAAGTATATATGCACATACATTTTGAAAAAATATAATCTTGTCATATATGCATTAGTGTACATATTTGTTCTCCCCCAACCAATATATAATGTAACATGTAATTAAAATACTGAACACAGAATAAATACAAAGAAGTTCAAAAGTTTCAGTTTATTTCCATGGTCACTTGTCCAATACTCCTAAAATATTGATTAAAAACATTTTGGAATCCCCTGTTTTTGTAGGTATCTTGAGTATGTATTTGGTCTGCATGTTGGGTAATCCAGCATTGATTGATAAGGCAGAGTTTCAATTTTCCATTTATACACCCCAGCAGTGCCTGACTTGTTGTAATCAGTACATATTAATTTTATAGCTAATTAAAAACCCAGTGAGGTAGAGAAAAACATATGAACTTCAAAATTCAACTTGTTTAATTATTATTGAAGGGCTACAGTTTAAGAATTAAAATATGAGATATACTTTCAGATTTAAATGAATCATGTCTCCACAAGTAAAATGGAAATTGAAATGATTATCTTGATTGATTAACCTTTAGAAATCTACTTTTATGTGAAACAAAGACTTGGGGACTTCATAGACATTATTTTTCTTCATGACTCAAATCACAGAGAACTATTACTTAATCTTTCACTTTACTTTCCTGGGCATAAAAATAAAAAATCTCAGGTCACTGCAAAATAGGGAGGTTGAGTACAAAGAAGTGTGTGCCGTTACACACTTTGAAAAACTTACAGAAGGACGCTTCCAAAAAAAAAGAATATTGGTACAGATATACTGGTACCATGACTTCAGGTCATGCAACCACAGGGCAGTGTTCTTTAATCACCAGACAGAAGTAATCATTTATTGGACAAATATCAAGATTTTTCAATATACCTCTGAAGTGTTATTAGCCTTTTTTCTGTTCTCCTTCTATTTAGTAGTTATACTTTAAAGACTATCTTTCTGACTTGTGGGTGGGTTGAAAATGAGTGGAAAATGAAAAAGTAAGTACAGGTAACATATTTGGGATCTTTACAAGATCTAAAATTCTTTGACTCTAATCAGTGTAAACCAGCCAAGGTATTTATTTATAGTAGATACCTTGGGTTTATCTTGGTGATGATAAGAGTGAAAAACAAAATACATATTTAATCCAGGGGAAAATGTATCTATCTGAAGTTATCGGTTTGATGTAGTTCAGAAAAGGAGGTGAGAAAAGAGTTGATGACAATAAGATGAGTGAAAGTAGATGGAAAATAATGAGTTAGTGCCAAAGAGACCAAGAGTGTGGGAAATACTGTTTTATATAACCTTTTGCTGTTGGTTGTGCACATGTGCACATAGGTTTGTGTCTGTCCCTCAGAGGTAGTTGAATTAGCCATACTCCTAGTAACACATTCTTATTAATCTGTGTGCTCAGTCACTCTCTTGATTAATTCTATTTTATTCAAACTTTCTTTTCTTCCCTTTGTCCCCATAATAAGCCATCATTCCAAAGGATTTGAAGTGTGTTTCTTTATTTGTATGCATCCTTATAAATCATAGATTTTTCTTTTGAGCTATGTATTTTTAAATCCCATAAATGGCATTGTGCAATAAATTAATGTTACTCAGAATGCTAGTACTCAGGTTCTTTGTTACTGGTCTGCATGAGGAGAAGTGAAACAATGGAGAATAACCATGAAGATTTTCCTAAATTGTGTTTACTCTGATTATATTTAAATTACACAAAATATAATTTTATGACTTTGCAATCTAGTAATAAAAATTTGGATTTGTATTTTATATATGTTAACTTTTATTTTTCTAATAATTAAATTTCACAATCTAATAGGTCTGTAATTGGTTAGAAAGTTAATAAAAGTAGTCCTCTAAGAAGCATTGCTAAGATCTTCAGTGTATTCAGCAATATCTACAATCTGAGCCTTATATAGTTTTCTTGATTTCCTTTGGAACCCAAGGGTTTTAAAGTGAGTGTCATTTGGTTACAAAGCTTGTGGCTTTTAAAACTCTATTTTTAATTAATATCTAAATTTATTGTATTATGGTCAGAGAACATATACTTGATTATATTAATGCTTGAGAGAGAAATTTCAGAAATTTTGGGACAGAGCAATTATCAGAGAATTAATTGATCCCATAAAAGTATATATAATATAATCAGTCTCCAATAACCATCTACATAACAGAAGACTATTAAATTGTTTCCTTTAAGATGGAAAACGAACAACTAAAAATAGATAGATAGTTATTGGCTTTGTAAACATAAGCTTTGGCCCAAGTAGTCCTGTAGCCATGGTCCAACATGAACATTAAAAACAAGATTGACCGCTGGCCTGTAGAACATTCCTCTGCAATCAGGTTCAGAAGCCTTTTGGGAAGGCTGGCAGGTACAATTTCAAGCTCTTGCTCATCTCAGTTTCATTGGGAAATGTTTGAAGTTACAGGTAAATTCAGCATCATGGCATTTAACCAAGTCTACAATTGGGTCAAACATGTGTTTCCCTAATGGAAATCCAGTATCCTTGTCCAAGACACCTACTTCCCTGGCCCTTATCCAGGTCTCTGTCTACTGCTAACATCAAGAGAACAAGTGACCTCAGCTAGATGAGAGCCCTCTCTAGATAAATTTGAACATTGTCGTTCCCTGAATAGAGTAGGCAGATTCCACTCTGTGATGCAAGGGGCCTCTTTTAAATCCTCAGGAAATGTAGTCAAAGTGTGACTTTAAAAAATTATATGCACACACACACACACACACACACACATTTAAGAGCCCTTGGACTGGAAATGTTTTCTTCCTAATTTGGTCTCCTCACTTCACAAAGCTGTGGAAAGGGCCAAATGACATAGCATGTGAAATTGCTCCAAACACAAACACAAAATTGAATTGTTTTTTGCTATTAAGATTGGTATTCCTACATGGGATTTGAATCCAATGTTGGTTAAGTTTGGAAATAAATTTTTTTAATTTTAATATTTGTGTGTTTATTTTTAACAACCTTTTTCATTTTGAAATATTATTTTTTAATGTAATTGATTTATTATTGCTGTATTGCAATGATTTCATTTCCCCCCATTGCTCTTTCCTATCCTCCCTCCCCTCTCCCACAGTCAATCCCCACCTCCTTGTCCATGTCCATGGGTCTTTCACATATACCCCTCATCTGAACCCTACCCCTTTTCTCCCCCTCTCTCTTCCTCCAAGTTTTAAAGATACTATAGTTTCCTATACCCATCACCCAGTTTCCTCTAGTGTAGCATCTTATATTACGATGGTTCATTTATCAAAACTAAGAAACTCTAATAATTAACAATTTTCCAACTTTCACACTTTATTTAGATTTCACCTTATTTAACACTAGTGTTTTTCCTCTGTTCCATGATCCCATCCGGGGTATATTACATTTAGTTGTCACATCATAGCTTTGGTAACAGTTTCTTAGTCTTTTGACTATTTAGAAGAGTATATTCTGGTATACTGGTCAAGTATTTTGTAAAATGTCCCTCAATTTGGGTTTCTCTGCTATTATTCTCTATAACTTTTTATTGAATTTTATGTAAGTGGAGTCTTACCCAAATGTCTTTTGTAAGTTACCTTAGTTTTACTGTAGAATGGTCCATTAAAAATAGGTTCCAATAAGAATCACAGAGAATTAAATGGATCTTGGTAATTAAATTATCCCATACTTTTCATGCAATGTCTTTCTGTGGAAAGTCCAAGCACCTTACAGATGCTATTTCCCCAGATCTCAATACTTCACTATTAAATCAATACTAATGGCTAGATTTTTTTTTTTTTTTTTGCTAAACTTTAACAGAAGAACCACAGTTTAACCAGCAGAAAAGTGTGCCTAATTTGATGGATTTAAAGTGTATGATGTTAGAATGAATCCATATTGTAGAAATTGATACAGTAATTCATTATTCATCTATATAATGGTTTTACTTTTCAAAAATAGCATTTATACTTTAATAAATGTATAAATGTTTGATAAGTCAAGTTAAATTTAGTCTAGCATATTATAAGTAAAATTAATTTATCTTGAAAACCAAATTATTTAATTGATAATACAGTAAAAAATAAAAAGAAATAAAGCAATGGGGAAAACTCAGAACCTCACTTTCACCCATTCTCTCTCTCTTTCCATCTTTCACACATACACACACACACACTCATAATTACTCAGTGGAAACTTGATTAAAAGTGCATAAGTAAAAGACCATAAAATTATGCATAAAAACAGCAAATGAGAATGATTGTTATATTATTAGAAAATTTTAGAATTTACTCTCAGAAATACTAAAACCTGATTTAATTAAATAACCATTCATCTGGGCAAAGGTCAATTATAAAAAGTAAAGTAGATATCGTTCCCAAATAAAGATTTAAAGAGAAATGCAGTGTGACAGAATCAAACAAGACCAAAAAAGGTTTTTTCCCTCCTCACTTCCGTAAGTACAGTTCCGAATAATTTCTGTGTATTTTAGGAAACATTGTCTATTCTCTATAGGACAAGCATCTGGAGTGAGGGTAGTGATAAAGTCTGAAAATAAAGTCCCATTTGTTACTCTTGCACAGATCATCATACAAACTCACCTTTCACAGGAAGCAACTTGGCTAATAACAAACTTTTACCACACCCTGAAAATGCAGGACACGAGCAGAGAAAATAAGACAAAACTCAATAGCCTTGCCAGTGCATTCCAGTTAATCCTTTAGGGGTCAGTGGCCATTGTAAGCCCTGAAGCAAAGGCCTCATGAGTATTGTAATTGCTGGAGTCTCTTAAATTGTTATAATTCGTGCATTTCAAAATTTAGAAAGTAATTGTAGTACTTTCCAGCTGTGCATTTAATACCATTTTAACAAAATATTGCCTGTCAAAGTACATTTACCTTCTTGATATTGGAATAATAATAAATGTACATATTCATATATATTTTTATGCTAGAAGACACAATGACTGTTTTCCAGGAGCATCTTGCATTTTTTGGCCAGAGTTAAATCTAATAATTGAAGGATCATTTTACACAAAATGTAACAGAAAACAATGCAGAAGTAATACATTGCTCCTCTGTGTTCTAACAATATTTTGAACCAACCACACAGAAGTTTTTCCATTGTTTTGTATTAGGTTAAAACATATAAATTGCAGATATGCATCATTCTGATCTACAAAAATGGTAAGTTTCTATAGTTTAACTTCTTAGCTGCATAAGCACTTGATTTGCCCACCAACTGTAAGCAACTTGAATACATAAGATTATAAGGTATTTCTTTTTCTATCTCAAGAACATAGCTTGCTAGACTGACATATAGTAAACATACAATAAATAATCATTACATTTAAATGATGGATAAGGAAATAAACTGCTTTCAGAATTCAATACAGTTAAAATTAATTGGTAAAGAAAAGGATGTTTTCAACTTTCCTAGGAACCCAAAAGAAAGCTGAGGGTTCTTATTTTTTGTTTTGTCTGTATTATGTTTATACAATGGCAGATATTTAGATGACTGGCTACATATTTTAGTCTTCATGTGTAAGTTTTCACACATAGGCACAATTTAAAACTGAAACATATTTATGGCTCTAGAATTTGTCTTCTTTTTACATGCATCATTCACCATACAAATGAAAACTTACAGTCTGGCCAGACGTGATGGAATAAGGAACCGTGAGAATCCCCGCATGTAAATATTTACAATTTGTGGAACATCATATTAATTCAAAAGAATAAATAAGTGAAACATCCTTTTTATGCTTAGAATGAGGGAAAATTGACTATAGTCCTCTCTGAGAGAAATGCAGAGATTATGGTTTAAGAAACTGGAAATTGCTCAAATAATTTTTCAATTTTTACATGTATCCTTATTGTCACATGCTTTTCAAAAGTGATATGCCTGGCATTGTTTCCTATTCATCTGCATGGCTTTCTGTCCGAACAAAACCTGCTTTTCCACAACAGATAACATAGCTCATGAAGGGGGCGGTGAGACCAGTCTGGGGCTCTGAGCAGTGCCAGGCCAAGGGACTGCCCCACCAAAGTGCCCGGTTAGAAAATCCTGGCACTGGAGAGCTAACATGGGAACTTTCTATTCGGGAGCATTGGGACATTCTAGGGACAATAAAAGTTACCATTCCTGGGGCCTGTAATGTATATCCCACATGTAATACCTCACAACATCCTGCAAAATATTGTCCAACTTAGTATTTGCTTGCCTGACGTTGGACTGGAAAGTATGCTGTGGCTTTATGAAGCTTAGTGTGGGTGAGATATGAAATAAATAACTTCCCAAATATCTACTATCTGGCAGTGATAAAGTACGTTGGAGTCAAGCACAACCGAGCTAAGGGACTAGCACCTGAGGATGGCAGCTATTAGGATGGAGCCGCCTAGGAGGGCTTCTCTGAGGAGGTGTCACCTGAGCGGAGTCCTGGAAGACAGATGGGAGGCAGACGTGCTGATACCGGAGAGAGCCGTGGGACAGCAAGGGTGATGCATGCAACATACTTACACTAAAATGTATTTACTGTTTATCTGAAATTCAAATTTAAATAGGCACCCTGGTTTTTTATTTGGTAAATCTGGCAACTCTCAACCAAGGACAACTTTGAGATGGAGATGAAGAGCAGGGAAAGTAAACGAGCAGGTTTAAAAGCACAGAAGCAGAAAGAAAGGGGGCGTTTCATTGACATTTTCCAATAATTGTTAACACGTGCTGAGTACCGCACTTAGCGTGTGGTAATCACCGCTCTCAGGACTTTAGAAGGGTTAACTCATGTAGTCTTCATGAAATCATGTGTGGTAGGTGATCATCATTCCCATTTTAAAAATGAGCAATCTGAGACAAAAAGAGGTAATGTGTCGAGAATCATAAAACTGGGAAATGTGACAGCTGAGATTTTAAATCTAGGATGTTTGGGGTCAGGTGCTGCTGTCTTTTAGATAGAAAAAAAACAAAGATCTGTTCAAGGCAAGTTTTTAGAAGGCCTTCAGTCATTTAAAAATATATATATTTAAGTTACTTTTTTTTAGAAAGCGTGGAAAGGAGGGAGAGAAACATCAGTGTGTGTGAGACAAGCATCGATTGGTTGCCTCTTACAGGCCCCTCTGGGGTCTGGCCTTTTGGTTCCCAGGCCAGTACTCGAGCCACTGAGCCACACCAGCCAGGTCAGCCTTCAGCCGTTTTCTAAAGTCAGATCATCCAGCCATAATTCCTGCATAAAGTGACATATCATTTGTCAAAACTCTGCTTCACCGTGGGTTGCCTGCCTCAGCAACTCTCCATATTCCTTCAAGTACTCAAGTCTAGGTATGTCTACCAATGTTTGCCTTGGGGTGTCCAAAGTCATCTTGTTCCTGGAACATGGGGTCTGCCCCCATCTCTCGCTTCTTTTGCAACAGCTTATTGGAAGCAAACAGGCATGGGGGAAATTGAGCAAGAACTTCTGGGACACCGGCCTTGGAATAGGAACAAGGAATGTAGAGTGCATGTTGACCGTCTAAACAGGACAAAGATAATGATTAATCCAATCTCCTGCAGGTTTAAAGGAGATGGGAAGCTAGGAGTGGGGACTGTCCTTTCTTGCTGCTGGGCTGGAGTGAGCCAGCCCCACCCTCCCGAAAGATGCATTCCCTGAGGATCTTCGGCCTGGTCCTGAGTGTGGTGGGCGCAGTTTGGGTATGGTTTCTGTGTTTTCTTGCTTTCTCTCTGGTGTTTGTTTAACAAAGAGCTTGCAGGTCCAAGCCAGCTTTCCGTCTGTCCTCACACCATTAGCTCTCCAAGCCGTGGCTCATGGAGGCCAGTTCCCAGATGGGCTGGACACCTCAAAAGTGCAGGGTAATAGGACCCTAAGAGGGAGACTTGGGGCGGAACAAAGTGTATAAACTTACAGGGTAAGTATGAACATCTGTAACTCAGGATTACAACACCACGTTTGTTTTGAGAAAAGATAATCTTTATTGCTGTAAAGACAAGATAGTTAGTGCTACTTAAAAACAAAAAGTCACATAAGTTCTTTAAATCTAATTATTATTTTCTTACTGATTGTCCAGAATAAACTGAATGATGGTTTTAGTTTTCCTGAAAAGTTGTTTTTGCATTTCTATTAAGACAAATACAAAGCAAATTAATTGTCTTTGTAAATATATTACATAGCAAAGTCAGATGAGATTAATTAATAAGGCAATTTGCTTTTCGGAAGCAATTTTATTCTTTTAAGATAGAAAATATTGCAATAAGTTCTAAAGGTTGACTCTGGAAACCTATAGGAAAGAAGAGAAACTTTATTCAACAAGACTTTTGAAACCTTTTGATCTTATAAAAATGTGATAAATATATTTAAAAACTCATTTACATCCAGTCTGTGAATTAGTTCAATTTATTTCTTTTCCTTTACCACTCATCAACCTTAATACCAGAGCAGAAAAAAACTAAAGAAGGTTTCTAACTTAGTTTTCTCCCTTATAGTAAAATAATAATTAAGCATTTTTATGGGAAATAAAACTAATATCAGAGCCCTGGCTAGTGGCTCAGTGAATAGGCCCTGGCCTGGGAACCCAAAGGTCACTGGTTCAATTCCCTAGCCAGCTGGGGCACATAACCAGGTTGCAAGCCAGGTCTCCAGCTAGATCTGTGGCTGGAGGCAGGTGAAAGGCAACCATACATTGATGCTTCTCTCCCTTTCTTCCTCCCTCACTGCCCTTCTCTCTGAAAGTAATGAATAAAATCTTTAAAAAACAAAACAAAACAACAACTAATATCATTTACTAAGATGATATTTTGGATAATGCATAACTTTCAGTTATTTCTCCCTGTTTTTGGTATAAGTATTTAATTTTCACCTGTTTTTATTGTTGTGTCATTTTATTACAATGTATGTTTGAGTTTACCATCTTATTTCTTAGACAAAAAGGTTGCATTTATTATTTTAAAGAAATTGTGATTGTTTGATTAGTATTAATATTGAGGTATTTTTAAAATGAGAAGACAAATGTTAACTACTTATAAGAATAAACTGAGATTAAAATGGTGATAGTTATAAACAACAATGTGGTGGTTGTTGGGGGATGCAGGTGGAAGAGGGTATGGAGGAATAAATGATAATGAGAAAAATACAAAAAATAAAAAGTCATAGCAAAACCCTTGTAAGCTGCTGGTACAAAGTGAAAATAGCTAAAACCCCAAAGCCTTCATTGATTTGTTAGTATATCAAGTCTTACTGAAAGAAATTATTTATTTTAAAATCTTATTTTACCTTATCGATCACAACAGAAAAAAAATTTTAAATCTGGATTTCTAATTACAAGGTGTTCAAAAAAGTTGTCAGTCATGAAGCATTATTTATGCTTTCATTTCAAACACAAAGAAACTATTACATGATTAAGCAACCTAAAAAGCATTACTGAGTCTGAATTGGCCACATGTGTGTCCTTGGGAATATTTGCTCAAATTATGGACCCGTAAGGTTATAATAGAAACTTAAAGGAGAGATAGACATTAAGCTAAGATTGTGCAGGCTTTTTCCTACTAAAAAAGGAATTAGAGAAGGAAAAACTCTTTAAATTTTCCAATTCTCTATCTCCAGACATTAATGAAAATTAAAAAGTAAATTTTAACTAATTTTATTCCCTTAACTAATTTTCTTTTCATAGGGAAATTTCCTTTAAAAGGCCCTACAATTTATTAAATGACAATGTCAAACACAGTGAAGAAATTTCTACACCTTATCTTCTTTAATTCTTACAACTTCATCACAGGGATAGTAAGGTTTTCATTTGAAAGATAAGAAATAGCTGGTGGGGGAAGTTAGGAGTGGTGGGACTGAGCCAAAAAAGAAAGGAACTCATGGACATGGTGATTGAGGAGGGTGAGGGGCACAGAGATGACAGAAGGTGTTGTCAGGTGAATAAATGATAATGGAAAAACACAATGAAAATAAACTGTTAAGAATAAAATAAAATAAAGATGAATATAAACCTGAAGCTTGTAGATGCCCCCAGGCTGCTGCACTTAATTTCTGGGAAAGCCTCTCCTTTTCTCTGGGTTTGACAGGTGTTCCTGTGTCTTTTCTATATCTGCTTACTGTTCCTTTCGTTTGTGTGTGTGACTGAATCCTTACAGGCTACAGAGACTGGTGAAGGTGATTTTATAGCTGAAGGGGGAGGTGTGCGTGGTCCCAGGCTTGTGGAGAGACAGCAATCTTCCTGCAGAGAGGCAGACTGGCCCTTCTGCTCTGATGACGACTGGGTGAGCTGTGGGCATGGGGAATGGGAGAATCCTTCCTTGTGGTGTTAAAAATGTCCACAGGCTGACCCCAGTAGGTCACAGAAAACTTTCCCAATGGGAATAATCTAATAGCTCCTTACTTGTCAAATGAAAAGGAACCTAGTCCTGAGAATGTTATTTAAATTACTTCCCATACTCTGGTCATTAGGGGATTAAAAGATTGTTTTTTCGTTGCACCTCTAGATAGATACTCCTGAATATTAGGACCTGAAGATTTCATGGGGTCTTATTTATGATTGACAGGGTCGTCATTCAAGATTTCTCTATGACCTCGAGTCCATTTAAATGACTTTTACATTAATACATGATCTGAAGGGATTGGGAGCAATAGGCACTTCATGGAAATCTTCATAATTGTACTGAGCCCAAGATACAGACCCTTAATGTAATTTTTTCTCTTCACTTTCAGAACCAAAAGTGCCCTTCTGGCTGCAGAATGAAAGGGTTGATTGATGAAGTTAATCAGGATTTTACAAACAGAATAAATAAGCTAAAAAACTCACTATTTGATTATCAGAAGAACAACAAAGACTCTAACTCACTGACCAGGAATATAATGGAAATAGTAAGAGGGGATTTTGCCAAGGCTAAGAGTAAGTATTACAGACTTAGTGCTTTGACTTTATAGCACATGACAAAACAACATCAAAAATCCTAAATATGGTGTCTCCTTATGTTGACTGAGATTTTATTACAAAGTACTTCATGTAGAAACATGTACTATATTCCTAGGGGTTCCTTAAGATATAACTGAATTCTTAAGAATGGGTTGACAATTTTTTTTTTTTTATGATTTACCATCATTGTTTTTTTTTTTTATTGTTGTTATATTACATCCATCCCCTTTTCGCTCCCCTCTGTCCCCCTCCCCACCCACCCATTCCCCCCAAAGTCAATCCCACCTGTTGTCCATGTCCATGTTTCCTTTATACTAGGTTCTTGTCTAAGCTGCTCCCCTTTCTTGCCTCTGCCTCCCCACTCCCCCCAACCCCTTTCCCCCTGACCACTGAAGGCCTATTCATTGTTTTGTTACAATATAAAAAAAGGTCAGCTTAGAGTTGTTTAAGATCACAATGGTAGTCAGAATTTTGGATTAAAGATTAGTATTTAAGTGTTTTCTTTCCAAGGATATATACTCACAATAAGATGGGCCCACCCTTTTGAACATATATATTTGTTCCTATCTTACAGAGGAGGAAGCTGAGAAATCAAGGGACTTGTCTAAAGACACAAAGCTGTCATATGATAAAGTTGGGAGTACAACCTATATACCCCACTAAGCTAATTATGCTGGTTTTTAAAAAAGTTTTAAAAATATATAACCATGTTATAGCTCTCTCACATGATGAAGGCTAGGTCTCTTTAGGACCAGAAGCCTTTGGGTTTGTTCTGAACATGGGCAGCAAGTTTAGTGAGGCCCCAGATCCTGAAATCGTGCTTAATTTAACCCTTTGGATCTTCAGGAGACACTTAACTAATTTAAATTCAATGGTGCAGCAGTAATTGGCAAGTGAGTGAGTGATTCTGCTGACCTAAAAAAAGAAAAAGAAAAAGAAAAAGTAGGAACAATTTCAAATCCATAGGTAAGAAGAAACCCTCAGTAAGAAAATCCAGAAACATATTTCCTAATACACCATGTCTGGCTATCAAGAAAAACACATTACAAGGTGTAGCAAAAGGCAAAAAAGCACACATTGAAGAGGCAGAGCAAGCATCAGAACTGGGCATGGCAGGGATGTTGAAATGATCATAATTAGAGTAACTATGACTAATATGCTAAGGATGCTAATGAATAAAGTAGATAGCCTACCCAAGCAGGAACATGGGCTATGCAAGCAGAGAAATAGAAATCCTAAGAAAGAACTGAATTAAATGCTAGAGATAAAAAACAATAAAATAGAAGTAAAGAATAAGAATGCCCATGATAGGCTCAGTAGTAGACTGGACATGGCTAAGGAAAGAATCTCTGAGTGAGAGAATATGTCAATAGAATCCTCAAAATCTATACATTATGCATTAGTCCAAATCCATAGAATTATAACAGCAAGGGTTATAACTATGAACTTTGAGTGATTATGATCACAGTCAGTATAGGTTCATCCTGAGTTTAAAAACAGTACCATTTTGATGTCTGATGATAATGAGGGAGACTATGTATGTGTGGAGGCAGTAGATATATGGGAAATTTCTCTACTTTCTCAATTTTTTCAGAAACTTAAAAGTGCCATGAAAAATGAATTGATAAAGACACACAATAAAAAATTTAAAAATAGGCAATTATGAGGAAAGAAAAAAAAGCATATTCAGGAATATGTTCAAGCCCCATGAGTAAGGATGTGATGAAGTAATTAGAATATGGCCAAACCAATTATTTTATCTCTTAATTATACTTTTAAAATTCCAAAACTGTTTTTTTTTAAAATTTTATTGCTGTTGTTGTATTACATCCATCCCCTTTTTGCTCCCCTCTGTCCCCCTCCCCACCCACCCATTCCCCCCAAAGTCAATCCCCCCTGTTGTCCATGTCCATGGTTCCTTTATACTAGGTTCTTGTCTAAGCTGCTTCCCTT